>CAUJRU010000726.1:0-353687 GCA_963277665.1 Viscum album | reverse complement strand
AGTAAATTAATACCTTTTTATTTCAATTATGTTGTTTTACTCCCATTTTATAAGAACATAAATAATTATCCATATATGATCCCACCTTTGAATCATGAAACAAACCGCCCAGAATAAAGAAATTGAACTTTATATGTCACTAGAATGGAAATAAATGATCATAATATAATTATATGAAGTAAAATATATATATAAAATTTTATGAAACAAGTAATTAATGAATAATTTTTTTTTATCCAAGACATTAAGTAAAAATGTTGAATGATTCTAGAACCTAAGGTAAGGGGTCTCTCCGAACCACCATTTTTATTTGGATTATGAACTTTTTCTTTGTAACTCACATTCCCTCTCTCATTAATGTTATTTAATTCTTATAAATCCTATATATATTTCTCTTATATATATAATTATCTTATTCTTCCATCCTTTGATGAGGCAATATATGCATTTTGTTCATTTCTCGATTACCATAGATAATATCAAATTCAAATAAGGTGAAAATTTCTATCCCTTATTCCATTTATGTAATGATCATTTAAAGTATTTATTCCCATTAATAATTTATTTAAATAGATAAATATATTAGTTATAACCATTCCCTTTTTTCTATTATATTTCAAAAAAAATACATACTTATTTTCTCTTCAAAATTCATTAACATATTTCATAAAACACCATTTTGAAAGTCAGTTTCCATACCCAATTATGTACCCCTTATAATGATATTTTTCCAAATAAAAAATATATTGTTAGAAATATTATTATGTACTCCTAAATTAATGTCCAAAAAATTTAATTACCTTTTCTCTTTGGATTATTTATGAATTATTTGATTTTGATATGAGGCAAGATTACACAACCCATTAATTTCCTTGGATAATTCTTATGTTTATGTATTATGATTGATTTAATTATTTGGTACACATAATCATGTAAATATTATGATGGTTGTGTCTATATATTGATTTAATTCATTAGGTAATGTTTTTATCTCACAAGATAATATGTACGAGGTTATATAGTAAACGAAATCCATGATGAGACAACATCCACCATGTGATATTATCTTGGTTATTATACTTGAATTATGTTAATTTCAAGTTTTATATTGTTCCATCATTCCTTTTTCTATAATATTTTGATACTGTTCCCTTTTTATTATTATCTAATGTGATTATTCATGAGCCTTATCTTTTAATATATCATGTTATTCCTTATCACAAACATGTTATGCTTCATTATCATGTTTATTCCCTTACTGGGATGTATATATCATAAAATTATTTTAAGTATTCTCTATTTTATACTTATCTATTTTATGAGTTGAAAGTTATTTAGGATAACATTATGGAGAATAAAATAAATGTGTAACATTTACGATACTTTCTGATGTATTATGAACCTAGTCTTCTAATGAAACTAGGATTTATGATATTTAGGATGTGTTTATTCGATGATAATTCTTAAAATCATGTAATAATATATTTAAAATCCTTGGTTCACTATTTTGTGATACAATGTGAAGTTACTGATAGATTTTAGAAAGTGTTTTGGAATATATCCAAATGATGTTTTGGATATAATTTCCAATGTTTCTATATACTATATAATATATGGTGAAATGGAACAAAGTCTATTAGGCTTTAGAACAATTGAGGGATTTATGGATATATGATTTAAAGAATTATATATATATATATATGGTGTCTGGAATGAAAATATTGATTTTCATGAAGAAATGGAAATTTTATTTAAATTGCCTATGATAATAGTTATTTTTTGGATAGATTTATCATTCACAAGACTATAAATTAATATAATGTTTAATTTGAAAAATCAACTTGGGGAAAATTCATATTATGAATTAATTTTCTACCTCTAAATTTATTCATGTGTTTTAATACATGAATAAATGATACAATCTACAGAGTGTCTATTAGGATTATAAATTATATAACCATATGGTAGTTTTAGGGTGTGTGATTCCCCCATGCTTAGAAAAAAATCATCGAGTCCCATAGATCTATTCATATTCTTTATTCTCACATTGAGACACTAGAATATAATTGAAAGAATATAGATTCTATTCGAATGTATAATGATTCTGAAAAACCCATGGAAACTAATAGAGGTGGTATTTTATTGTTTTCTATTATGGTGATATATCTGAAACCTTTGTAATGGAGTTCCTATATGATGATGTTTCTTATTCAATATAATGCACAATCATTTTATTGTATTCATTATTTTAGTATTTTACTAACGATTCATATTATCATATATGAAATAACTTCATAAAATCAATTTTAATCACTTCCACTTGATCTGATAAATGTCATTAGACTGTAAAAGAACCATTAATTAAGAAAATATTAGTTTGAAATAAAATACATCATTTATATTATATAGTCACAAGAATCAACACTTTTGGTAGTCTATAGTGAAAATAATTAACTAATGAATATTATATTTAGAAAACACCCCTCTCATCCCTTTATAAATTACACCCATCATCACCCCTTCTCCTCACATATTCTATGCCTTGGTGCCTAAAAAATTTGTATCTAATTGTATTTCCAATCCTATCCCCCAGATCCTAGTGATTCTAGTCTAAAAAAAGTCCATTTACAAGTTCCTTTGGGAGGTTTTCAAGGAGATATCTTTCAAGAGGCAGTATTGTCAAACAACCTCTATTAGTTTTTTTCTTCTAACTTCTACTCACCTCCCCCATACATAATGAAAATTTAACTATAGTATCATATATATACTATAATTCTATAGTGATAATGTAATCTTTACCAACCATCCTCTTATATTCTTCCCTTATTAGAAATATTTAAACATTGTTCGTATTATATCAGGTCACCACTATGATGTCCCGAACCCAGGTGAAACTCAAAGTTTGTAGAAGCCTATTTGGACACATGATATCAAGAACATATCCCTGAATTCTAGAGGATATTGAGTAGTAGGGATGGCCTAGGTTGTGTCCTTGGGGATACTATTACCTCATTACCAGAGTGTAGAAAGATTGATAAATATTATGATAGGTAAATAGTGGAAGCAATATAAGTACGAAGATGACATGACAGAAGCATAAAATAATAATAAACAACAAGAAAATATGATATTGATACATAAAAGATGATTCATTTCAGGTTTCTATAAAACTATAAAACATATATATGTAAGTCATTAGGAAATAAATTCAATTCAAAATTACCAAAAGAAACCAAAAAATCCATTTATGCAAAGATCCATCTCAGTCATCTATCACCAAGCTCCATTATAAAAAAACAATCAGTATCATGTGTCCATGGTAGGAAACTTACCCTATCAACACATGAAACCATGTAATCTTATTTGGTACTAATGGAGGCATAGATATTGTGTGATATAAATCCTAGTAAACCACCACAAACAGTGTCTATAAAATCCCTTAGGTGTAATGTAAACTGAAACAGTGTGCAAGTATATATATATAGAAGGAAAGATGTATAGTAATTTAATTACCAAATTACCTTATTCATCCCTAACTTGTGTCTTAACATGCTACTAATTCATTAAATAATTATGTTATAGTTTATATATCAAGTCACATGAGGCATAACCAACACTGACATCCTGACATGATATTTATAATGATAGTGGATCTAATATATAACAAGGCATCCTTATGAAAATAATAACAAAATGGATCCAAAGTAATAACCAAGTTATCCTTAACCTCAAGTGTTGAGCCAACTCAGGTAATAAAATGTAGTTTTTCTATAAGGGGTAAGAATGTAATCCAAGGGGCATCACCCAAGGCATTCCACCATAATGTAATTCAAACTATGTCAAAGGAATTCATCCAAGGTAAAATGGGATAAGAAATGACTAGGTCCAAGGGAGTATACTAGGTGCCTCATGTTTGTAGACATCATACTGGATCCAAGGAGGATATCTGATAAATCTTGTAATATTGATAATGGAGGGATCCTGTGGTGTAATATTGGGAATCCATATGTAGAAAAATATCATGTTATAAGGTGGGAATCAACCTTGGAAACTAGCAGCCCTAAATCATAATGGCATCCACAAGTTCTCAAGGCATTCCTATAAGAATCCAATGTGATATCAACTCTGAAAACTCATATAATAATAATTAAAAGGTCCATATATAGTAGGCACCATTTACACAATTAATTTAATTAATTAAGGCAATGTAATAGTTAGGACATTTAATAAATCATTTAGTATATTACCTAGAATTTCAAACAAGTGAAATGGATAAAGGAACAAGAAACCACTAATTGGTTTATATAAATTATAATCAATTCATCAGGTTCACTTTACTACCTTCCATTAAACATGTAAAGGGGTGCTACATACATGCAACCAAACATTCATTTACATTTAATAAGCCCAAGTCAAATACATAACATATATTACCTTGATAATTAAGATCCATTAATTAATTAAAACACTTACCTTAGAAGGTTAAAGATATATACACATGTGACAAAAATTTAAAACTTATGAATTTAATTGAATCACTTACCTAAATCAAGGTCAATTCATAGCTCACTTGAACAGTGGAACACAAATGCTTAACAAGATACTAAAAGTTTAATTATGGAAAAAGCTCTACTTTGGGTGGTTAGAGTTTAGGTAGTGACCTACAAAATTGGATGAAAATTTTAACATGGGTCTTAGAACAAGGTTATAAAAACTATAATAAAGACACATGAATTAAACATGCCACACCCGATGAAATCAGTGCACACACACAAGAATTTATAAAATGCTGAAACTTAAGTGATGATTTATTGACCACCTAAATTAGTCTTGTAAAACACTCCTCATCTTGAACCATCCTTTAGTTGGCCTGTATTTGTAGTTTTTTGAATAAATAATCAATACTCTAAAAATAAGGCATATGATATTGCATCTAAATAGAATCACCGAGGGAAAGAAGAAAAACAAATGACTAAAAAGAAATAAAGATCTTACTATTGCATATACAATGAGATGAATGATGATCTGATTAGACTTTTAATGAATGAATGACATTAATTTATAAAAAATATGGATTTGGGAGATCAATGAGGGAGAATATAGGGGTGTTGTCCACAAAAATGGGAAATATAGAAGAAGAATAAATTTAATTAGATCATTAAGGGGAAAATGGTAATTTTAACAAAAAATTAGGGTCACATGATTTTAATAAACATTTAGACAAACTGAGTGCCAACCGTTCACCTCATATTATGCTAATGGGGCACCCACATGGCTATGCTACATGGTTAGTGAAACTATGTTCCAACCATGAAAAACACATCTTCTAAAATGTCTACAATTTTTGAATCGGTGTGCGGACCCTAGCGCATGGTTACAAAAAACCATGATCCCTGATTTTCACCATGGTCTAGCACTGCATGGTTAGGAGAGGTTATGTGGGCTAGGATACAATGTTTCCTCTAACCATTCAGACCAATTATTTTCTACATTTTTTGGGGTTTTGAGCTCTAAAAAATCCCTAGATACCCCCATAACCTTTATAAAATCACAACACATCCTTATTACATCAAAAATAAAGAATTAGTATAAATTTAAAAGGATCCATACCTGAGATAAAAAAATGGTTCTTACAATATTGTACCCTTAAATGAACTCATCCCTGTGTTCACCTTCCATGGAAAGAGAAACACTCTATGAGAAAAACTCTAGCCACTAGGCATATACATTGGCCTCCCATCTCAATGGATCTTTATTTAAAAAGTCATTATTCTAGAGAACCCACACTAGATGGACAAAATGAGCTCATATATCCTTTATGAAGTGTTCAACGATGCATATAAGATACTCCTCAAAATAATAATCAACAGCTTACTCAACCAACTCGAGATTAATTATATTAGAGAGGTTGGCATGATAATGATGAATATTTGAAATATGGAAGAAGTTGTTCATGGAATGGTTCCTATGAGGTAGTATAAATAGATAGGCTACCAGCCCGACACTCTCTAGAATATAAAACAAACCTACAAAACTAGGATGAAAATTTCATCACCTCTATATATTTCTATTTCCAAGACATGGTAATACCCACAAGAAAAAACGATCCCTGACCATAAAATACATTAGTTATTGAAAGAGATCATCAGTAGATTTATTTCCTGCCTGATTAGTATACATACATTTATTAATCATCTAAATATACTCAAAAGTCTCCTGCATGAGATGAGGAACTATTAGGGATGCCTCTTCCATCTATAGTTAGTATAAGGGAGAATGAAATGGCCGATCATATGATACCTCATAAGGATCCATCAGAACTAAAAAAATCATGGAAACATTCCTAGAGAATGTTATCTAATACCTAAACAATCCATTTTGACTGACCATTAGTTTGGGGGTGAAAATTTATGCTTAGAATAAACTATGTAACCATATCCTTATACAAATCCTGAAAGAACCATGATGTGAAGCGAGTATCCCTATTTGACTGGATAGTATAAGGGAACCCATTTTTTAATATGATATACCAATCATACAATTTTCCCATATCATCAAGCAAGAAAATCTCTCAAATATAAAGGAAGTGGTATATTTTTTTAGTCTATCAATAATTACTGATACAACATTGATACCTCAATGTGAACTCAACAAGACAACTAAAAAGTTCATTGAAACATCTTCTTATTTCCATTTTAGGACATGAAGCAGCTGTAATAAACCTATAGGTCTCTAGTGATCCACCTTCACATGCTGAAAGGTAGAACACATAAATATGAATCCTATAATCTGAGGTTTCTTCCCATGCCACCAATACTGACATCACATATCTCATTAAATATTAGAGACTCATGGAGGAAATTCCCACTAAGAAGCATGAGACTCTCTAATCAGTTCCTAAATCATATATATAGTAACCCATATATGTCTATGTATATGTAGGATGTAATCATTGTCTATAGAAAAATCTAGTGGTTGGTCATCTCCTGAAATACTCTCATGGAGAACCAAGCCTTCATGGTCTGAAAATTCCTAGCTCTTCACCTTCTCAAGGATGGAAGAGGTAATTGTCAAGGCTAAGAGATAAGACTGATCATGAAACTATAGATGTAGTTATTAAAAGAGGTCCATCAATTTCCATTCATCATTGGCTTCTCATATGGTCTGTGCCTGAGTTTTCTGACTCAGCACATCCGCAACTACATTTCCCTTTCCAAGCATGTAGGCAATATTAAAATCAAATGACTGAAGATATTTATACCATATTCACTTTAAGTGGTTCAATTCATATTGTGTAAAGATAAATTTTAGTCTTTTTTTTATTTATACACCACAAATCACTCACCCATCAGATAGTGTCATGATCAATATAAATCATGGAAAATTATTTCCCATTGAAGGTCTTGCTCCAAGTAGTTTCTATCATGAGGATTAAACTATTAAAATCCATACACGAATATTATATCCTCTTGAATCAACACTACACCAAGATCGATGTCATATGCATCACAGAACACTGTATAGTCTCTACCAGGCCCTAGTAGTATCAGAACAGGTACTGCGATTCATCTTCCTTTTAGCTCATAAAATGATTTTTCTCATTCTTTTGGCTATATGTACTTTACACCCATCTTTATATGACCAGTAAGAGGTGCAACAAGGCATGAGAAGTCCTATATGAAATGATTGTAATAACCAACCATCTCAAAGAAACATCGTATATCAAAAACATTCTTTGGATGCTCCTAGGAAACCACAACACTAACCTTCTATGGGTAAACAGATATTCATGATTACAAGATAACATAACCCAATACATGAAATTTTTCAATTCATAAGTGTCACTTAGAAAACAAGGAATAGATTTGATTCTCTCTCAGTGTATTCAAAATGATCTCAAGGTGATTAGCATGGTCATTGTGAGTATGGGAATGAACCATGATATTATCCACAAAGACTATGAAAAATGTTTCTGGATTGGGGTTGGACACCCTATTCATAAAATCCATGAAAATTACAGGAGAATTTATGAGAATAAACAACATAATAAGGTACTCATATACACCATACCTGATATCAAAAGTTTATGTGGTATGTATGATACCCTGACTCAGACCTAATGATATCCTAATCTCAGGTCGATCATAGAAAACACCCCATCTCCCAAGATATGGCCAAAGAGACAATCCATTTGAGGAAATAGATATAAGTTCTTGACTATAAGATAGATCAAACATCTATAATCTATGCATAAACGAATGATACCATTATCCTACTTGAAGAAAATAAAGGGTGATCCCCAAAAGGAAGTGATAGTCCATATAAAACCATTATCCTTTAGATCGTCCAAATTCTTCTTGAGGTTCTGGAGCTCAATAGGTTACATTCTATATAGAGGAATAGAAACTAGAGTTTCTCTTGGAATGGTCTCAATCGTAAACTCTACCACTATCTCGAGATATAATCCAAAAAAATATCCATGAAATATGTCCCTGAAATGATATTCTACTAGAGGGAATTTATCTTGATGTAAACAATGATCCTATACCAATAGATTGTAAATATGGGTACTCACCCTACCAATCCCATTATGCTCTAGTCTATATCAACTATCCTAGACATTCCACCCACCCTTATGTTTATAATTTCCACCCTCTTGTGATGTAAATGATATCCTATAGTGAGAGAAGTCCAAAAATTCATAAAAAAAGACCAACAAATCCATCCTGAGAATGACATCAAAACTCATTATCTAAAATATGAAGAGATCCCATAAGAAAAGGTAACTCTATAACTCATGGGAGAAGTCCATGCACTGGTGTATTCTCTCTGACCGCACTCCCAATGGTGTTTCTAGAGACATTACACCACATAAATATTGTATTTCCTGTAATGCCCCAACCCTAGTTACCCAGAGTCGGTGCATTATTTTAATTCATCGGCATGATTACAAGGAATCAAGTCTCGAAGGACCGATTAGTTTAGTAGTCTTGGAAAATATATTACATACGTGAATGTTACATTGAACTTTAAGACATACAAAACAACATAAAAAATCTTTATGAATGCCATTATTCCATTGTCTTAACCCTATATATTAGTCAAAATACACTTCTTGGAATCCTTGGAAAAATAAAACATAGAAAGGTGGGAGCTCAGATGCTCAGTAAGGATAAAAATACATCAGAAAATTTAAAAATAAGCATAATCATTAAAGGCAATGTATAACTATAACAAAAGCCTTTTAAATTTTAACTTTAACATAATTTGGTAGAAATAAAATGAAATAATTCCATTTACTTATTCACATAGACATTCTACTAGTCGAATAATCACATTCAATATCACTAACCACTTTCATAATGATGGAATACATAATGCTAAACTTTAATTTCTTTGTCAAGGCATCATTACAAGACCTAGGGGCTAACTATAACCGGAAACCAACTTGGAGTGCCTCTAATATCCGAACATGAACCGAAGTACCTCTAATAACCGGACACCAACCCGGAGTGCCTCTAATAACTGGACACCAACCCGGAGTGGCTCTAATAACCATACACCAACCCGAAGTGCCTCTAATAACCGGACACCAACCCGGAGGTCTTACTTTTATCGGTCCCCAACCCGGAACATACTAGTCCAACACATTCATCTTAAGAAGAGGATGAAATATAATATAAACATTCATATTAAAACTAGCATACGAAATGACAAAAAATTAATCTTAAGCCATTAATGTCATGAAAATGAATCATCCATAGTCAAAAATATCACAAAACCTTAAATACAATATGTAATATTTGTATCATAATAAATCAATTTCAAACAAGCATAAAATTTATCAAAGGTTGTTGACATAGATGGAATCAAAACTATTTGAGAGAAATATCTCTTTTTTCATGAAAACATTTAAAAGTCACACAATTTGAAAAATAATTCATTTAAAGATATTTTTTAATCAAAGTGTCCCATACCACTTTGAAACTTTTTAAAGGAATTAACATTTAAAAAAGATTCATGTCCATATAAATAAATCCTTAAAAACTATTTTGAAGACATGGACATTAATGAGAATGATTTAGAAGAATAAATATTTAAAACATTTGAAATGATGTTTTAGTAAAAAGTCCTTTAAAATAATCCCTTTGAAAAATCTTTCATAAAACAAGGACATGGATAATAAATATGTCCCAGTAGATACTTACGTCAAAACAACCTCAGATAATAAATATATTTTGAAACTAACCCTTGCCAATTTGGTAACTAACTAAACATACACCCCATGAAAGAGGTATAATACAATGAATATGTAAATACACATAAATTAAATTGTATTACATAAGGAATACAATTATAAGCAGTCCATACACCACACAAAAGGTAATAGTGGCAATATGGCATGAATCTCACGGGAATAAGGAGTGAGATGAAAACCCCTGACCATGCACTTTCCTTTAGTAGAGGGTAAATTTAGCCTCATGTATGAAGAATATATTATGTTATTAAATTATACCAGAATCATATTAATATTTATTATATCATGCATTATTCATTTATGACTTTATACTACCCATTTAATAATAATTTCCATGTTATATTAATATTTCGGGTAATAATCGCTTTTTTTATCGTACGAGTTTTAACTTGTTACTCTTGATTGTATCACTTAGATCATGATTTAAATACTTCCAGAATATAAAACATGATTTATTTATCATATATATTTATAATATAAAAATTTATATTATACATATATATGAAATGGAAAACACCATTTATGGAGACGGTAGTCCGTACATACGCATAAACGCTGTTTCCATTTTCATATAGTATTAAATAGAAGTAATTGAATAAGATATATGTAAGTACATAAACACATATATATAAATATATATATCTCTAGTATAATTATTATGTCATATATTACATACTTATTAGTAATATATATTTTTTATAATCGTCTATGAATGGTGAACTTGGAAATGAATCTCATCGCGTCATGGAGACGGTAATCCATACGTACGCACGAGCGAAAATATCATTTTTTTTATTAATATAATATATAATTGGATGGTGTATAATATATAAAGAATCATTAAAATTTTATATTTATTATTTACATGAATTATACATCATTTTTATACCCATCTAAATAATAATATATTGAATAACAATTACACCACGACGTGGAGACGGTAGGCCGTACGTACGCACGTATGGTGACATGTGATTCAAGGGATAGATAGAATAATGAATTTTGTTGTTACATATTTATAATAACATCACAGTATACAGAAGATAATGGAGTTATTATTTTATAAAGGGAATAACAAAGAAGAAGAAGTTGAAGAAGAAAGGAATGCGAAAAAGGGTTGTGAAAACATTACCTCTTCTTCGGGTTCTGCCTTTTGATTTGATCAAAAGGGCTCCATAGGTTGGCTTTATGATCATAATAACGCCTCTAGGTTGAAGTGAGGGAAGTTGAGAGAGTATTTGGGCAGGGTTTGGATGAACCAAAAGGCTTTGTAGGTGTGAATTAATGAGAAGGGGGAGTGCCCTTTTATAAGAGGGGTGAGGGGCACCTTTGGAAAAGATAGGAATATTATATTATAATAAATTTATATTCAGTTTCTAATGGTTCCAAAGAAAATTATTTAAAGTTTATAGTGGGGATAGGTCGAAAAAAACTCAACCAATAGGATTTAGATAGGTTTCAGTCACTATATTAACCTTATCTTTAAATATTAACTCTTAGTTAATTAGTTTCACTTTTACATTGTCTCTTTGTATTTTTATATTATATGGTTAATAAACTTATTATATACATCCAAGAGACCCCCAAGTGGTCCATTAATGATACACCTATCATGATATAAGTATCTTGGCCGAACCCTAGATTTTTAGGAATTTAATATCAATTAATAATATAATATGTTTTTTAAAAACTCTTTTATGTCAATTTTGACACTATTCAATAATTGATTTTTGTAAAAATCATAACAGAATTATTACTTTGAAAAAAGTTAATTAAATCAATCCTAACATGTCATATTAACCTATAAAATTATTGGTATTTATAAAAAGTCTCAAATTACATTTATTTTCGTATTTATAATATCAATTATTCTAATTTTTCATTAATTAGGTAATTACACCATCACCATTGTGTCATAAATAGATTACATTATTTAATGTCAAAAAATTATAAATAAAATACCATTGTGTAAGAAATATTTTTATATTTCTAATGAATATTTTAGTCTAAAATCCATCATATATAACCCTATTTAAATATTTTTTTGTTAAAAGATATATGCTTTTGTCATTTTTGTATTTATTTTAACTTAATTAAAATAAAGTGTCCCTATCACCTAAAAGTGGCTCCATGGGGTCCCAAAATATACCCAACGATTCCCATGGTTGGAAATGTATCCAAAAAATAAGGTTAGGACACGTTTTATCATAATTTATTATTATTATAATATTATTTGTTAACCCTTATTTACCGGATTTACCCTTTAACCATGGTAAATAAAATATTTACCGAAGTAATTATTCAAAATGTATAAAAATAAAATTTACCTATTTACACAATTTGGGAATCCTGATTCCAAATATGTAATCCATTTTTCCAAATTCAAAACACTTAAGTGGTAGAAATTAATATAAAATTAATTCTTGTTGTTAAAACAAAAAGCGCGTTTTTAAGAGATAATAGCTATCAAAAGATTGACACTTGTTCATGTCCGATTTAGTTGAGAAATTTTGTCCAATGAACAAAATTGTATTAAATGGTAAAAATATGTTCTAAATATACTTTAAAACCACTCAAATTCATAATTTATCACTATTAATTATTTGGATTAAAGAAGTTGTTTTTAATTAAAATTTAGTAATTTTCACTATTCATCAAAATATAAAAGTTATCCGAAAAGTACCAAAATTTCACCCTAGGATAAATTCAATATTCCGAATCCAAAAATGAAGTCCATTTTGAGAGATAAAATTTATAAAATGTCAAAAATTAGGTATTAGTATTCATAACGGCTAGTTTGATTGGTTGTAGTGTGTGTTAGAACTCGAAGTTACGTACAACACACGCTACTGTATTATTCAAAGAGAAGCATACTGTGGAAAATTGGGGTGTTACATTATCCCCTCCTTCAATAAATTGCATCCTCGCAATTTATGCTCGGTATTGGAAACTTGGGGTTGACGTTTCAAATTATCTTAGTTGAAATCCCACATCGAGAAATGAATTAATGAGGCCTCTATTTAAAATAAAGAGTGGTAAGTATGAAGGTTACCAAAAATAACACATACTAGGTTTCCACATAGGAAAATATGGATATGTAAGAGAAATCTAACCATCAATATCTGATGGAGAGTGGTAGAGAACATGGCTATGAAAAGGCCAACAATCCCAAAGCCATAAATTTGTGATGATCTAAGGTACCATCTAGGACAACATTTTTGTTCTAAGTTCCTTTTCTTAATGTTGAGGAATTTATTTATGAGATTGGTTAAGATCATAAGGAGATATAATTACATTATATTTAGAGTTTTATCCATTAATAAATTTCTACCAAAAACTCATCTTTCACCCCAAAACATAATACAACTCAAAAATACTATATTTATCATAATCGTATAGGGTTCCAAATATAATGAATTTATAATTCACATATCAGACCCTTTATGAGAATAAACTACATTGTACAATCCAGGAAAATCACGTAGTACAGTGGTAAGTGATAAATCCCAATTTCACTATGGTTGTGGGTTTGATTCCCACAACTTTGTCCGACATGACGGGTCGTCACACGGTCTGCGTGTTGTCCTTTTATAAATATCCAAAAATAACCTTTCAAACATAATCCCTTCCAACCTTTATAATTATCCAAAATACTTATGTAAACTCTCAGTCCAAAATTTATATGAAAGGTAAACATAATGTAGATCCTTTTTACCCCGTAATAGCATGTGAA
The DNA here is from genome assembly GCA_963277665.1 of Viscum album. Taxonomy (NCBI): domain Eukaryota; kingdom Viridiplantae; phylum Streptophyta; class Magnoliopsida; order Santalales; family Viscaceae; genus Viscum; species Viscum album. Next base: position 339,696 of record CAUJRU010000726.1, on the reverse strand, counting down.
TACCTTCATCACGTATTCTTTTAAAACACTGAAACATCCTGAATTATCATAAAACTTTATTGATTACATTCATGATCCCTTATTCCTTATAGAATACTGGATATAATTCATCCATCCAAAAATGTTGTAAACTCCAACAATGATGGAATATACAAATCTTTAATCAGTTTCAAGGCAGTCAAGAATATCCAATATAATTTACCAAAATCAACCATATCTTATTCCAAAATCAGTACCTTAATATTATAAACATATTAAGGTTTATCTTTCCTTCAACCATGTAATTTCCAAAAAGTTTAACTTGTTGTAGAGTCACTTTTATTATTACCATAAAATCTCCAATCCTCAATGAAATAGTACTTCAGTACAATCCTAATTTATTTCCAGTACATCATTGATACAAAACTTTAATGAAATAATTCCAAAATAAGAACATAAGAACACTAGTCATTCTTCTTCATCTGTGGTAGTATCATAACTTGAATATTATCCAATAGAATCATTTGTGGCATACTCTGATAACTTTGAAATTGGTTCGCGTAGTGTCCAAACTTCTTGTAGATGAAGCATTGTACATTTGAAACCTTTTTCTTACCATTGTAGTCACGTACATGGTGTCCTTTTTCTCCACACTTATAACAAACTCTCATACATTTTAGGCAAGTTCCAGGGTATTTCTTCCCATAGTTATCACATATGGGAAAATTCTTCTTTTTCCTCTTCCCTTTATCCATCTTTCTCTCTTCCATCCCTTTCTTCTCTTGATTCCCTTCAAAGCCATAGGACTGAGTAAACTGTTTACTTATCTTATCAACACATGATACTATTTCTTCATATGATGATAATACGTGGGAGAGTATTTCCCTTCTAAATGATGGATTAATACCCTGAATGATATGATCCTTATTTTTCATTGGATCATATGTATTACTGGAGTTCACATTCCTTCTACTAGGCACCATTTCTATAGAATAGCATAAACTAGGCCAGTTTATGAATTGCAATGAATAATTCCAAACTTGTAAAATACCAAACGCAAGTTGAACAGTTTATGGATATAATCCATAATCATAAAAATGTTTTCTTTGAGTAAGTATATACTCATGATCCCTTCATAATGGTTTGTAAAGAAAATGATAATTATCCTAAGCATATCCCCCGGGAGTGTTGTAACCAAGAGTGCAGCAAGGCCCGTTGTCGTGCACCAGTTCCCATTCGAGTCTAGCTCAAAGTTGTGTTTTCAGGTTTTACCCCTAGGTACATCTATGCCAGAGCCACCTCTACCTGCTCATATCTAGACAGGGATGTATTGCTCGGAAAACTAACAAAATCTCTACAATACCAAAATTCTAGGAAGTTCTTCTATAGTAATCCTCAAAGTATATCTTAGGGCTATGTGCTCTAATCAGAGTATATCTCAATCTCGTTCCCAAGGTTAGTACTAAACTTCCTCTGATACCAACTGTAACACCCCGACCCTAGTTACCCAGATTTGGTGCATTATTTTAATACATTGGCATGATTATAAGGAATCAAGTCCCAAAGGACCAATTGGTTTAGCAGTATTGGAAAATAGATTACATACATGAATGTTACATTGCATTTTAAGACAAAGAAAACAACATAAATAATCTTTATGAATGCCAATATTCCCTTGGATTAACCGTGCATATCAGTCAGAATACACTTCTTGGAATCCTGGGAAAAATAAAACATAGAAAGGGGTGAGCTCAGGTGCTCAATAAGGATAACAATACAACGGAAACATTAATAAATAAACATAAACATTTAAGGCAATGTATAACTAAAACAAAAGCCTTTTAAATTTGACCTTCAACATAATATGGTAGAAATAAAATGAAATACTTCCATTTAATTATTCAAATGGACATTCTAATATTCGAATAATCACATGAAATATCACTAACCTCTTTTATAATGATAGAATGCATAATGATGAACTTTAATTTCTTTGTTAAGGCATCGTGCCAAGACCTAGGGGCTAACTGTAACCGGAACCCAACCCGGAGTGCCTCTAATAACCCGACACCAACCCGTAGTGCCTCTAATAACCGAACACCAACCTGGAGTGCCTCTAATATCCGGACACCAACCCAGAGGGCTTACTTTTACCAGTCCCCAACCCGGAACATACTATTCCAACACATTCATCTTTAGAAGGGGATGAAATATAATATAAAAATTTGTATTAAAACTAGCATATGAAATTCCAAAACATTAATCATAAGCCATTAATGTCATAAAAATGAATCATCCATAGTCAAAAATATCACAAAACCTTAAATACAATATGGAATATTTGTATCATAATAAATCAACTTCAAACATGTATAAAATTTATCAAAGGTTGTTGACATAGATGAAATCAAAACTATTTGAGAGAAATATCTCTTTTTTAATGAAAACAATTGAAAGTCACACAATTTGAAAATTAAGTCATTTAAAGATATTTTTTAATCAAAGTTTCACATACCACTTTGAAACTTTTTAAAGGAATCAACATTTTAAAAACATTCATGTCAATATAAATAAATCCTTAAAAACCATTTTGAAGTCATGGAAATTAATGAGAATGATTTAGAAGAATAAATATTTAAAACATTTGAAATGATGTTTTAGTAAAAAGTCCTTTAAAAGAATCCCTTTGAAAACTCTTTCATAAAACATGGACATGGATAATAAATATGTCCTAGTAGATACTTATGAAAAAACAATCTCAGATAATAAAGAGATTTTGAAATTAACCCCTACCAATTTGGTAACTTACGAAACATACACCCCATGAAAGCGGTATCATAAAATGAATATGTAAATACACATAAATTAAAGTGTATTACATAATGAATACAATTATGGTCAGTGCATACACCACACAAAAGTTAATAGTGGCAATATGGCATGAATCTCACAGGAATAAGGAGTGAGATGAAAACCCCTTACCTTGCACTTTCCTTTAGTCGAGGGTACGTTTAGCCTCTTGTATGAAGACTATAGTATGTTATTAAATTATACCAGAACCATATTAATATTTATGATATCATAAATTAATCATTTACAACTTTATACAACCTATTTAATAATAATTTCCATGTTATATTAATATTTTGGGTAATAATCGCTTTTTTTATCGTACGTGTTTTAACTTGTTACTCTTGATTGTATCACTTAGATTATGATTTAAATACTTCCAGAATATAAAACATGATTTATTTATCATATATATTTATAATATAAAAATTTATATTATACATATATATGAAATGGAAAACACCGTTTATGGAGACGGTAGTCCGTACGTACGCATAAACGTTGTTTCTGTTTTCATATAGTATTGAACGGAAGTAAGTGAATAAGATATATGTGTGTAAATAAATACTTAAATATATAAATATATATATCTCCAGTAGAATTATTATTTCATATATTACATACTTATTAGTAATATATATTTTTTATAATCGTCGATGAATGGTGAACTTGGAAATGAATCTCATCGCATTGTGGAGACGGTAATCCGTACGTACGCACGAGCGAAAATATCATTTTTTATATTAATATAAAATATAATTGGATGGTATATAATATATACATAATCATTAACATGTTATATTTATTATTTACATGAATTATACATCATTATTATACCCATATAAATAATAATATATTGAATAACAATTACACCACGATGTGGAGATGGTACGTCGTACATACGCACGTATGGTGACATGTCATTCAAGGGATGGATAGAATAATGAATTTGGTTGTTCCATATTTATAATGACATCAAATTATATAGAAGATATAGGAGTTATTATTTTATAAAGGGAATAACATAGAAGAAGAAGTTGAAGAAGAAAGGAACTTGAAAAAGGGTCGTGAAAACATTACCATTTCTTCGGGTTCTTCCATTTGATTTGATCAAAATGGCTCCATAGGTTGGCTTTATGATAAAAATAATGCCTCTAGGTTGAAGTGAGGTATGTTTAGAGATTATTTGGTCAGGGGTTGGCCGAACCAAAAGGCTTTGAAGGTGTGAAGTAATGAGAAGGGGGAGTGACCTTTTATAAGAGGGGTAAGGGACACCTTTGGAAAAACTAGAAATATTATTTTATAATAAATTTATATTCAGTTTCTAATGTCTCCAATGTGGATTATTTAAAGGTTAAGGTGGGTATATTTCGAAAACCACTCAACCAATAGGATTTATACTGGTTTGGGTTACTATATTAACCTTATCTTTAAGTATTAACTCTTAGTTAATTAGTTTCACTTTTACAATGTCTCTTTGTATTTTTATATTATATGGTTAATAAAATTACTATATACATCCAAGAGACCCCCAAGTGGTCCATTAATTATACACTTATCATGATATAAGTCTCGTGGCCAAAAATTATATTTTTAGGAATTTAATATCAATTAATAATATAATATTTGTTTTAAAAACTCTTTTATGTCAATTTTGACACTATTCAATAATTGATTTTTGTAAAAATCATAACAGAATGATTACTTCTAAAAAAGTTAATTAAATAAATACTAAAATTTCCAATTAGCTGATAAAATTATTGTTATCTATAAAAAGTCTCAAATTACAATTATTTGGGTGTTTATAATATCAATTATTCTAATTTTTCATTAATTAGGTAATTACTGCATCACCATTGTGTCATAAATAACATAAATTATTTAGTGTCTAAAAATTATAAATAAAATACCATTATGTAGTAAATCCTTTTATATTTATAATTAATATTTATAGTCGAAAATAAAACATATATAACCCTATGTAAAAATTTCTGTGCTAAAAGATATATGCTCATGTCATTTTTGTATTTATTTTAACTTAATTAAAATAAAGTGTCCCTATCACCTACAAGTGGCTCCATGGGGTCCCAAAATCGACCCAAAGATGCCCATGGTCGAACATGTATCCACCTATAGGGTTAGAACACATTTTCGGGTAATTTATTATTATTATAATATTATTTTTTAACCCTTATTTACCGGATTTACCCTTTAACAATGGTAAATAAAATATTTACCGAAGTAATTATTCAAAATTTCTAAAAATAAAAGTTATCTATTTACACAATTTGGAAATCCTGATTCCAAATAATGAATCCATTTTTTCAAATTCAAAACACAGAAGTGGCAGAAATTAATTTAAAATTAATTCTCGTTGTTAAAACAAAAGCGTGTTTTTAAGAGATAATAAATATCAAAATATTGACACTTGTTAATGTCCTGTTTAATTGTGAAATTATGTCCAATGACCAACATTATTTTAAAGGGTAAAAATATATTCTAAATATAGTTTAAAACCACTCAAATTCCTAATTCATCACTATTAATTATTTTGATTAAAAAAGTTGTTTTTAATTAAAATTTAGTAATTTTCACGATTCATCAAAATATAAAAGTTATCTGAAAAGTACCAAAATTTCACCCTAGGATAAATTTGATATTCCGAATACAAAAATGAAATCTATTTTGAGAGATAAAATTTATAAAATTTCAAAAATTAGGTATTACTATTCATAACAGGTAGTTTGATTGGTTGTAGTGTGTGTTAGAACTCGAAGTTGCGTACAACACATGCTACTATATTATTCAGAGAGAAGCGTACTGTGGAAGCTTGTGGTATTACATTTCTAGCTTGTTATATTCCATGATAGATAAAGATATAAAGGAGTGTGAATAACCTATATCAAATAAAGTAGAAATAAAAGTGGAGACCACTTGAATAGTACATTGTATTGTATATGATCCTATAAACTAATCATCATATATCATCTGTAAAGCATGCATCTAGCATGATCCATGACCCAGTGTTGCATTTGTACCACCCAGAGTATGGATTCTTTACTAGTGTTGATTATATAGAGTCTGGATACCATGGACACAACCTCCTCCTTAACTAGTTCTTCTAGTTCTACTCTAACTCCCTACCTGATATGATATAAAAGAATCTACCCCTAATGGTGGAACATGTTTAGAGCCTCTTACACTTGAAATAGATGGAAACTTCTGATATAATATTTGAAGATATTCCATAAAGAAACAAGAACAAAACCATGTCATGTCTCTATCTCACCGACACTCCATATGTCCAGGTCATCCACATTGATGGAATATAAGAGAGCTTCTAGTGTAGTTACTATCACCGCCAATGTTCTGACATGAAACCACAAGGGAAGGTTTCCTAATACTAGGATAACTACTAGCCTACCTCATCCCTGATACACTAGGAATAGTACTATCAACTTAACTTAGGTTACACTTTGTGATAAGAGCATGATTGGTGATATTAGATAATGTAGGTAGGTGAAAAAACATTCACTTGAGTACAAATGGAATACTGAATCCTATCTTCAAAGAGTCTAGAACATGAAAGAACATCATAGGCTAGAAGTGGTTCAAATCATTATAACTTAGTGAAACATGTTGAATACTACCTGATAGGAATAACACCCTACCCTGGATGAATGAACTCTCTCACTCAGTCATCCCTCAACATCCAAGGAAAGAATTGATTATAGAATTTATTCAATAAATCATCCCATACCATGTCTTAATGGTGATATTCCTATGTAATCACATCCCACCGGTGCTTGGATTTATCATAGAAAATTTTATTACTAATCTTAACACTACTCTATGGAGATGTATCCAGATGTTGAAAGATAGAAACGGCAGTACTTATCCAAGACTCATTATCCTGTAGACCGCCTTACCCAAAGAAGGTAGGAGGTCAATTCTTCTAGAAAAAACATGTTATATCTTCCATCATAGGTATGTACTATGGATCAATTTTCTTGGACTACATCCAACATAAGAAACTCTCACAAATCTAAGAATAAGTGTCTTGATAAGGTATAATAGGTGGTGCCTCCAGTGAAAATCATGGTGATAATATTGGCTAATCAAGTCCCATCACGTCTAGAGCAAGGTCATCACCACCATCCTGGAATATGAGATGAGAATTTTGTGGTGACATTAGTCCACAAATTACAAGGAAACACCTTTGACCAATCTTTATAATGATAGATAATAACAAAGGAAGGTGAACGTAAGAAAAAGGGCTCACTAGGAAAAGTATACTACCCTAAAAAAATGCTTAGAAGGTCTTGTATTTGTAACTGTTCTTGTTTAAATAATCACAGTTCTAGTAGGTTAATGTTCAATATCACATTTCCTCTTCATTTATTAGCAACCATTTATTTTATAAGTTATATTCAACATTTTATAGGTTTCATTTGCTTATAAAATTATTTCAATGTTTGATTAAAATTGATTTCAAATCCCAAGGAATCAAGTACCATACACCATATCACTGAAATTGACACCCATTTAATTATAATTATCTGAGACTACATTCTATCTCAGAACCTAACGTGTTATATACAAAGGCTTGACTCATTAAATTACCCATTCCAACCCACAAGGGCCTAAAAACCTCATGAATTTAAACTGAAAATCATTCAATCACAACCAAATAATTTCCTTGGAATAATATAACTACCCTAACATCTCTCAAAAATCATAGAAAAAATAGGAAAATAAAATAAGGGAAATGCACATATATTTAATGACATATTCTTGTCATGTGAACTATAAGTGCCTACAATGATGCATGTAACAATTCTCTTTTCTCTCATATCATTGAGATGAGGATAAAAGAAATCCAATATAATGATTATAATAATAATAACTAAAATATATCATGGGTTTCACCCAATGGTGAAATGATATCAACTATAATGGGAAGAAGTAGAACAACAATTATAATTCCAATAACTAATCATTTTCCCCGAACATAGGTTTGATACATACAAGAATGACTTATAACCATGTTCCAAAGAATTTTGAATCTCCTACCTATTGGATAAATATATTAAAGTAAGAAAGGAACCTCTCTAATACCATTTTGCGACTTCTTTCACTTGGGTTCCACTCAAAGGTGCCTAAAATATTGGTTGGACACATTGCCTCAAGTGCATCTCTTAAAATGAAAGACGCTAATGGCTAGTAGCGAGGGACTAGGGTGTGTCTATGGGGACACTATTTCCTCATTACCATAGTTCATAAAAATAAATAAATATAATGACATGTAAATATAGGATGCAATATATGTAAGAAGATGGCATTGCATAATCAGATAGAAATAATAAACTACATGAACAATTGATAATGATATACAAAAGATTTTACATGTCATGTCTCAATAAAATTATACAACATGGGTAAAAGGACATAAGAAATAAATTCTATACAAAATTAGAAAAAATAAACCAAAAACAATCCAAGTTCATAGAAATTCAGCTTGGTCATCTTCCATTATGCTCCATCCTAAGAAAACAGGAAATATCATGTGTCTAACGTAGGACACTCCTCCTATCAACACCTACAAACATGTAATCTTCCAAGGTACCAATGGGGGCTTAGATTGGTTGTGAGAAAAATCTCAGTAGAACACCACCACTAACATATATAACATCTAGTACCTATTATATAAATTGAAATAGTTTTCAAGCATGTATATATAAAAGAAAAGTATTAAAATAATGTAAAAAAGAAAATACCAATGTATGCTCCAATTAGTGTATGAACATGCAACCAGTTCATTAATTAATTATGTTCCAGTTTATATATTAAGTCACATAAGGCGTAACCATTTCTAAAATCCATATATTATATTAATAATTATAACATATCCAATATATAATAAGGCATCTTAATGATAATAAAAAATAAGGGGATCAAAGTAACAACTAAGGAAACCATGACCTCAAGGGTCAATCCAACTCATGTGACAAACTATATCAAAGCTATAAAGTGTAAGAGTGTAATCCTCAGGTCATCTATCAAGGAATTCCACAATAATGTAATTTTAATTGTGTCCATTTAATTTATCCAAGGTAAATTGGGATAAGAAATGACTCAACCCAAGGGATTATTTGAGGCGCCTCATGTTTATAGATGTAAAGATAGATCAAAGAATTATTTACAAGGAATTCAATAATAATGATGATGGATGGATTTTTCAGTGTCATACTAGGAATACACATATAGACAAAGATCGAGTTTCATGGTGGGTATCAACCTTAGCGACTAGTATCCTAGAATTGGAATGGTTTCCATGAGTGCTCAAGGAATTCCTTTGGGAATCCAAGGTGAGATCAAGTCTTACCACTCCTATAATAATAATAAACATGTCCATATATAATTGGAATATTTTTCATGATTCACTTAATTATTTAAGTCCATTTATTAGTCATTACATTTAATAAATAATTTTCTCAATTCCCATTACTTTTATACAGGTGACAAGGATAAATGTACAAGAAATCACCCATTAATTTATATAAATTTTAATCAATTCATTATGTACACTCCCCTAACATCCATTATACATGGAAATGGGTGCTATAGATATGAAACCAAACATTCATTTACATTTAATAAGGATAAATCATATATCTATCAAATGTTCCATTCTTAATTAATATTAATTAATTAATTATAACACTTACCTTAGAATGTTCGTATGATATAAAATGTAACAACTATTTAAAAATAAATAATTTAATTGTAAAATCTACGTAATTCAATGTCAAGTCACAACTCTTTAGAATATTGGTACAAAAATTCTTTATAAGATACTAAAATAATAATTATGGAAAACAAACTCTATCGGGTCGAGTTCATGAACTATAACAATGGATAATATATTTAACAAGGGTATTAGAACATAGTTCAAATGAATATAAGAAATAAACATGAATTAAATAGGCCAGTCCTGATAAAATCAGTATGCACACACAAAAATTTATAAAATGAAGAAAATTAAGGGATGTTGGACAGACCACATACTTTAAGCTTGTATAACTCTCCTCATTTTGTATCAACATTCAGTTTGGATTATATTGGAAGAGATATGAATAATGAATTAATGCCATAAGAATAGGGTATATGATCCTTCATCTAAATAGCATCATAGAGGGAAAGAAAAACAATGAGTGACTAAGAAGTAATCGAGATCTTACTCGCATGGATTCAACAAGACGAATAATGATTTTATTGGACTATGTATAGATGAATGGAACCCATGTCTAAAAAATATAGCTTTGGGAGATCAAAGAGAGAGAATAGTGGTGGATTTTAAACTATAATGACAAAGAGATAAGAGGAATAGGTTTATTTAGATCATTTAATAAAAAATGTACATTTCACACAGAAATTTGGGTATAATAATTTATCCACACGGTTGGTCAAACTAGGAGCCAACTGTGTGCCTAATACTATGCTAAGGAGGAACCCACACAGCTATGAAAAACATGCCCCAACAATGAAAAAAATACTCTAGTAAAAATTATTTAGTATTTTAATGTGTTTTTTGGAACCAAGAGTATGGTTATGTAAAGCTATGTGCCCTGATTCACCCTATTTTTCAGCCCCTCATGATTAAGAGATACCGTGTGGGTTGGGCCTCACAGTTTCTATTTACCACGTGGCCAAGTTATTTCCTCCAGGTTATGGGTTTATGTGCTCTAAAAAACCACATACAACCCTTAACCTTTATAACATCATGAGGACTCCATATTAGATCCAAAATAAATAATTTTACCAAACATAAAAGGATCTATTACTGAGAAAAAACCAGGTTCTTATAGCCACCTCTGTGGATGGTGATTTTTTTGTTTTCAATTTCCACATTCATGGAAGGTTTGAATCCACTTATAATGGTTTAAAATGAATTATATATATATACATATACATACATATATATATACATATATACATTTTTTCAATGAGTTTATGTCCATAATATTAAATAAAACAATAATAGTCAATGATGGTTGGTAAAATAGATAAAATAAGATAACCATATAATATTAACTTTTTACTAAATGAACCATACATATGTTAGAACTCATATATACAATTAGGACCATTTAAATTTTTTGAATTCCATGAATATAATTTCATTTTACAACTATATTTGTTGTCCCATTTGAAAATAATATAAATAATTATCCACAAGTGACATGCCTATGAAATAATGACAAAAATGCCCTTGAAACAGTGAAATTAAACTTCATATCTCATTGAAATGGTTTAAAAAGAAAAAAATATAATTATTTTTAATGAAATATTGATAAAATGGTTCTGAATTAAGTAATTAGTGAATTCAATTTTATTATTTTGGATGTGATGTTGAAGTGGAGAAATTTTGGAAAATAATTTATGGGATCTTTCGGAAACACCGTACTTTTTATTGTGATTTATCAATATTTACCAAAATTAATTTCTTTATTTTTCTTATTTACATATTATCTATCTGTCTAGATGTTCACCACATATATACCTAGTATAATTCATAATTATTTAATGGGTATATACATGTTTTAAAGTTTCCAATCTCAATTTTATTCAATAAGAAAACCTAATAAAATGTAACTCTCTCTCTCTTATCCCATTTAAAGTCCCATTATATTAAATTTTTCAAACCATAAATAGTTTCAAAAAATGACTATTTGATTATGGGAAACCATTTTTTGTTCATTTATGGTTTTATAGAAGTTAATATGTGGTTTACATTTTTATATTCTCTTTACATTTTCCTCTAAAACCCAACTAAAGAGGAACATATCCAATGATACATATCTACTCTTTTTCGCTTATTCATTTTACATGGACATCATTTTTCCTAAAACATTTTTATTTTTCATCTATAAATATATAATAATGTTTTAATCACTATTTTCATGGAAACCATATTTATTTTCCATTTGGTTATGCTAATAAATATGATTAAGAAACCCATTTCTTTTTGTAGGAAATATTTATGTGTATGAATTTTGTTTGACTCTTTATGAGGTAATCATATTCATGTATATGTAATGATGGGTGTTCAAAGATAGAACTATAATGAATTGGTTAATTTTTGAGTCTCATGGAACAATATGTACGAGATTATGAAGTAATCCCAATCCACAATGGGACTCTGTCTATCATGTGATGTTGTCTTAATAATAATCTATGAATTATTCTTTTTTTCATATATTTTATTGTCTCTACATTCCTATGATTTCAATATCTTACAATTATATTGTATATATTTTATTCTCCCTTATGATTATTCATAAGCCTGGTATTTCAATATATAATTATATGCTATTTGAATCATATGTTATGCTTTGTTCGTATATTTATTCCCTTAAAAGGTTTTACGGATCACCCATTTTGTTTATGTATTCCTTATGTAATCCTATGTAGTTTTAGTAAGTAAAATGGATTTTTGAGCTCAATATGAAGATTAAAATAAATAAGTTTTATTTTAGTTTCATTTTTTTGTAGCTAGTATCCCAAAGGGGCTAGCCCCCTTGATCCTTGGTTTATTTTTATTTGATATTTTTTTTTAAATGTAATAATATATGTTCAAGGCTTTGGTCTATATAGTTGGTATCAGATAAAATTATTGTTTTTTTGGGTGGAGACATAATAATACATTTAAAACCCTTGGGATAAGTCTATATGCTTGAAAGTATCTTGTAATTTTGTTAATGTTAAAATTGGGTGGCTTATATGGAATTATATCCATGCCAATATACTAAAAGAGAACGTGGCTATAGAATTTTTGTATATAGTGGTAATAAAATCAAAAGTGAGGATTGAGTATTAACTTTTTTTTTCATATTTCTCAACAAAATGTTTCCTTACTACACACCTAGTTTGAAACACTCAAGAAATATGCTTTAGAAAATTTAAAAACTATATACAAACCATTAGGAATGTATTGAATAGATTTTTATGTTAGAAAACCTAATAGAAAAATTACCATATATAACCTATAATGAAACCTATAGACTCAAATTTTAAGATTTTCATTTCATTTATAAGTTGTTACTTATATGTTCATTGTTAGCCTTTTAATATGATTTTTAGGTTATGAATTCTCATCCATATTTTTTTCTCTTAATTTTTGTTAATGGAAGTAAATATGTGGAATAATGCCAAAAAGTGTTATAGAAAATTTGATGATTTTTGTAATGATATACATAACCTGATGGAAGTGGTAGTTGAGACTATCATCATAGTAATAGATCAACTGACTCAAGTAATGAATACTAAATTGAATAATGTGTAACTACCTCCTCCATATAAAGTGCATGTTGTGGTCGAGTCATTTATTTTAAAAATAATTCTTATATTTAGTAGATCTTTTGATACCCTTATCACAAAATAATGGATTAACTCAATTGAGAAGCTATTATCTATCCTCTAATTAATTAAATAAGATAAATTCATATAGTACATTTATTACATGGACGAGGAAGTTGAATTGTGTTGGACACTGGTTAAGAACATGAATCCCAAAGAGGAAATTGATTCCATTGAATAAGCAGGATTCAATAAAATATTTTTCAATTAATATTTTCCTCTAAATCTGTGTCTCAAAATGAAGATGGATTTCCTAAAGCTAAATTAAAAGGATGATGATTTTTTTGGGGTATATGAGGAAAAGTTCATAAGGCATGAACAATACACCTCTAGTGTTTTCATAAATACAAAATATGAGGTTGACCAATTTTTCAGCCGATTAAATATGAATCTATGAAAAGAATTGGTGATCTAAGAAATTCATAGTTATGAAGAGATTTTCTATCGTGTCCTTATGGCTGAGATGAATATTATTTACTCTCATTAGTATCATGAAAACGGAGATATAAAATGTAAAATTGATTTTAAGTTAGGAGGATTAATGGATAAATCTAATTCATGAAATAAAACCAAAATTCAAACATTTTAAAAACATGGGAAGAATCACCCTGATAACTATCTAAAGGGAACCATGATATATTTTAAAAATTGAAAATATGGGTATTTGGATAATCGATGTTGAATATAGATGAAGAAACCCACAAATAATATAGAATAAAACAATTGTTATATAAAATCTCAGCCCATGGTATAGGGTTTCAACTATAAGGAGCACATGGATTATTTAAGCCAGTTTCTTAAGCAGAGGGTGATTGGGGACAATCAATGAAAATAACCTCCAAGGCCTGGAGATATGGGAATTGAAAATGTTATAAGTGCTACTGAGGTTGATCTTGAAAATTATGTGGTGAAAGAAACCTTGAATATTAATTAAATAATAATGAACATACATATTGATTATAACTCTACATATTATTCCATATATTGTGTGTATAGTAGATTTATTAGAACTCCTCAAAACATGGGAGATAAGCTATTTATGAGAAAAAATTAAGTAATTATTACATCCCAAGTATACAACTCATCCCCAAAAAAGTCTTGCTAAATGATATTCCTATAAAATAATTTCATACATCCTTTAGTGGAATTTTATGCTATATTTGGAATGTATATGATATTCTTATATAAATCCTACATTAATTACATGTACAGGGAGATCACTCTTCACATCCGGAGTCATCCTCTGATTCTGTACAACTATAATGTGGAGGATGAATCTAATTTTGAATATTCATATCAAGTGTGGATATTATCTTCTTATGAGAAATAATATCTTGATCAAATTATTGAATAAATTTGAGAATCATGATTGAATACATTCCCATTATGAGGGATTATATTTATTTATTTTTTGATGATCTTATAAGTCTTCCTCTAAAATAAGATATTGAGTTCTCAATTGAACTTATAGCTTGATCACAACTAATATATATGATTAATAATAGAGTGTACACCACTCTATTTATAATAATTAGTTAAAAGAAAATATTGAAAATGATTTTATATACATAAGTGTTTCATCATGTCATTCACTGATCTTATTTATCAAGGAGAAGGATCAGTCAATGTACCTCTACATTCATTATCATGAAATAAAAAACAAATCACGATAAAGAACAAATATCCTCTACTATAGATTAATGATTTGTCTAATCAAATTCATGGGGCCAAAAATTCTCTTAGGTAGACCTTCAAATATGATATCACCAATTAAAGGTGACGAAAAATGATATTCCTAGCTCCACATTTCACAAAAATAATAGATACAATGAATTCATAGTGATTCCCTTTAGGCTCACTAATTATCTAGAAATATTCACGGATATAATAAATAGTATATTTATAAATTACCTCAAAATATTTGTGGCTATACTTATAAATGATATTATGAAATATTACAAGGTCAAGGGGGGCATGATGATCAATTGAATATTGTACTAAATATTTTTTAAATAAGAAACGATATAAATAGTATAGTAAATGCAAGTTATATATCACAGAATTATCATTCTTGGAACATGTTATCACTAGAAAAAGGATATTTTTGGACTCTTTTAAGGTAAAGTAAATTGAGGAGTGGCCCAGACCAGTATTTATAACATAGATCTATAGTTTTATTAGAATAGTTGGGTATTAAATATTAATTGTGTTAAACTTATTATTTTTTTCAACCCTTCTAACTAATCTGACAAAAAACGAGTAAAGTTTTTATAGACTAATGAATGAAAATATACCTTAAAAAAATTGATAAAAGAGGCTTATCACTATAATAGTTCTCAAACATCTTCAAAGTGGGATACTATTAATGGTATATGATGACGATTGAAATATGGTATTAGGATATGAAGTAATGGAAAATAATGATGTGATATCCTATTCCTCGTGGTAGATTAAGTTACATGAGTGAACCACTTAATGAATTCTCTAGAGTTAGCAGTGGTGATGTCCACATTGATGATTTGGAATAATTATATCTATATAGATAAGTGTGAAATTTATATGAGCCATAAATTTCACAAATATATATTCATAGATAATGATCATGATATATTCTAAAGAATATAGTTAGTGGTTATTAATTATTAAGAATGTTCAATACACTACCTGTTGAGGATGGTAAATAAAGTAGAAGATGATTGAAGTAAAAATTATCCAGCAACTATATCTATATATATAATTTGTAAGGATTTGATCATCATAGACATGAAAAGGATAGATATAGAAGTCATTAAAGAAGTAACATCACCACTATTTTCTGAAATGATTCCTCAACCAACCCTTATAGAGATTAAAACGTATTCTCAAAGAGATGATGTGGTAATTCAAAATAAAGTGGTAGATCTGATACAAGGGAAATTAATATAGTTTAAAACTAATGATGAAGGAGATGTAATATTAAGGTAACCCCTATGTGTGCTTTCAAATTAGGATATAAAGAATTATCAATTTAATGATATACATATCTTGACCATCTCTATCCACCTAGGAAGCAAAAGGATGTATCATGATATTTGAGAGCACTATTTTTGTTATAATATAAAGAAAGAGATCACATAATATACATCAAATTGTCTATTATGTTAGTAGGTTATGGTTTAAATGAATAAGTCCAATGGGATGATTTTAGCATTACTCATACCCACATATAAATGGGAGAAAATCAATATGGATTTTATCAATGTTATTCTAAAGAAATCGAAAAGAAATAATGATATATAAGTTGTGGTTGATCATATTATCAATACTAATCACTTCATTTAAATTATATTAGACTTATAACTTAAAAGAATTACTAGGATATACATTATATAATTGGTGATGTCGTATGGAAGACCACTATCGATTTTATCTAATTTAGATATGAGTTTTAACATTATGTTATAGGATAGTCTCTAACATTCTATAAAAAATGATTTAAAATTCAGAATGAATTATCACAATGTGGCCAATTTCCAATTTTATCATCATTTATAAATACTAGAATACATATTGAGATCATGCTTGATGGACTATAAAGGAGGATGGGATAATAATTTTCATATATTTGAGTTCTCTTATAATAATATATTTTACTCAATAATCCAAAACGCTTCATAATAATACCATTATTGGAAGGGTTGTAGAACAAATCTATGTTGGGTTGATGTTAGAAATATAAACATGCTAAGGCATGAAATTGTCCAATAAAGAGTATAAAAGTTTAAAATAATTTAATAGCACATCTATATTGATCAATGTAAAGAAAAGATTCTTGATGATAAGATTAGGAGAGACATAGAATTTGAGGTTATAGATAAAACATTCCCCTATATAACTCCATGGAATAGTGTCATGAGATTTGGGAATAAGATAAATTTATGTCCCAGTAACATCAAACCCTTTAATATTCTTAATCATATCATCATTTTTCCTATAGACTATCACTCCCACCAATATCATCTCAAGTACATGATATATTACACGTATCCCTCTTGAGTATGTATATACCAGATCTCTCATATATAATTAATTTAGATATGGTATAAAAATAAAATTATCATTCTTATGAGGAGTAGCCACTAAACATCTTTGACCATAGATACAATGTTCTATACAACACGACAACTCGCCAAGTCAAAGTATTTTGGGGAGTCCAAAAGTAGGAAGATGTGACATGGGAAATAGAGAAAGCCATTAAAAAGATGAACCCTCACCTATTTTCAACTCAATATGTAAAATGAAATTTTAATGGAGAAATTTCATTTTTGGGAATAATTCAATGACCTATAATTTTATCAATTAATTTTCCATCTGGAATAATCAATTATTTAAAATTTAGTAATATTATTTTATATAATACACATTCCAAACATGATAAAACCTATAATATTTTATTATATAAAATTAAAAAATACATATTGATAATAAATATGTCCACAAAAATAAAAATTATTAAAATTAGAAAAATAATAAAAAATAAGAATTTAATAATAGGAAAAAATTGATTTGATCAATCTCATAGAATAACCACACTCACAAAAAAACTATATAAATGAAGAAGAATTTTAGAAAATTAATATAAATTTTTAAAATGAACATATATTTAATTTTGGGATAAATTATAAGTTAATTAATAATAAATGAAATATAAGGTAACTATAGAATGTATAGAAACCATATTACACAAATTTGAATGTTGATATAGTAATAAGATTATTAAAAACCAATCTAAACACATGGAAATAGTAATATGACAATTAGAAATAGTAACATAACCTTTTAAATAGTAACCTCTCCTATGGAAATATAAAATACTATTTAAATATCTTATAAAAAGATAATTTTTCACATTTATACGAAGATGCAAGATAATAAATGTTTTATAATTTTTATAATAAGTGTTTTTATTTTTTTGAAAACAATATATGTTTCATTTTCAATTTTAATAAAAATATAATAATTTTAAATAATTTTTCATTTCATAAAATGGTTTTATAAATTTATTTTATGATGTATGAAAATGATAATATAATTTAATGTGACAATAAGTAGTTTTTCAAATTTTCTAAAAAAATCATAATATTAAAAATTGAATTTTTTTTCAAATAAATAAGGATTTTATTTAAAATGTAAAATTATAATATTTAGAATTTAATTTTGATAAATGTATTTCATTTTAAAAATCTATATGTTGAAAATAAATAGGGTGACGTTTTTGGTAATTTTCTCAAATAATTGAATTTTTAGTGAATAGAGAAATACTATAAAATATGTTATTTAACACTATATGTAAAATGCAAGATTAATTCAATAAAGGATGATATAAGCACCAATTAGAAAAATATTACATGCCCAATTTACTCTATTTAGTTACAATAATTAATACTATTGGTACTCTTGTTGGGAATTAATAAACTAATGAATATAATATTAAAAAACACCCATTTCCACCATTATAAATAACACTCCTCACCTCCCCTTCACCTCACATATTCTAATACTTGGAAAATGATATTTTTTACCAATTTCATTGCCAATACTCTCCCCTTGTCTTAGTGAAGTTGGTCTCACAAAAATACCAATTCCAAGTTCCTAATGGATTTTTTTAAGGAGGTGATATTCAAGATTTGATTTTTTCAAACCACACATTTTGAATTAGTTTCTTCTTCTACATTCACCCTACCCTCTCATCCAAAATGTAATAATAACTCTAGTATCATATATATACTATAGATTAATATTTATAATGTAATATAAACCATCAATCCAATTCTATTCTCCTCTTATTCTAAAAATGGAACAATTTTCTATATTATATTGATTCTTCACCTCCTAGGATGATGAGTTTTTTTCCATTACCGCCTTCATGGAAAGTTTAAATTAAACTATAATTTTCTAAACTAACCTAAATTTTATTATATTTTTTCACATTATAGAATGAATATATAGAAATAATTTTAAATAAAATGAAAAAAGTTTTTGATGGTCAGTAAAACTTCCAAAATAAACTGGCCCTATATCATTAATATTTTACTAAATGAACCATCCATATATCATAATTTTTTTTGATATTTTGTTTTTTTAATTTAATGAATAAAATTTTATTTCACATTGAGAGTTCTTCCCATTTTATAATAATATTAATAATTATCCACAACTGATACAACCTTGGAACCCTAAAACAGACACCCTTATAACAGTGAAATTAAACAATATACCTCATTTAAATGGTTGTAAATAAAAAAATATAATTATATTTAATATAATATAGATATAAAATGTTCTTAATTAATTAATCAAGTAATTTAATATGATTTATCCGGTTGTTTAGTGAAGGAACAAAATGATTCTATAAAAAAATGTAATGGATCTATCTGAACACCCATATTTTCGTTGGGTTATGCTTTCTCTCTCTTAACATCACATTAACTCTATTTTTTAAAATATTATATATCATATATATATGAACGTCCAAATATATTCCTATTTTAATTAAAATTTATTTTTAGGGGATAAATATTTTTTAAATGTTCCCTTCTGAATTTCATTCGTTAACCAAGCCTGATTTAAGGGAACTTCTCGGTCTATTACCCAATTTCAAGTACAGCACCGTGAAATGTTTTAAACCATAATTTGATTATGAATTATCCCATTTGGTTATGGAAATAATTTTTTTTATGAAAAATACTAAGATATATTTATTTTTAAAAACTCTTTACCATTTTACTTCAAACCCCACTTGAATGGTATATTTAATAAGTTACCTATCCATTATTTTCTATATATTTAAATTAATTGAGAATAATTTTTCATAAACCAAGATTATTTTTTATCTAATAATTTTCAAAGAAAATTATTCTTTGTTTCCATGAAACAATTATGATATTCAATTTAGTTATGCTATAAGATATGATCATGCAACCCATTTCATTTCATGAGTAATCTTTATTTTATTATCTTATATTTGATTCCTTATGTGACATACATACACATGTAATTGTTATAATTGGTGTTATTAGATAGAGATAAATTTTTTTAGGTGATGTTTATATATCATGAGATGATATGTGAGGGATTAGGGAGTAAACATAATCCATGATGATATTCAATCCACGATTTGTTGTTGTTTTGGAAGTTAAATATGACTTACACTTATTTCACTTTTTATATTGTTTCCAACTTCCTATGTTTAAATTATATTTTGATTACATGTTATTTATTTTATTCTACCATATGTTTATTAATGATAATGATCATTCAAGATCTATTTTCATTCCTTTTAAATCATATTCTTTTCTTCGTTATCATGTTTATTTACTTATTGGGATTTGTAGCTAACCCATTTTTATTATGTATTCTCTAGGTAATCCTATAATTCTTTTAGAGATAAATGGTATTTTAGATATCATTATGTGGATTAAAATAAAAAAATTAGTTTTAGGTTTTTGTTTTACTTACTAAGTGTCCCAAAGAAGATATGCACGTTGATCAATTGTTTTTATAGGATATTTATGTTAAAAATATTGTAATAATTTATTTAAAATTTATGGGTGTCTATAGTCATTCCCAAGGAAGGTGGAACAAAAAATTGATAAATGATTGGTATAGGAAGGCATAGGGATGAAAAGTTCCCCATAAACCCATTATTACACATGTTTTAATCTTGTTTTCCACTTAATACCATTATATTTTTCACTTTTGTACTTTTAGATTTAACCACACTAATTAGTATTTAGAATAGTTAACTAATAATTTACTCTAAAACATAAAATATAACTTATTAAATAATTTATATATAAGGATTACAAATTTTCAATCCATTTTTTATATTAATTTTCCAAAATTTACAAAATTTAATTTTCAAATAAAATTTGTATAAATTATTATGATTAATTTTTTTGAAAAATAAAACATAGGCTCTAAAATATCAAATATTATTTCTTAAATCAATACCCATATTTTTAAAATTATAACACCACTTATAAAATACAAATTTATTATTATAAAAATGTTTCAAGAATTTATAATTTGTACATATGTATTAATAATGTCATAAAAGGTGTGTTTAAAAAAAATAGTATTTTTCACTATTTATGTAAAAATAATTTTTTTAAAAAAATACCAAAAATTTATCCTAAGATAATATTGTTTTGTTTTATAAAAAAATAGAGTCATATTTTTAATTTAGAAATCTAAAGTACATTAATTTATCTTTCAAATAAAATTAAAAATAATTGTAAAAAACAATTTTATAGGAAATAACTTTGTTAAATACAAGTCGTTATTATTTTTAATTTATATAAAAACTATTAAAGATTTATTTAATCAATTGATGTTGTATTTTATTCAAATAATAATTTATAAATAATATACTTAGTTTAATATTACAATTTTTTTAGTGGATAAAATTATATATTCTTAAACATTATAATGAATCCTATGAATATGTATAAAATAACGTTAATATATAAATATATATTAATATATTTTAAAATTAGGTAACTCCTATTTATAAATATTAATTCAATTTATAGTTTTAGAATAAATATTTAATAATTTTAATATATATATATCAAGGATTCATTTTTTTTTGTGTTGTGTGTGTAGTAAGTTATCAAACATATTTTTCATAAAATATATTAAAATATTGATTCATTAATTCCTCTACTTAAGTTAATTAAATACTCAAAATTTTAATTATTCCTAATTAATGAATGTTGGTAAGGATATTATTAGCATATTCATACTTTGGGATTAACTTATAAAATGAAATTATCCTTACTCTCTTAGGCCATATCAAGTTACTTATCTTTTCTTAAACAACAACATCTATTTATACAATAAAATTATCTAATATATATATAACATAATCATATATTATATATAAAATACCTCCATGAAAACCTTTTTAATCTCCAATACATCAACACCTTGAGAGGTTACATATTACTGAAAAATTAACTCCATATTTTAATCCTTAAATGTGTAAATCAATAGTTCATAAATTCACAAACTGATAAATATATATCAAATTCCAATAAACTAGAAAAAAATTTGAAAAAAATAACATGGATCAATTTTTCATTAAATCTATAGTCAATTAAAAGGATATAATTACTATTTCAGTTACATTTCATAAAACAAATCCACCATTTATTAACTCAGTTCCATGATTATATTAAACTTAAGAGTTGTGTATACATGAATCATGTTGTCTCCAATAGTTAGCCCCAAAATACAACCATATCATAAAATCAATTTTAAAATTTATTGATACCATTTAATATATGTTTACAATACTCTGAATGAAACAATTAGTATAAAAAAAATGTTTGATGTTTCACATAATTCTTCTAACTTTTGGAATAAAACAAAAATATTTTCAATAAATATCACTCAATATTGATAACATATAAGATGATTAAGAATTAATTAATATTATGATTTAAACCTCATGTCCTTAGGAAAGACTATAAAACTCACCTTTCCATCATAACAAACATATAATTTGACTTCAAACACTTTAACTATAATCCATTATTCGTTATATTACTTAGTGGTTTATATATATATATATATATAACTTTCTTAGCTTCATTTTTTATATCCAATTTCAACTAAATTCTAAGGTGAAAATTTATTTAAAAAAAAAAAAGAAAATTATCATATAAATATTAAAAATCAATCCTAATATGTATTCTCTAATTAAAAATTATTTTCATCATTTAATATATTCACTTAAATATACTTTTCTTTAAGTTAGGTTCTCCTATACTGCTTAACATAAAAGATTATTGTAATTATAAAATAAATCATTTAAAATGGTTTGTAAAGATGTTGTGATGAACCAAAGAATATCACATGGGAGCATCAAAAGGTGTGTATTTTGGAATATTTGTTATTCACCAGGTGAAGATTGAGTTAATAACCAATACACACTTTTCAAGGATATTATCACTATATACTTTTCTGTTAATATCTGTATCCATTTTTAGTATCAAAATAGGGATTTTGTTGACAAGAAAATTATGCAATATATACTTTATCAAAAAAATTTGTATTTTATTATATACTTATAATTATCCCTTAGACTTATCCCTAGTGTTTTCACTAAAGCCATCTTATCTTAATACACAAATATAATGTAGACTATTACCTTTACGTCAAATAATATATTATCCCAAAGGGTTATCTATAAATTTAAAATTTTTATCAACCATAACTTATCATTCCTTAAATTTTCATCCCAAACATCTAAATATAACTATTTATCTAACCCTACTCTAATAATAAATGTAGTGTCCCGGACACACACTCCTCAATCTAGTTCTCATATTTACATAATTTATATACTACATTAAATACTACATATTGACCCTCAAGAATAATTGTCCACTAGTAACATTAAATAAAAATATACTGAATTATATATATTCATAATACTTTTTAGTTTTATAGAATTATATATTAAAAAAAACATAAACTGACAAAACCTATGTCTTTCATAACTAACGAATATTGTTTCCACTATACAAGAAACTACTTAATATATAATAAACCATTAACATCTCCTAGAACACCAATATTTTGTTGTATAGATCATGCTAATACTTTTATCATGACATGGAAAAATTGAAACATAAGAAATTTTAATCTTAAATTCTTAGTAAGGAAATTACATACATATAAGGAAATCATGACATAAGCATGGTATAAATATTATTGTAGGAAAAAATAATTAAAAATAATGATACAATAAAATAAAACTGAAAACATAATATATCAAAGGATAAAAATAGAAATAAATAGAATAAATGGATATTAAAATATTGTTCCTTACAAATTAAATGTATAATGTCGGACATCTCATTTAATTCCCTATTCCAAGACATTGTGATCTGAAACATCAAAATCTAACTATCACATCCCATTATATTGGAAATATCATTTTATAGGAAGGCATAAATGAAATACCCAAACATTTTTGTTTCATGAGACCCACCGATACATTTAGGGTCTATATATTTTTGGACCCCATATGTCACTTGCTTATGTAAAATTTATTTATGATATTATATAATTAGTAAACAATACATAATCATTTTGGTCAATAATCATCCAAATTGGAATAAAAATATACAAAAAAGAAATAGTTTTAATTGTGTCAGTAAAAGGTATAACATTATGTTAGATCACATGAAAAAAGAAGGCTAATAGTTAAAAAACATAGTTTACTTTCCTAATAAATCATTAGATATCCATATTTGAATAATAAATATTTGAATTTTCAATAGTTTACCAATAAATAATTAAAATGTGTCTCTATGTAAGGAACCTACATGAAAAAACCAAATTAAGTAATGGTATATTGTCAATTCAATAATTTAGTCATTAAATTGACTTATGGAATTTAGGTGACCACCCTTCATTTAAGGAATTGAAAAAATGTATTCAAAAAGTAAATTAATTGGAGTAAAAGTTATACCAGTTCATAGTGGATGTTATGGAATGAAAAATGAAGTAATGGATCATATCTTTGATATGAAAAAAAATTAAATAAGACATACAGAGAAATAATGTGATTGGTTTCAAAATAACTTATCCCTAGTGTAATAAAGGAACACAAATGGATGTTCACATAGTTGAAAACAACCTCAAA
This sequence comes from Viscum album, assembly GCA_963277665.1. Taxonomy (NCBI): domain Eukaryota; kingdom Viridiplantae; phylum Streptophyta; class Magnoliopsida; order Santalales; family Viscaceae; genus Viscum; species Viscum album. The sequence goes on along the minus strand of CAUJRU010000726.1, from coordinate 314,750 downwards.
TATATTCCTTCAAATAGATCACACAATAACGGATCAAAAATTAATTTATCTGATACCATTAGTTAAATAAACCAAATTGTTAATAAATATCTTTATTATAGGATAAATCATGTAATATAAATCCCATTAGGTTAAATCATTTTGAATATGATAATTAAAATTGATGTTAAAACATAACAAATATTTTATAAAAAATTATCATTGACATCATATACAGACTTACATTTCACATTCAAAATTAACTTCTTAAAATTTGTTGTGAAATATTTTTCATGTTATACTTGAAAAAATAATCTCAAATAATTGAGCCTTAAAAAAAATTCAAATGTAAATTTTGATCCGAAGATGAAACATTTGATTATAAAAGTATCCATTTTAATAGTATATAATTATATTTGTTGAAAATTCACATTATAAAAAGATTAATATAACCATATTTATATTAAAACTTAATTTTTTTAAAAAGGATTGTAATATAAAACAAAATACGATGTTGGTAGAACCTGTTCAGGGATGAACAATGTCCAAGACAAAACTTTATAAAACAAGGAAATGATATTTGAGCTATCAATATCCCTTAAGAGTAATATACTCCATAAATTGGGAAATATTTAACAAGGATTTATTTTATTAGAATGTTATTATATATAAATATTTAAGAATACCTCATAATACCATAAAGGGTTTAATATATCCAAATTATATTAATTAAATTCAAGATAAAAATAATGACTCAATGCATGAAAGTTAAGTTACCAAAAATCCTTACAAATAAGGTAACAAAATAATTAAAAAACAGTTGAAGAAGAGAATATGATTTGTTTTATAATATAACATTAATTACAAAATATTATGATAAAAATATATCCATAGGTAGTAAATACATTATACAAGGAAAATATAGTGGTTAAAGTCTATTATGTCTCAAAGAATTAGAATTGTGACTTGGAAAACACTTATGTAATTATAATAATTTTAATCAAAATATCATGAAGGATATAATTAAAAATGATAAAAATACCATCAATATTTATATAAAAATGATACAAAATATTAAATGGGTGAAAATTTGATATAGGAAAACATGGTATAAAATAAGAAATATGCCTTGGGGGGGAATTTGAGACAAAAGATATTACTTATTATCCCAAATTACATGAACATAATTTAACTTATCATGCCACTAACATGTCTATATTAATAAACTAATTAATTAAATTACTAAAATCCAATTTTATTTATACCGTTCATATATATTAATTATATATTTTATTTCAAGATTGTTTTTACCAATCTTCGCACATTGAGTTCTTATTGTGTGATAATTTGTACTAGTTTTACAAAAATGGTTTTGGTAATCCACAATTATAAAGATGTTAACTTTAATGTATAAATATATGAATTTGAATATATCTTTCATCATAGTTATAAATGTATAGTTTCAATTTTTTATTTTTTTCCTATAAACTATGAAGATGAAATCAGTAAGGTTCATGTTTCATTGATTCTTAATGAGTGAAAATAGTTTTATTAATTAACATGTTTCATAATAATTTTAACATTACATAGTATTATTTCACATATTTATATAATAATATGGAAACAATTATGTTCCCATAGACATACATGATATAAATTTATATCATTTATCAAGTAGGTGATTAAACCAACCCAAACATGAGCATACAATGATTAATGGATTAATATGTGGAGGTTTAGTTTTAATATCATTATAATAGAAGAATAATGAAATATTTAGTTTATATTAGAGTGATATTTCATAATTTTATGAAATAAGAATAATCCTTAATTAATATTAACATATTATATAATAGGAATAAGTTGATTTTACCCTTAGTTGATTTATTTTAAATGATTGACTTAACAATGATGATTTATTAATCATAACATTAAATAGTTATATAATTTTGTATAATAGAAACATAATGATATAATAAAAATAATATTTATCAATTAAACCCATTCTCATAACCATCTACGTGTTGTAGTGATGAAATTAAGAATAGATATCAATCGTTCCATGGAGGTGGTAGTCCACATGTATTCATGCATGGTGATTGTTTTCTATAGATATGGGGAAATGAGTAATATGGTTTATCATTTAAGAATATAAAAAATTTCATAAATATCATATTTATATATTAACTTACCTATCAGTACCATAATTGTAACGTGGATAAGAAAAATTAAACATGTTAGATTATACAGGTAGTATTTCGCACAACACACAATTTTCAACTTTATTTTTCTTACTAGAAATGGGAAATGTGGTTATTATTGTAAATTAAATATAATAAAATACCATTAAACTAATGGTGCTTATGTTATAATTTTAATATGGTTTAATTTAATTTTATTTATAATATGTGAACATAAGGATATAAAAATGATAAAGGAGTAGTTAGAAATTTATAACTCATTAAATTATCTCAATTAGAAAGGGGGTTAATTCTTAGGGGGATAGTATATTGAGAAGAAAAGAACTTATTGAAGGTGTATAAGAATGTTTAGAAGTGTTTTGATAATGTTTTATGCTGAAATAATATGGTTTTTGTGTGAAGGGAATTAATGAAAGGAGATCCCATTTTACAAGTTAAAAGGTATGGAATTTTTTTTAAATACCCTAAATATTTTAATAATTTGATGTCACTATCAAGGAAGGTGGATCTGAAATTGATATTTAATGTATAGATGAAGGGATAAGGGCAACCTATGCATCATAAACCAAATAACCTACATGCTTTAATTATGATTTCAAGTCATTAACATAAGATTTTTCTCTTTGACACTTTTAGATTTTACTATGGTAACCTGTTTATACACAATCTAACATATCCTTTATGCTAAAAATATGATGTCCCTTAATAAATAATTTGAAAAAAAATCATATATTTAAAATCCATTTTATTAATCAATTTTATATAATTTATAAAAATTAATTTTAAAATAATAAATATATAATTAATTAATTTGTTTTTTATAAAATATAACATAAGTTCTGAAATGTCAAATATGGGTTTGTAGACAAAAAATTAATTTTTTAAAATTATAAATTCACTTATAAAATAAATATTTTTTCCTATAAAAGGTTTTATAAAATATTAATTCGTACTTATATGCTAATAATTCCATAAAAGACCAGTTATGTATAAAAACTGTATTTTTCACTATTCACCTAAAAATCAATATTTTTAGAAAAAACTGAAAATCTTATCCTTAGATAATTTTATTATGATTAATATAATAAATTAATTCTATTTTTTAAATTTATCAATATAATATATATATATTACTTTAAATAATATTATAAATCAATAAAAAATTTATAAGAAAATATCCTTTAGAAATACTAGCTAGTCCTATGCATAATTTTTTTTAAAAATAATAGTGATTTCCTAAATCAATAAATATTATATTTTATTAATATCATCATATAAAAATAATATAAATAGTTTAGTTTTTTAAAATGTGAAACACATAAAAAGATAGATTCTTAAACACAATAATGGATTAAGTGAATTTATATAAAAGCAGGATCGGGATCCAGACAAAGCCCGCACCTTACAAAAAGATTAAAAAATAGAAAAATGTAGAGTGCAATGGGGATTAAAAAGGAGATAATAGAGCATACTACTTGCAACCAGGCCCACAAGATTTGAGAAAAATTCTGGGATGACAGAGGACCATCATGAGGAGACCTCCATAACCGCCCTCTTGAACAAAGAATCAGCAACCTTGTTTGCTTCTCAATAAACATGACTGAATTCCAGTTGAGGGAACCTAAGGAGATGTAGTAATGAAATCCAAGATGAAAGAATCCTCCAAGGAACATCCCTGGACCCTACCTGCAGAATGTGCACTGTTGTACACGAGTCAGATTCCACCCATATGTTCCTCTAAACATGGTGGACAACATATTTTACATCTTTAATCATAGCCCATAATTCTGAATCAAGTGAAAAACCAATTCGGATATAATAATAGAAGCAACACTTAACGAAGCCCCGATGGTTACGGAATACCCCACAACACCTAGAAGCTCCTCGTGTACCAGATGTCGTACCACCAAAATTCACTTTCAACTGTGATGAGATGGGAGGAATTCATCTAACTGATTTCAAGAACAAATGTTTTTTTACCCTGCCAGATACCCCAATCGTTTTCTATATTATAAGATCAGAAATATTATTATTCATTGTACTTGTTTGTATATTGTAAGTAGCTTTCAATTCCATGTAAACAACAGTCTGTCTAGCCTTCAAAGAGGTATTGCAGTTGTCAAAAATAACCTAATTTTTCGCCCTACAAATCTGAGCAAAGGCCACCACAACAGAAGTGAGTAGAAATGATAAGAACTTCTCACTTTGATCAGTTATAGTGACCTAGTTTACTAAATCATGAAGACTATTCGTTGATAAAGGTGTTCCAAAGGCCCCTTGAAGATGTTCCCAAAATATTCAATAGAAGATACAGGAAAAGAAAAGATAATGAATTGTTTCTTTTGCCTAGGTGCACAAATAACAGGAAGAGGCCAAATGTATTCCCGTTCGCTGTAGGAGTTGTTGAACAGGTATCCTGCCTTTCCAGATCTACCATATCATTAGGTAATTATAAGGGAGAATGAAATGTATTTTTAAAATTATGCAACCACAATGGATAAGTCGCATTTCTTCCACATAAGTGCCTGTAATACTCCCTTGAAGTGAACCTGACATAGGTTTGGGGTGTCCAGATCAAGGTGTCAACATCCATGAAGTAATAGTGCTACATATCTAGCTTAATATGATCTGGTAGACAATTCCACAGAACCCTGTCTTGATGCATGTCAACAATTAAGATATCCTTCAGCTACAGGGGAATCTCTATGCATTCTATGATGGGCATGTCCAACCACTTCATTGTCCAGAAATTAAGATTGGATGAGCTAGAAAATAGCCAAGAGGAGCAGTGCATGATTCAAATATAATCATGTTTAATGGCATTCCATATGGAGGAGGAAACATATGTTGAGTACCCATTATTCAGCTTTGATATGAATCATTGTGCAAGAAAATCCAGGGATTCATCATTAGAAGTCAACAAGTTCCATGTGAATTTACTTATGAGAGCATCGTTGAAGCCTTTTAGGTCCTTAACACCCATTCCCCCCATTTCAGTGGGTTTGATGAAATCTTTACAGGAAATAGTTATGTGTTTCTTTTAATGTATGCACCCAGTCCATATAAAGTTCCTAATTAAACATTGAAGTTATTTGATAAGGGCACGAGGCCAACAATAAATCGAGAAAGCATAGACAAACATTGAAGTGATAACCAAGTTCACAAGACAAATTCTTCCTGCTTGAGAGATAGATTTTCATTTCTAGGTAGATAGTTGATTAATAATTCTGGAGTATATGGATTCAAGATAGCAGCTTTTCACCCTGCCCCAAAAAACCGGTACTCCAAGGTACATAAAAGTAAGGTCACTTCTCCCAACTCTAAGATGCTTGGAAATTCTATTCTACTTGGAGATAGTTATTCCATTCCCAAACACAATAGAGGATTTATTCCATCTTACCACCTTCCCAGAAACATTCTCATAGTTAGAAAACATTTTCTGAATTCAAGATATTGTACCTCTATTAGCTTGTCCAAATAGAATAATATCATCGGCATACAGGTGGTGTGAGGGGGTGAAAAGATCCCTTCCAACCTTGATTTTCTTATAAATACCAGCCTATATCATATCATTCAATAAAAAACTCAAATAATCTTCATCCAAAGAAAAGATGATTCTAGATTATGGGTCCCCCTTTTCAAATCCCCGAGATCATTGGAAATAACCCATGGGTGATCCATTGATAGTAATAGAAAGTCTCACATTATTGAGAATTGTATTGACAAGTCTGATGAAAAATTTAGAGAAGCCATGTTTTCTGAGAACCTAAAAAATAAAGCTCTATTTCAAGGTGTCAAAGGCCTTATAAATTTCTATATTGTGGTAAAATCTTCCATTCCTCACATTTTTCCTCATAGCACTGACACATTTCGAGGTAGTGAGAATAAAATTCTAAATATGTCTTCTATGGACAAATCCAAACTGATTTGAAGTATTACTTGTGCTGATAATGTGTCCAAGACATAAGGCAATGATCTTGCTGATAATTTTGGGGAAGGAGTTTCCAATATCCACTGGCTTGAATTCCATGATGTCCAATGGATTTTCTTTCTTTGGAGGCGGAGAAATGAAGCAAGCATGGGCACCATATGGCATAGATGCATGGATTCAAAACTACTATACAACATTAATGACCTCATTTTTCACAATATCCCAGTGAAACATGATGAATTTATTGGTAAACCCATTTATTACATCCACACTATCACTGTTTAATGAGAAAAGAGCATATTTGATTTCCCTCTCTATTGGGGTTTCCCCAAGCAGCTTATTCTGATGTGTACTGATTATGGGTTGAATATTGTCTATCAAATGAGAAGTGCCATCAATTCCCTTCTCTGAGTATATCTCTTCAAAGTATTTCACCACAGCATTTGAAATTTCCAACTCTGATGTATAAAGAGACCCATTTACTTCAATCGCAGAGACACCTCTCATGGAATTCTTTTCCCTATGTAACTAGTGAAAAATCCTTGAGTTCTTTTCTCCTTTATGCATCCATTTAACATTGTATTGGATCCTAAAAATACGTTCCTGTAGTAGGATAAGGTCATCAAGATGAGAATGGGATTTTATTTCATCCCTTGAAGGGACATAATGATTTTGACATGCATTCTGACAAAGCAGAAGCTATTGTTTAGGAACATGGATTTCATGCTCTCGGTTGGAGAAAGGTGCTTTGCTCTAGTCTTTGAGAATTTTTGGGATTTTTTCAGCTTACTGGATGTTATTGTAAGAGTTCTGCCAATTGCTTCTGTCTCCCAAGACTTTATGATGACCTCCATGCATCCATGGACAATATGCCATGCATTATAGAACCTGAAAGGAAGAGGAGATGACTGCGTCCTACAAACAAAAATATCCACAAGGATCTGTTTATGATCAGAATGACATTTGGGAAAGGTGAGAACATAAGTGGTGATAACATCATTCCTATCATTGATTTTAATAAAGCACTTATCCAATTTACTAGCTTGGAACCCATTAAATGTGTACCAACACCATGTACGATCTGCTCCAACAATTGGGACTTCAGAAAGATTACATTTATTAATACACACTAAAAAGTCATTTTCAGCTAGTTTATTGAAGTGAGAACTATTATTTTCCTCAGGACTAAGGAAATCGTTAAAGTCACCTAAAACCACCCAGCACTTAGCCAACCGTTCATAAATAGACTCAAGATCTTTCGAGAGACCCCTTCTTTTAATATAGAAGTTTGAGGCATAAATAAACAAGAGAGAGATAATAGATCCCTAAAATCCAATAACCACTGAAAAAATATGGTTCATCTTGGTCATCGAGTGAATGAAAATTTTGTAGTGTTTTAGAACCCAAAGTGACTCAGCCCCACTATCACTTGAATTTTGAGAAACAAAAGAGTAACCAAGGGAGTCCCATTTAAAGGCCTTCTAGTTTTCAAACTTCATTTTGGGTTTGGAAATTGTAACCATCAAAGGATTATTGGTCAACATAAAATTTCTCAGGGACTTAACCGTGTGAGAGTTCCCAAGTCCTTGAAAGTTCCAAAAAAGGATCTTCATTTAATGGATGATTTTCCCCTCATTTGAGGGCCATCTTTCTATACTGGTTCCACTTTTCTCTTTTTAACCTTTCCCATTCCTTTCCCTTTTCCTAATTTCTCATCCATAGAAGGAGTATCAAATATTTCATTGTATTCATTATCATCATACCATATTTTCTCTCTAATTGGAGTAAATTTATTAAGAGATTAATCAATTCACATGGGAGATCCCTGACGTGTTCTCCTCCGAGCAGTTTTCCCAGCAGGGACCTGTTGTAATGAATCGTTAATCCCATGATGCATCACATCATAACCATCCTTTCTTTGTGCCATAACTTGATTCATTCCATCAGTCTGGGTATCTTTAGGCACCTTCTCATCCACCAGTATAGGCATAGAGTGGAAGTGCCCCCTAAGATAACTCCCCTAAGATAGGAACCTACTCCTGTGGTAGCTTTGGAGAGGCCTCATTCATTCCATCAATCTGTGTATCTCTAGGTACATGCTTATCCACCAGTATAAGAATATATTGGCAGGTCCCCTACTCCTGTGGAAGAGTTGTACTGGCCTGATGGGACATAAGCGAACTCATACTATGAGTAAGACCATATTCAAGAACAGTTCCTTCCTCGACCTCCACTGGAATCTGCTTGTTGTGGGGGACTTTGGGTGAGTCTTGAGCGTAGTGCTAGATAGGTTAGTCCCCTGCACTACCTTTAGTTGAATACTGAACATTTCACTGGTTAGATTTCACATCCATAGAGAACATGTCCAAGTCAATAGATGTATTACCTAAACACATAACAATATCTAGTATAGGGGGAGTAGTGACACCACTGGTATCCCTTTCTGCACACTCTATCTAAAAAAAGACATCCATATGCATCATATTCAGCTATGTATCAACTTGATGAACAATGAAAACTTTTTCAAACTCCTCAATTTCGACCATGAAAACAATTTCTGCCACATCTGGTTCCAGCACAAGGGCTTCATCAGAATCAATAGATGGGTCAGTATCTCCCATGGACTGAGGGTCCTCCCCAGTGGAGAGGCCAACAATTACATTATTTTATGATTTCCCCTTGCCTTTAGTATTATCCCTCCATCTTGATTGACTTTCATGCCCTTTAATATTTCATATCGTGCAAACCTTGGACCCATTACATTTAAGGTCCACATGCCAAAAACACTACACTCCATACAAAATTTGGGTTTCCTTTCATAAAGGATTTCCAGTTTGAAATTATCATCCCTGGTGGTGATAACAACATCCTCAACTAATGTGTTGTCCATGTAGACTACCATCAGTACACAAGCTTAATGTCTAAATCTAGTGTAATTTCATTTTATTTAACTTTTGTATATGGAGAAATATACCAACATATTCCAAATAACATATATAAAAATATCAAGTAATTATAATTTGTAATACATTTATTCATAACGTAGGTAAATTAAAACATAAGAGTTAGTGATATAAAATTATCATTATGTTTAAACATGAGAGATAAAAATAAAAAATCCCAATTTAGCATAAAATGAGAATAAATAATATGGTAGGAATAAATAGAAAAAAATAACTCTATATTATAGTGTAACTAAAAGCATAATATATATATATATATATGCATAACAATAGATATGGAAATGTCACAAACTTTCCTATAAATGATTCTTTATAGATGAAATTCATAATTCCATAAATCTAATTCCATGGGCTAAGACAAGATATCATGATCTAATACAACATGATCTTACTATCAAGGGAATTCCTCTAGTAAATATATTGGTGTTGGGTATCCATACACTAAAAAATAAAATTTATTTTTTCTCATGTGACCTATTGATGCATCATGGATATATATAATACAAGGGCCCACCCATAACTTATTTAAGTAAAATCCTTTCACCATATGGAAGATATGAATATCAATAAATTTCATAATCTATATTTCAAACAATTCAATAAACATCCATATTGATATAACAACATATGGAATGTGTATTATTTTATTATCAATAAATAAACATAATACATCTAGAGAAAAATGGGGGATAGTTAAACAATATACAACCAACTTGCAAGAGTAATCAGTATAGATTCATATTAGAATAATAAATATTTCAATTTACAATATTTCCCCAATCAATCTATGTATGACATCATTGTGAACACCCTTCAAATAAAGGAATGTAATATAGAGTGTTTCTAGAGGAAAGGTATTGGAAGACAATTTATGCCTATAATAGAAGAGCATTTTGAAATAAAAACATTGAGATATATTTACATGTGTTTAATTATATAAAATGAGATAATATGGGAGTGATTAGAATTAAATCCGTGAAAAAATATATGCACCACAAAAGGGAAACAAGTGGAGAATACAAATCGCATCTCAATGAAGTAAAATTAAGAGGAAAAAGCCCTTACGGTAATGGTAATGTAAGAATAAAAAGGAAATGATATGGATGGCATGAAATTAAAATACACTCAAATGATAGATATTAATTAAACTTGAAATAAATAGTGTGGTCAATACACTATATAAAACAAAATATGGTTCATAATATCAAATGTGTGTCATGGAATTGTAAATAGATACAGATAACACATGCAACATTAGAAATATTAAATTCAAAACCCATTAAAGGATATAATTTCAAATGTAACATTAAATAAAATTAATGATGAGAGTTTCATGATAAAATATATTAAATATGATTTAAATTCACCATAAAAATGAAAAAAAGTTGTAGAATAAGAAATATATCTCATGGGGTAAAATTTTGAGATAAGAAACCCTTAAAACATGAATATCTTATAAATAAAAACCCATAAAGAATAAATATCATGAAATTGAATTTTAAATATCATTAAATATAATTAATGAAATAAAAAAAATGGTAGTATACACTATATATTAAAGTAAATAAGTGCATAATATGAATAATGTCTCAAGAAATAGGAGTTCAGAACATGAAACCCCTTTCATGTAATATAATATTTTATGTAAGAATTATTTGATTAAAAGTTAATAAAGAATAATTATAGAACCTTAATAAAATATTTATGAATTAAAATAAAAAAACTAAATTATATATAAAAAATAAAACATGTAATTATAAAGTATAATAAGAATGTTTCAATCTCAATGGAAGAAAATTGACATAGCCTAAACCCTTACCCTAATACCGACTTCTTAAAAATCACATGGAAGAACTGTATAAAAAAATTTACTATAATAATATTTCATTTCATAATACTTTTAAAATATTAATTTATAATTATTTTTACATGTATTGTAGTTTTTGTCTTATTTAATTTTGGGGTTGAGTAATCATGATCGTTTTTCACTGGTTTCATAACAGCGGTGTTGTTCTACATTATTCTCTCCATTTTCATCATTAAAATATAATAAAATATAAAATGTATGATTTATTATAAATAATTGTAATGATTTAATATCATTATATGGTATTTTTGGTTAAAACTCATAAAAATAGAATTGGCGACAAGAATGTTTTAGTGATTTTTAACAAAAAAAACTATGGCACCTTAATTAACAAGTTTAATATTATGTTTACCATAACACACAAATATTTTTAAGTATGTATCATCTTAAATAAATTCAATTTATTTGATAGCTTGTGTTCCATGAAACACCGAGTTTAGACAAACTGTGATAAATTATTAAATATTAACATGACCATTTGAATAGTAATGTGACTATTCAGAATATTAATCTTTCCATTATAATAATAACCTCACCAATGAAATTATAAATAAAATTTAGGAATTTGATAAATGAAAATAAGATATATTTATATCATGTGATAAGAAAGTAAATGTTTTAAAAATGATAAATTAAGTGTTTTTATTTTTATGACAGGTAAATATTTATTTACAACATTTAAATTAATATATTTACTGAAAAGAAAAAATATTTTCATAAAATATATTCATAAATTAATATTTTATTGAATTATAATTTCAATTTAATTTTATGAGACCATAATTAATTTTTTAAAGTGTAGTAAAATCAATTATAGTATAAAAAACAGTTTTTTCGAATAAATGATAATTTTATTTAAAAATTAAATTTCCCATATTTATAAAATAATTTTTAAAAAATATAGTCCATTTTTTAAATCTATACATCAATAAATGGTTTGGGTGAATTTTTGATATTTGTATAAAATAGTTGATTTTTTATGAATAGCGAATACGGTAATTTCTGATATTTTACATTATAAGATAAATACATGAATTTTTGATTCATTTATGATGTAATAACACATTATTTTTAACTCTAATGAACTATTTATTATACTTAGTCACAAGAATCAATGCTATTTATTTTCTTGATCCTAAATAATAAATAAATGAAAAAAATACTCAAAAAACATTCATATCCTCCCTTATAAATACCACCAATAACCGCACCTTATCTTCACAGCTTATTATCCTTGAAGATTTAATAAAATATTAATAATTCATTTCCCAAGACTCTTCCCTAGAACCAAGACCAGTTTTTCTTACCAAAATACCAAATCCAAGTATCGTAAGAATGTTCCCAAGGAGATGATATTTAAGAGGTCAAATCCCCCTTCTCTCGCATTAAATTTCATTTCTTTTATTATCTTACCCACACATACACTATAAGAAGTGGCATGGTACCTCCAACAAAATATATATATTGGAATTATATTTTTATAATGTATTATCCGTCATAAAATCTACTCTCATCTCCATTTATTTTGAAAATGAAAACACCGTCTCTGATGTGTGGATTCACCGACTTCGTGGATGATGATTTCTGATTTCCAATTACCGTCTTCAAGGCTAGAAATAAAACCATTATTATGGATAAATCATATATTAATATACATATTATATTTTATATCTTGTTTTGGAACCATTATATAAAAATAATATTAAATAAAATGACACAAGTATTTGATGGATGTAAAAACTGCCAAAATAAATAAAGTCATTTTCATCAACATTTTATATAATGAATCATCCTCATACCATATAACCAAATTATATTTGAAAAAATTGAAAATTATTTAATTTTAGTAATTCTAAATAATTTCACTTCTATATAAGTTATTCCCATTTTACAAGAACTCTCATATTTATACTTAAGGGAACCGACTATAAAACCATGAAATGAATGCTCCCAAAATAATGAAATTAAACATTATAACTCATAGAAATTGCCATAAATTTATTTAATAAAATTAAAAAAATGAAATATATGCTTAATAAGTTTTTAATTAAGTAATTAATTAATATAATTTGATTATATTAGACATTAAGTAAACTACATAACGCTTATGGACATAAGGTAAGGGTTTCTCGTCTCACTTTTACTTATGTGAGATATATTCCTTATTCAACCTTATTTTTTATGTATGGTGTACATAATTCCCTTTAATATATCATATCATTAATCTAATTATCTTCATGGGATTAAATGTTTCATTTTATGAACATTAAATTAATGTGGAAAACAGTTCGATGAATTGACATGTGGTTAGGGAATTCTTAACCCAATTTTTATTCTTTAGGTCAAACTTTTACTCCATTAATTATATCATTCTATAATTATGTGTGAAATGAATTTTTTATTATCTTATATTTTATTTCCACAAGTTTCATGTGTATTTACATCTGATATACATAATATATTCATTTGGTTAATGCTCACAAATTCATTTAAAAATACTCTTTTAAATGTACCGTTTTCAAAATTTAAAAGGAATATTCTCTTAATATATTAATAAAGAGTGGTTTTCTCCATATTCATAACAGATTAATGAATTAATATATAGTTTTCCATTTTACATGGTTATTTTCATTGTATTTTTTTTATTTTATAATTACACATATTTTTAAATAAATGATTTCAAAGTCAAGTGGTGTTTCTCTCAAGAATTTCTCAATCATTTTATTGGTGAATTTTCATATATGACCACAACCTTTATTGGAACTTATTCTTAATTGAGGTTTATATTTTATGATATCATCTATAATACTTTATTGAATTGTTTATGATCTTTTTCCCATGGATGTTCTATTTTGATACAATTCATCATATTATACTTGATGGTTTATGATTATGTTTATTGTTTGGAGAACGTTATGAAATTTAATTTACTAGTTTCATTATGAAGGAATATGTTTATTAGGTTTCACCCTCTATCATATAGGGAATTAATTGGACTTATTAAATGATAGTCTGAGACCTCTATATAACCACTATTCTTCGGTAGTGTAATGGCTCATATTTCCCATTTATTATTTTTTGATATTTTATGAATTATTTTTGCGACTCAAAACTAATAAAATATGTGATTCTTAAGCTCGGTGAGCATAGAATAAATGTTTGATATATATTTAATATATTAAATGGTATTCTCACTCATTTTTCATAAAAAAGTGGAGTAAATTCTAAATAGAGGACTGAATATGAAATATGAGGGAACAGTTGACATCAGATTGTATGGTTTACCCTAGGCACGACATATCCTTGGTCAGCATGGGTCATTTGTAAAAAAGTCATTGTGGGTGTGAAAATGAATAAATAAATTAAATAAATTATTTTATTTCAATTTCATTGATTCATAAAATTATGAGTATTTATGTATATTATAATGATGAAATCCCAGGGTTATCCTCATAACACTAGAATCGTTGGAGAGCTGTTAGAGAGAGAGTTGGAGGATCTCTCTCAGAAGAATGGAGACCAAGTCATTTATCAGCGATTGATGTACAACATAATCTAATAATCTCAAAAAAAAAAATTGGAATATCTCAATTCTTTACCAGAAACTGATCTGAACCAAAGTAGGAAATCTTTTTTGATTTACATTTTTCCTCATTCATAATTTCAACAACAAACGTGAATCGATCGACCAAGAAATTAATTCACGGATCTGTATCCTTGTGTAATGGTTTAGATTAATCGGGTTTTTAGAGATTTACTTTGTGATTGATAATTATTCATTGTTATTCTCATAGAAATTGATTGATTTGGAGAAAAACATATATCAAGGTTTGTTTCTATTTATTTTTCTTTTACTTTCTCCCCTAATAATTCATTCATCATGGGCACTATTCATTTGTCTTGTGGTTAGACATCCAATAATGAAATAAATTGTTTCACACCCGATTCTTAGTACAACGATTTGATATCACATATCTATGATCGGAATGGTATGATGGTTGTGTGATTATTGAAGAGTAGGTGAATCAAATGTGTTCAGATAAATATTTAATGTTCTTCAGTGCACAATAAATAAAGGTGAACAACAATACTTTCTAAATGAATCTAAGGGCTAAATAATGTTTTTTTATGATGGAATGACTCTTTGTGGCTTAGATATTGATTTTACAGTGAGAGGGTTTATAGATCAAAGGTAGGTAGAGTATATGGAAATGAGAAAACCAGATCTAGGAATCTGAAAAATTCCTCACTATATGAAGTATATTGCATAGTGATATGCCACGTGGGCCCCAATTTATGGCAGCTAAGGATTCAGAGAATGTAAAGTATCATATGAAATGTGACACCTATCACACAGTGTGTGGTCAATCCATGAAAAATTGGCATGTACCTCATAGGGTACATGGAAATGGGTCATAGTACACGAGTTAGAGATCTCTTTTTTCTCTCTTACACGGACATAGACTAGATAAGTACATGGGAAAAGCTATGTACACAGGTAGAGTACACAAGTTTCCATAACACTGTGTACTTATAAATGGATACATTCATAGATTGAGACTTTATCTATTTATATAGGTTAGACCTGAGGTCAAGGGACACAACATGTAACCCTTCTATATGTCATGTACTTTATTAAACATAGCTCAGATCCCTTGTTTTCTGTTTCCTGGAAAGTTTTGTTAGGTTATTTTTACCTTATCTATTTCCCTTAGGGATAGTATGGAATCATATTCAATACATAGAAAAAAAATCCATTTATTAGGAATTCTTGGATAGAGTCATTGGAATCCCTCTATGAGACCTAGAGTGAGATCCTTTATTAATCATTATTCCCTAGGTGGAGTTCTTGGTATCTTAGTGACCAAAACTATGTGGGAACTGATCCTATAAATAGTGGGTTTATCTTGATTACTTTGTTGGTATCACCCCATGGACTTGGTTGTGATCCTAACATATGTATCTTATCTCTTTATACCTTCAATATGTACTTCTAATGGAGATACCTGATTAGAATTACCTCTCGGATGGATGTCATCATTTTTATTAGACTCAAGAGTGTGTTCTCCCTGAAGAGTGATATGTGGAATCCTTGAGCAGGAATCCTATCTAGTATTATGGTTCTAACATACCTCTTGACTACGTGCCTTTATTATGTATATCTAAGTATTATTTTTATATGTGTTGTAGATATATATCTGTGTATAGATAACTGTATTTCCTTTGTTATATTCTTTGTGGTTTCCAGGTTCCCTAACGACTATTGTTATACTCACCCCTACATGTGAATTTCCAACACATATCATGAATTTTGTAGATAATTGGCCTTTTGACAAAGTCCTTGAAATACCAGGACCAAATGATTCTTAGTTTGATAAAATAGACTAGGCTAAGTTCTCGAATTATTCAAACAATAGACCTAGTTTCCCATTTCATAATGGGTTTTCATTTAAAATTTTGTATTGGGATTTTATTTGGCCTTTTTTAATTTCCAATACTTTATAGCATACTCTGGTTCTGGGATTTAGATGTATTCATGCATGGTTTTTCACTTGTTTTTACATTTTAGAATTGTATGGGATTAGAGTTCTGTCTGCTTGTACATGCTCTTTGGATAAGGTCTCCCATGATAGTGATATACCTACTCAGTGATATTTGGAAACCCCTGGCCTATTGGAGTTTGGATTGGGGAGTCACAGAATGGGCCCCATTGAGAAGGGTTATGATATAGTGGTATTAGAGAAACTTGTCCTGCCATAGAACTGAATTCAGTGAGTTTCATATGGGGAAACTGTGTTAAGTGTTTTGAGTTCGAATTGTAAGCCAGGGACTCTAGTGTTGGTGTGATGGTCAATGTATCAATACACTAGGAATCTAATAACCTACTTCTCATCTTGATACATGAGGACATTGGTTATAGGGAAAATTATTGTAACACCCTTATATTTTGTTAAATATTTGATTTCAAATTAATTTAATCTTTTTTATATATTTCATGTCACACAACACTAAATATATATTTTTATATAAAATCACTATGCATGGATTACGTTATATAAAACACCAGGATAATATTACACTACACAAAACAATTATATTATCTTGAGGTAAATGCAACACTATTTTGTTACAGACAATACTATGTCCCTTTGATAGCTTCTTCTACACACAAGTATAAGTTTCTATCGAACTACAATATACTATTAATATGATTATTAAAATATTGTTATAGCTCCAACATAGATTTTAGAATGGAATTTACAAATAAGGTTAACTAAATTGTGAAAATATGATTTAACCATGTATATAAAATGAATCCTATTTTTATAAATTAATATATGTTAATGTAAGAATTATTTGAAAATAATTAAATTAATTCTTTAAAAAAACAATTATTCTATGTATAAACACAATTTTATCTCAATAAATTAAACATAACACTTTTGATTAATTTTTTTAAAAAAATTATATTTTATATATTCAATAAATTTTTTTGATACTCATAAGATATATATGGTAGGAATATGATTATAATAAATCTAATTTTATGAATAAAAAGTTGTGTTTTTTCTAAAATGTAATTTCACCTCGTTTTAATGGAGAAACCAATTTAAATTTGATTTTTTACACTTTTATATTTTTTAGTTCCAAAAATAAATTCCATTTTTTGAGGTGGAATATCAAAATTTACTTTTTTATATTTTTGGTATTTTCCTTTGAGGGTTTATTTTTTAATGAATAATAGAAAATACTAAATTATAATTCAAACCTTCTTTTTCATCTAATTTATATATAGGGTTAATTTGTTTTTTATTTTTTAGTGTTTAATTCGATAGAATATACACCAATTAGTCTAATTTATTCCATTTTAACCATTTTCACATTGATATTGGATATAAAAAAATCCCAGATTTTTTGAAATTTATACATTAAACCCCCTCTTTGTCACCCTGTCTGTAGGATTAAATTTAAATTAATTTATAAAACTTATGTGATTCTAATTTATAAAATGGATTCCCTATTTAAAAAAAATTATAATTTATAACAAGTTCGACTTAGTTTTTTACCAAAAATATTAGTGAAAGTGATTAAAATTATTTAGATTGATTAAATAGAAAATTAGCTTCATAAGCGACTAAGCCTTAATCATAAATGCCAAAATAACAAATAAAATGTTCCAAAATATATTATATAGACATATTTAGACCTTATAATCCATTTTATAGTATTTTAAAAATTATCTTATACTTGTTTTATAGAAAAAACATGGGTGGAATTTCCTTTTCAAAAATTTACAAGAACGACACTCCTTCTCCACTATAAACGGAACTCAACCATCCCACTTATTCACACCTATCAAACAATTTTCATTGCCCAAAACATTATAAAAAACTCTCCCAAAATCCATACCTACATATTAGAATTCCCCATTTGGGATGAAATCTAACCAAGTAATCCTTTTGTTGCAAACCAAGAAGAGTTACCCAAAGAAGAGGTAACATCCTTCCCCAAGATTAATTATTTTATTTCTATTCTCTACCCACTAAAATATTATTATTCCATGATTATATAAAACAATATGTTTATCAATATACTATGATGTTTTTTTCTCTGGATTCTACCTACACTTACACACACTTTCATCTAATGGGTAACAGACTTACAGTTTTTGTGTACGGTGAACTACCACATCACAAAATAACGTTATTCATTTTTTTCCTTACCACATTGAATGGTTAGTAATTATGATAAAAACTATATTTTTATAATAAATATATTATATTTATGATGTCTTTATCTTTATTTAATTATTATATAAATAATTCCTTCACTCTTTCCATTTTTTGTAAATACAATAACTTCATTTCTGGACGTGTGGACTACCACCTCATCAAAGGGATCTGATTCTTTCGCACATTACATAGAATGTATAAAGGATAGTTTTGGTGATTTTATATGATATATATTAAATAATAATTATAATTTAATTAATTTATATATATATATATATATCTCATTTATTTTTTTTCTTTCAAGGCGACAATAAAACCGAAACAATGTTCATTTGTACGTACGACCTACTACCTCCATGAACAGTGTATTCCATTTCAAAATTATATATTTGATAAAATATTGTAAATAATTATAAACTGAATATATATGAAATTTATATAATTATTTACATTATTTAAATAATTAAATCATGATACAATGAAGAGTATTATGAATAAAAGGTCAAAACATATATGAAAAACAACA
Organism: Viscum album; assembly: GCA_963277665.1. NCBI lineage: Eukaryota > Viridiplantae > Streptophyta > Magnoliopsida > Santalales > Viscaceae > Viscum > Viscum album. Next base: position 295,550 of record CAUJRU010000726.1, on the reverse strand, counting down.
CTGATATTACCTGAAATATAACAATAACATGGAATTGTTGATAAAAATGTAATATAAAGTCATAACCAAATCAAATATGGTTTTAGATATAATAATATTTTTATTTTGTGGATTTATAATAAACATATATTTATTATACAATAGTTTTGAACCTGTAAAATGAAATTCAATAATTTAGGTAAGGATTTTCTAGTCTCGCTTTTTATTTTCCATGAGTAACAAGCCAAGTTCGCCTCATATTTATTATATGTGGTTGTTTTACTAACCTTGGATGTATTCTATAATTATTATAAATAAATTAATGGGTATTTTTATATCCTTTTTGAGTCCTTTATTTTGTGGTGGTTATGTTTTGAATGTAACCAAATTTGGTAAATAAGTGTTGTCTTAATTTTCCTTCCCCGAGACACATTCCATGTTATGCACCTATACTATTTTATGAGGTGTATATACTACCATTTTAAATTTTATATCATGAACCTAATTCTTTTCATAATTTTTTAAGCTTAATGTAATTTCATTTTCTTACATGGGGAGTATAATTTAATATTTCCTTGTTGTTAGAGTTTATTAAAAAAATCTAATAATTAATCAAGATTGTTTATTATTATTCATAAATTGATGTAATATTATGATACACATATCATGAAATATCAGAAAACTTATTATCCTATGGTAATTCATTATATCCTCATTTATTGGTACCATTTTTTTCACTCTTTGGTACAAAAGATGATTAAGAAAGTGTTTTTTATAAAGTTTGGATTTACCTTTATCTTAGGATATAAATCTATATTCATTAAAAACCCAATTTTATAAATATGTTTTCAAACATTATTCATATGTTTTGAATGTATTATCAAATGAAAATGTTTTAATTTTTTATTTGAGTTTTCTTTATATTTTTTCAATGTATTTTCGATGAAAAATGTTTCAAATTGTATTCAAGTTTTTTTATTTGTTTTATAAGTATTTTAAAAAACAAAAGTTTTCTAAATTATTTGAATCTCAATATATAATTTTTTTTGTATTTTCAATGAAATATTTTTGAATGTTTTTTCAATATTCATTTATAATTTTTTAAAGAAGAATATTTTTAAAATTTCTTTATAAGTCTTCAATGTACTTTTAAGGAAAGTGGTTTTCAAGACATTTTCAAGAATAATTTATATGATTGAAGTGGAAAAAGGTTTTAAAAATGTTTTCAAAGTTCAATTTATAGGTTTTTAGGTTTATTTAAAAAAATGTATTTTAAAAAGGTTTTATGTTTTAAAAATAATTTTTCAATATAGAAGAAATAATTTCCTCAAGAAATATTCTTAAAAGATCATTCCAAATTATTTTCCACCTAAGATGAAATCTATTGGGGTTACTCATACATTTATAGAGAACTTATCAAATGGTTCTATTCATATTATTTCTATGAATGGTTTTTGTATTGATGGAATGATATTTATTAAATATGTTTCTATTTAATGAATTATATATTTATGAAACCCATTACCTTATCACATGTTATATTTTACAAAAAATATTTATATTTAACATGTTATATTCAAATGAAATAATTTATTTTCAAAGGCCATGCTTTGATGGAATGATTATGGAACCTGTCTATTTTCCACAGGTTATGATATGATTACATTTTTATGAAACCAATTTCATTTATTGGGATATTATAAGATTAATGTTTATTATCTTGTGAAACATGTATGTTTAATTTAATTATGGGATTGGTGGGACCTATAATCCCTCCAATGCATTGGTTAAAGATTTATATATCATGAAATAGAAATGCCTGGAAGGGAGAGTGAACTAGGTTTAATAAATGAATTTTTCTGATAAGATAGTCTTGCAAGTGAACCTTGACTACTATTATGGTAATGGGAGTAAACCATGAAGACCAAGATAGTATGGGGAGGGAAACCATACTACTAAGATGACCTTGGTAGTGATTCCTTAACTACTTTTGAAATATTTTTTTATTCTTATGTGTCTATCAAATATTATATGTTTTATTCATATGTTATTCTTTCTTGAATTATGCTATTAATTACCCTATGATGCATGTCTTATGAATTTACAATATTTATTCTATGACTCATGTATACAATCTGTGATATGTACGGTATGATCTAAATTTTTTTATCATGTTTTCATACCCTTATATTATGATTATGTGTCTCCTTAGTTTACCCTTACTGAGAATCTAAACTCACCCATTTCTTATGTTACATTTCCCCAAGTTATCAAGAAAGGATTTATGTAGAAGTACTAAAGTGGATTCTCATTGTGGGAAAAATTTAATATGTTTCCCTAATTTAGAAGATATTGTTCATTATTTCAAATGGAACTTATCAATTATGGTCCTCAAACATTTATTATTGCAATGTTATGAATATTCATAAAAGTAATGTAATATACATGTATATTAAGAATGGGTTGATATATTTAGTATCAAAGGAAATTCTTAGTAAACCTTTAGAAACTAGGGTGTGAAAAATTCAATGAGATCCCTAGGTATATTTCTAAATATATATCTAGGTATATCTCTAAGGATAAGTCTAAGGATTAGTAATGGTATTAGAAAATTCCATATAATTTGGGTAAAAGATAGAGTGAGTGGTTTCCCAGAAATAATTCCATGTGCGGATAATAAAATTGGATTTGGATCTTGAATAAATGTACCTAGGCATAATAACTCTATAAGATGTATCAGGCCTGAGTCGCACATAATTTGGTACATGATAATGGGCCTTGCTCCACACCCGTTTTGACACACTTAGGGGATATGAATTGGAAATTCACAAACTCTTTACAAACCATCATGAAGGATTTATTTATAATATGACTATGAAAAAAATTGGATAAACCTAAGTTATCACATATTAAAGAATTATGATTCACAATATAAGAGTATTATAAGTATGTTTTTCATGATTATGTGGTTTTATGTTTTGATAAGTGTTTCTCACTCTATGATTTATTATTTTAATAAATGGTGAGAACCAAAAAAACTAGGATAATGTTGAATGTGATGGAAAATTTTCTAATAAATAGTCAAATGGGATGATCACAGGAGTGAAGATTGTTGTGATCATGCCCAATTGATTTTCACAGAACATGATTAAAAATGTATAACATAACAAACTATAAGGCTCACCAAATAAGAAAAGGAAAGAGTTCTTTGAATGTTTGGGAAATAGAGATCATGGAGGTAAGAATATTAAGTTTCTTTTTTGTAAATAATGTGGAAAGGAACACCCAAGTTAATGTCTTAGGGGAACAAGAAGGTGTTTTGATTGTAGAATAGAAAGACCCAAATCATGTAACTACAATTGAAAAATGAAGGGTTCAATTATTGAAATGGATAGTAATAATATCCCCCCGAATAAATATTCAATGGTTAAATCATTAATGGGTTGAAATAATATTCATTATGAAAATTTATGTCCCATATGGAAATATCATGAAGATAATCAGTAAGGTGGTACAAGTAATAGTTATATTTCTACTGATGATGAGACTATAGATGAAATGTGAAAGGAAATAGGTAATAATTATTAAAATTATGTAGCCTTTTTATGTATTAAGGATGAAGTATAATAATCAAAATTTTAATGTATTTGGATTAATTTATTATGTTATATGAATGGTGAAATACATAAGGATAGTTCAGTTTCTATTTTTTATAAGGATTTACATAAAATATGTTGAATGGTTCTGATAGACTAGAAAATGGATTTAATGGTAAATTTATGTTCATGTAAAACATATGATTAAGGTAAATATAAACCTTAATATGTTCCTTATAATAAGATAATGTTGTTTGGATAATGATGTGTTGGAAATGAATAATTAAATTGGATGGTATTGATTAACTTGGAATAAATTAAAGATTTTTTGAAAAGTTGTTTATCCTATCATTGACTAAGTTTAAAATATTTTTGGATTTAAGGAATATATCTAATAAACTTTGAAATAAGGAAACACACATGTTTTCAATAATGTTTTATAGTAATTTAGGTTATTACCATGTTTCAAAAGAATACATGATGAAGTTATTCACATTTTTGGTATGTGACAAACAATAGATACTTTGAGATATATGAGGGATCAATGTTAAGCTGATTTTGAGAAATTTAGTGACCATACATGTATGTTTTGGACTTTTATCTTCTAGAAGGGTTATAATATTAACCATTTATAGAATGGTTTATGTTAAAATTCGTATGAGGTTTTATATATTAAAGTTTTTTCTCCCTATAAATGGATATATGAATATTGGATAATGTTTGATGAACTTTTTGTTTTGATAAGTATAGATAGAATAAACTATCATTCAATTTATAGATCATATGTTTTTCTAATCCTTTGGGAATGAAAAATTCACCTTAATTTTGTAGAATAAGAGATTAAATGGTAATTGACCAATGAACAACAAAGGGTGAGGTTGTCCTGAAATCATGTAACCATATATTTTCTGGAAAATTATTCACCTCTAAGTAAATGGGTTCATGAAATAAAAATTTTATAGGATATCGTCATTTTTTATTATATCAATGACATTTTTCATGTCTCTTTAGGTTATAGATTTGTTATTGTCAACATTCTCATAACTATGTTCTCTATCACTCTCCATTAGAAATTAATAGTTATATTTCTCTTCCATGTCCATGTTTTCACATTACACCAATGTTATCCCATGTGGAAACCTAGTTATGATTTACTTTGGGTAACAATCATGTTTTCAAAATTTCCTTTTTAAATGAAGCTTTAGCATTCATTTTTACAATGTGGATTTCTATGAATGTAACTTTCAAGTACTAAACCATTAATAACTTAGATGAATTTTGAGGGTGAAGTTCATTTTAATGGGGTTAGAATGTAACACCCCAAGATTGTGTGAAATATTTTTATAAATCAATTTAATATTTTTAATATTATTTATTTCACGCAACACTGAATATAGTTTAGATAAATTACTAAGTTTGGATTGTGTTATACAAAACATGAAGTTGATATTGCACTAAACACAAAATTTAGATTATATTGTGGTAAAAAACACTATGTTTGGCATGTAATACACACAATACTGAGTCCCATTTATATCTTTAACTACATGTAAGACCGAGTTTTTACTAAACTACAATATACTATTAATTTGATTTTTAAAATATTATTATAGCAACCACCTAGATGTTGGAATAATAGTTACGAATAAGATTAAATAAATTATGAAAATATGATTTAGAAATTTATATATATCTAATCCTTTGGTTATCAGTTTTTATAAGTGAATGTAATAAAAATTTGAAAATAAAGATATTACTTTTATAATAAAACTATTTTTCTAGGTACAATTTTTTTTTCTAATAATAAATTTAAAAAAATTAATTTTTTTAATAATTTTTTTTATTTTATATTAAATAAATTTTTTATACACATCTAATATATTTTATTGTCATAAGATAAAAATATATCAAATTTAATGAAAAAAAGACTACTATTCAAAAAGGTGATTTTACAACTTTTCAAAGGTGAACCGATTTTAAATTTTATTTTTGAAACTTTTTAAATTTTTATCTAACTAAATAAAATTCATTTATATTATAGTAATACCAAAATTTACTTTGGGTGATTTTTCGGTATATTTTAATAAAGTTTCATTTTTTGATAAATAGTGAAAACACTAAATTTTAGTTCAAAACTACTTTTTCGTCTAATTTATTTGTAAGGTTAAATTATATTTTTGATTTATTTTAAAGTTTTATTAGATAAAATAAACATAAATTAATAAAATTTAGCTAATTTTAATTAATTTCATATTGAAATTGGATATAAAATCATTCTATACTTTTGGACATTTGTACTTTAAAAACCTCCTTTGTCGTACCTTCAACAGGATTGAATTTAAATTAAAATCTGACACTTATGTGATTGTAATTTTGAAATATATATTCCATATTTGAAATTATAATAATTTCTAATTTCTAATAAGTTAAAATAATTTTTTATCAAAAAAATATTAGTGGAAGGGATTAAAATTAATTACACCGATTAAGAGAAAAATTATGCTAATAAGAGATGAAAAATTAAAATTAAAGAAAAAAATGAACTAGATGGTTGTATAAAATCTATTGGATGAAAATATCTCCACTATATCCTCCCTATAATTGGATTAGGTCCATTATTAGATCCACTATTCATCAAAAAAACATTGGTGAATTTAGCTTTTCAATAATTTACAAGAACGTCACTCTTCCATAATAAAAATGCACTCAACCATCCCATTTATTCACACCTCTAAATCCCTTTGTGTCATAAAAATTTTCTTAAAAAAACTCCCAAAATACATACCTTCTTCCTATGATCCTCCCTTTGGGATGGAATCCATTCAAGGGATCCTTTTATTGCAAACCAAGAGGAGTTACCTAAAGAAGATGTAACATCCTTTGACAAGCTACTCTTTGTTATCTTCATTCTACACCTGCTAAAATATTATTATTCCATGATTATATAAGGAAATAAGTATCCTCAATTTAATTATATTGTTTAAATTTAATTTTTCAACCTACACTTACATGAAATTCTCTCTAATGGGTGATGAACTTACAATTCATGTGTACAGTGAACTACAGCTTCCCGAAATGATGTTTTTCATTTTCCCATTACCACCTCTCTTGGTTGATAATTATTATGGGAAATATATTTATATATGATATTAATTATTTCTTTATTATTAATTAATTATTGTATAAAACATAAGTTCATGCTTTCCATTTTGTGTAAATATGATAACTTCATTTGTGGACATGTGGAATACCACCTCCTCAACACGGTATGATTCGTTCACACATTACATGGAAATAATTAATGATGTGTTTAATGGAAATATATAATATATATGAAATAATAATTCTACTATAATTTTGTTATATATATATATATATTTCATTTAATTGTTTTTAAATACGATAATAAAACTGAAACAACATTCATGTGTACGTGGGGCCTACCATCTCTATAAACGTTGTATCCTATTTCATAATCCTATATTTGATAGATTATTATAAATATTTATATAATTAATATAAATTATACTTATATAAAATTTTACATTCTATAAATAATTAAATTATGATCTAAGTAAGAGCATCAAGAATAACAAGTAAAAGCATATCTCAAAAAAACATAGATATTACTTAAAACGTAACGTTAACATGGAATTGTTAATAAATAGGTAATACGAAGTCATAATAAAATAATATATGGTATTAGATATAATAATTTTTTTCTTTTTAATATTCATATTATACTTATATTTATTATTCAGGAGGTTTGAATGTGTATGAAAAATGTCAAGACATCAGATGAGGGTTTTCCCATCCCACTTTTATTTTTTGTGACACACATTCCATGTTCACCTCCTATTTCTTATATGTGATGTATTTACTTCCCATTGATGTATTATATTATTATTATAAGCAAATTTATGGGTATTTAATCATCTATTTTATGAACTTTCTTTTATGTGTTTTTTCTAAAAGTTACCAAATTCGTAATGTAATTTTGTCACAATTTTCCTTCCATGAGACACATGCCATGTTATGAACCTATATCATTTTATGAGGTGAATATATTTCAATTTCATATGTTAAATAATAAACATACTTATTTTAATGAAATTTTATGATTCATTTAATTTTAATTTCTAACATGGGGTGTATAATTTGAAGTTACAAGGTTGTGAGAGCTTATTGAAATAATCACATGATTTATCTAGATTATTTATGATCATGATTACATTGATGAAATATTATGATCCATATATCAAGAAATATCATTAATTTTCTTCTAATTTGGTTATTCATGATATATTCATTTATTGCTACAATTTTTCCACTCATTGGTATATAAGATGATTATAAAAGTGTTTTTAAGAAACTCCGAATTTACCCCTCTCTTAGGTAGGAAATCCATGTTCTTTAAAAACAATGTTTTCTAAAAAAAAATTCAAGAATTATTCATACATATTAAATGTATTCTCAATTAAATATATTTTTAAACTATTTTCAAGTTTTCTTTATGATTTTTTGAATTATTTTTAAAGAAAATGTTTTTCAATTTTTTTCCAAGATTTCATTATATATTTTAAATTTATTATCAAGAATAATGTTTTAAAAATTGTTTTAATGATTTATTTAAAATTTTTCAAAGTATTTTAAAAGATTTGATTTTCAAGAAATTTTCAATATTCTTTTATAATTTTTAAAAGAAATTTTTTTCAAAAGGTTTTCAAGAATTTTTTATAATTTTTTAAATTATATTATAGGAAAATGGGTTTCAAAAGGTTTTCAAGAATGATTTATAAGTTTTAAAGGAAAATGGATTTCAAATTTTTTTTAAGATTCCTATAGAAGTTTACAAAGGAATTTTTTTTCCAATTTTTTTTAGAGATTATGTTATAAATTTTGAAGTTTATTTTCAAGAAAATTGTTTTCAAATGGTTTTATGTTTCAAAAATCATTTTTAATGAATAAGGTATAATTACCTCCAAAGATTATTTTAAAATATCTTTCCAAATTATTTACCACCTAAGATGACATCTGTTGGTGTTACTCCATCATTTTTGGCGAAATTATCCAATGTTTAGATTATATTCATTCTATAAATGTTTTATGTAGTTGTGGAATTATGTGTATGAATCCTGATTCTATTTCATGGGTTATATTATAATGCAAACTTCTTCTTTTCATGGGTAATGATTTGCTGAAACATTTATGAAATATTTCTACTTTTCATAGGTATGATATGATTACATGTTTATGATACCCATTTCATTTTTTGGGTTATGATAAGATTATTTTTTATGATATGATGGCTCACATATGTATGATTTCATTATGATATGTGTGGGACCTATATTTCCATCCAATGAATTAGGCGAATATTTATATCTCATGAGATATACATGGCTATAATAGGGAGTGAATTTGGTATAGTAAAGGTATTTTATACTAATATGTTTGTGGGAGTGAACCTTGACTACTAATATAGTCATAGGAGTGAACCATGACTACCCTGGTTGTTTGGGGAGTTAACCCATACTACAAAGATGAACTTTCTAGTTATTCCTTAAATACTATGATTAGGTGTTTTTTAAAATTTCTATGTCTTATTACAATGTTTTTATTTCGTGTATTATTATAATGACGCCCTTATGATTCATGTCTTGTGAACTACCAATATTTATTCCATGACTCATCTATATGATATTTGATATGCATGGTATGATCTTAAAATGTTATTATCATGTTCTCATACCCTCATGTTATTATTATGTATCGACTTTGTTTTCCCTTGTAGGGAATCTGATCTCACCCCATTCTTATGATTGTTTTCCATAGGTTATGAAGAAAGGTTTTATGTAGAATTAATGAATAGGATGATCTTTGTGGAAAAATTGAAGATATTTCACTGAGTTAGAATATTTTGTTATAAGTTTCCAAAGATAATAAACTTTTACTATTCGTGGGAATGTAATTTTGTAATTTGATATGTATTCATCAAAAATGATGCAATATCCATGTATGTTATGCTTGGGTAACTATAAAAATGGGACATGAATATTATAGGAAGGGGTTGTGGTTTCAATATCCTTATTGAGTCATCTCTCTAGTAATACGCATTGATTATCATACATATTATTTATTTCACGATTACTTTGTGATTTACGAAATCTAGAATTTAGAATCATCATCATAAGGATAATACCCTTAATGATGAGGTGTTGATACATAGTCTAGTTCTGGAGATGATACTTCCAAGTGGTGCACCATCTATACCACCACCCATTAAGAATCATGTGGTACCCGCAACACCAGTAGACGAGGTACACATGTTGAGAACACAACACAAGTTTCAATAATATAGAACCCTTGGGCTTGGAAGTGAGCCCAACCTATATGAAGCTGAGGATTGACTTGAAGAGGTGACCCATGTTTTTCATCTAGTCAGAACACCAATAGATCAGATGGTGGTCCTGGAAGAAAGTATTATCATGGTTTAACTGGATGATGGTGGGTATTGATGACCAAGTCTTATAATGAGGTAACTTCTTCATGGTTAGAGTGTGATAATATTTTCATATTGGAGTTCTCACCAACTACAATGATGCCTTCACATATCCAAGAGCTTCTGTAGCTCTAGAAGGGAAACACAAAACCAATTTATTATTCATCAATATTTACAAGCCTCTCCAAGTACTCTATGGATATGGTTGTGACCATTATTTAAGGGCTTGGACCTTTGAGTGAGGTCTGCGTAGATACATATCTAGTAGAGTTATCCCTATATTCATTCCTACCTATTATTGGGTTCTTTATCAAGATATGATGGTTTAATGTTTCTTGGATGAATAGATATGGATATGGGTTGTCGATAGTGGGCACACAAGACAAGATACCTTGATAGAAGGGATTCAAAGTTAGCCTTAAGGACCTAGGCATGTGATATGTTTCACGAGGAGGTCCCATGATAGAAGATATGTGGTTCAAGTCTATTGGTATCGGAACCATAATCCAAGAGATAGGTGGTTCTACTCATGTGATGTCATGGGGAATCTTGACCACGATTGTTAGACTAAATGTACAAAAGAAAAATTTAATGTGGATGGGATACTAAGGTAGAGGTAACAATAGGATTCACCAAGTTTTCAAGGTAGCAGATGTGGAAGAGGATATGGGAGAGTAGAAGGAGGTTTTCAACAATTTGACTTATTACCACTTCCACCCCTAGGTGGTCCATGTTAGGCTCATGGTGCTGGGGGATAGGGTAGGGGATTGCTATAGATAGTTTAATATTATGTCCTAGAGGCATTGGGAATGATTTTAGGTACAATCTATGTATTTTATACCTCAACTACAATACTAAAAAACATAGGTACTAGTTATTTCTTTTTTTCCACACATATTCTTTGAGACTTAGAGATTCTAGTTGAGTCATTGGCTCAACCCTTATGCTTAAATCCTCCTACTGGAGAAGACTCAGTGATCACACACTTGTGACAACAATTTTAACTCACTTTTTTTGGTGAGAGATTCTATTAGGATCTATTTGTAGAAGGAATGAGGCCTTGTAAGATCATCTTAGGTATAGACTGGTTATCCATATTTCAAACCCAGATTGACTATTTCATATATAGGATGTGTTCTGTCCATATCGATGGAAATAGGTTCTCCTTTATCATTAAAAATGAAACATGGGAAGTGTATGATAGACTCATGCATTTGAGGGTACAATGTATTTATCATTAGTTGGCTAGACTAACCCTTAGTGCATTGGTTTTTGTGATTTACCAGTGTCTTACTATGGTGGTGGAGTATAAGGACATCTTCCCTGAGGATGTTCTAGGTTTACCTCCACACCATGAGATAGACTTCTACTTTGATCTACACCCCAGTATAACATGGATATGTGTTCTGGAATATTAGATGGCTTCCGTTAAGCTGAATGAGCTGAGGGTGAATTTTGAGGACTTGTAAAGGAAGGGATTTGTTAGACCAAATGTGTCACCCTGTGTATCAATAGTTTTTTTCTAAGAAGTCATATGAGATCTTGATGTTATGTGTGGACTACCATAGATTGAACAAGGTGAATATAAAGAACAAGTATACACTACCGATGATCAATGACCTCTTCGATTAGTTGAGAGGGAAATGATGGTTCTTGAAGGTTGATATCAAGTTTGGATATCACCAGTTTCATGTATGGGATGAGGATATACCTAATATGAAATTAATATGTCTCCATAGTCACTATTAGTACTTGTTGATTCTCTTCAGCATGAAAAATTCCCCAAAAATATTCATTGGACTCTTAAACCAGATCATTCATACTTTATTAGATCAGTTTGTGGTAGTCTTCATTGACAATAACCTTATGTACTCAGTGTTTGAGGATGAGCACACAAGACACCTAAATATAGTTATATATGTACTCTAAGAGAACTATAATTAAGGAAATATCTCAATGTGATAGTTCTAGATCTATGTGGTCTACATTCTTAGACATGTTATCTCAACAGATGGTGTGGTAGTGGACCTATCCATGGTTGAGGCAGTGTTAGGTTAGGATCTACCCAAATGCATTGAGGAGGTGCAATGATTCCATGGGTTGGAAAGCTATTACAGGAGATTCATACCTTATTTATCTAGAATATCATCACCCAAAACATCTTTAACATGAAAACAAAAAACTTTCATGTGGACGGAGAGGTGCCAATAGGATTTTCGAAAGTTGAAATAGAGTTTGAAGAGCTCTCCCATCTTGAGATTTCCCGATGAGGGTGTTGAGTACTTAGTATTATATGATTCATCAGTATCCAAGATTGGATGTGTTTTGATGTATATGAAAGAACTGATTGTTTTGGTTCATGTCAGTTGAGACCACATGAGGTGAAATATGGGACCCACAATCTTGAATTAGTGTCAATAGTATACACACTAAATTTGTAACAACACTACGTGATAAGAAAGTGATTTATCATATACTAATATCATAAGAGTATCAAATACAAATTATTTTAAAAGGATCTTAACATGAGATTGAGGAAATGGCTATAGTTCCTCCTTGATTATGACTTCAAAATTGGATATACTATTAGGCAAGAGAATATAGTAGAAGATTCTCCCAACAAGAGATCTTGTTCTTAACTGCTGAATGTGGAATTGGAGAAGTTGACCTCATTTTATTTATCCTTTATGGATGGATATGGAAAATATTACCTCTAGTCAATTTTTTCCATCCATTTGGTCTTACAAATAGTCAAAGAGAAACATGTTAGGGATACCAACTCTCACACCCTTCGTACTAAGATATCAACTAGACATGAACATTATGGACTTTCTAAAGGTGGGTATCAAGTCATTCTTTTTTGATGACGCATGATGGTACTAATAATGTTACAGGTGGAGGTTTTGAGAGAGTTTTATACATGTTCTTTGGTAGTACATATAGGTGCAGAAAAGATGTACTATGACTTTTAATGTCATTTTTGGTGGATAAGGGTCAAGAAGGGAGTTGTAGATATCATCTATAAATATATTAATTTAATGTTATTGAATGTTTAGAACCAAGTTACAGTGGGATTAGATTAACTCCTTGTGGTTCCATAAAGTAACTATGATGAGATATTCAAGGGATTTTTTATGGGATTACCATGTACTTATAGGGTGTATGATTTCATCTGGGTGATCGTAGTCCAAACCACCAAGTTTCCCACTTATTATAAATTAATAAGAAGAGTTTAGTGGACGTCTTGGGATGCCTCTATATTCATGAGATACTCAGACTCCATGGAGTTCCATCGACGATTGTTTCTAACAGTGATGCTCGATTCAAATCCAGGTTGTGGAATGGATTTTAGGAGATGTTTGGGAATCAATTTTTCTTTATCACAACATTTAACCCCAAAATTGAAGGATATAAATAGTAGGCCATTTAGGTTCATGAGGACATGTTGTGAGATTTCATGTTATATTTTGGTTGTATTTGGGTGTGACACCCTGAAATCCTAAAGTACATCTTTGTATTATGAAGTGTTTTTGAAATGCAACACCAAGTGTAAAAAGGGAATATATTAACTTGATAAATTAAAATATTAAATAAATTCAAAATATTCTATAGATTTTAATTCATTCAACACTAATTTATCATTCATTAACCACAAGAGAGACCTTCCCCAATAGTTTGTACTCCATGTAAAAATGAGTTTCACCAAATAAAAATGTTTTATTAAAATGTTTTTATTTAATATAATTTTATATAACCTATGAGTTATGTTAGAGGTTATGAATATTACTAAATAAATTATGAAAATTTATATTTTTTATAAATATAAAATGAATTCATTAGTTACCAGTTAACAAGAAATGAAAATAAGAACCAATTGGATATAAAAAAGAAATATTATTATTTTTATGCTTCCAAAAGAGTTTTTTCTTAATAAACAAAATTAATTACAATTAGTTAATTATTTTATTAAAATATATATGTTATATATTCAATAAAATATATTTTATATTCAACAATTTTGTTTGATAGGAATAAGATAGAAACAAACACAATTTCACACATAAATTCCTAAATTTTTATAAACACAATTTTATCATCTTTTAAGGGAGAATCCATTTTAAATTTACATTTTGACACATTAATTGATTTAATATGTTAAAATAAAAACTTAATAATTTAAATTGAAACATAAATATTAGTTTATTGTAAATTGTCGGTATTTTTTTGTGAAGTTTCAATTTTTAATGAATAGTGAAAAATCCTAAAATTTAATTCAAATATAATTTTTTCATCCAATTTATTTATAAGTATAAAAATATTTTAAGTTGGTTTTAAAGTTTAATTAGGTAATATAATTATTAATGAATCCAATTTAGGTCATTGGAATCAATTTCCCTTTGAAATTGACTATTGAAAGATTTCAAAATTTTAGACTTTTTTACTTCAAAAACCTACACTATCGTCCCATCTATAGGATTAAATTTAAATCAATTTTTGCCAATTATTTGATTTAAAATATAAAAAATTGATTCCATATTTGGAATAAAAATATTTTATAATTTCTAATAATTTCATCTTAGTTTTTTTACCAAAAATATTAGTGAATTTAATAAAAATATATTACAATAATTAAGTTTAAATTAATCTTAATAAGGGACGAAACATTAATCATAAGGGAAAAATAACCTATAAACTTTTCCAAGAGTGGTTTTATAGAAATATTTAGACCCTATACTACCTTTTCTCAATTTGGGTTTATTAGTGGATCCAATTTCAATGTAAAAAACATGTATGTAATTCCTTTGTTAAAATATTACAAGAGTGGCACTCCTCCTCTACTATAAAAGGACTCCTCTATTACCACCTCATAACACCTCTCAAGACACTTTGGATCTACCAAGATATTCCCAAATAGATCCTAAACATGCCTACCATAATCATATAATCGTATAATTATGATTAAATCTATCTAGGGAAGCCTTTTGGTACAAACCAAAAAATGTTGCATGATTAGGAGGTAACATCTTTCTTTAATCAATTTAGTTTTATTTCCATTATCTAACCCCTAAAATGTTATTATCACATTATTGTATAAAAAAACAGGAATCCTAAATATACAAGGATTATTTTATTTTATGGTTTCTACCAAAACATACACACACTTCTATCTAATGGGTAACAAACATACTGTTTCTGTGTATGAAGAACTACCGCCACACAAGACGATGATTTTTTATTTTTCCATTAACAAATTTCATGGTTGGAAAATATAATGGAAACTGTGTTATTATATTTTATATATGGTATTTATTTTTTTATAATTATTTAATTATTTTATAAAAAATACCCTTATACTTTCCATTTTTTATAATTACAATAACATCGTTTGTGGATGAGTGGACTACAACCATCTCAAAGTGATGTGATTTATTCACACTATACAAGAAACATATGATGGTTGGATTTGATTAAAAATATATGACCTAAAAACATATATATTATATTAATGACATAATTAAATTTCTTTAAATATAATATATATCATTTTCATTATTACCCTTTCACATTCTTAAAATGTGATAACGTCATTTGTGGATGTGTGGACAACAACCTCCTCGACACGATCTGAGACCATTTACATCACTAGAATTCCATATATAAATATATAAGATTAAATAAAATTCTATTTATTATATAATTATCATTCTATAAAGATATGGGTTTACCAACCATCTTTTCATAGCGATCATTGAAAAATGGGAACATTACTCATGGGTACGTACGACCAACCGTCTCCTCGATTGTATTATTGATTCATTTTCCACAACCATATTTAATGATTTATTTTAAAAGTATAATTGATGTATAAATATGATAATTATGTCACTATTATTATTCCAAATATGTTATATATTGAACAATTTTACCATAGTTAACCTACCAAAGTTATTTTTAACAAAAGAACCGAATTTAGTCAAAACACGTGACGTAAACAAAATTGTTTAAGTAGTTGTATACAACATAGAAAAAAGTGAAATAAATATAGTGTTAAAAATGAAAAAATTTATAAATATTGTAAATAATTATCCTAATTTTTTCATTTTGGAATATAAAGACACACGATACAAATCAGATTCAAGGTAAGGGATTTCATCTCAATTTACATTCCATTTAGAGTTTGTTATTATGCACCAACTCACTTTTACTTGGTGTATTGACTAAAATTTAACATGTTATATCATTAATATAACTAATCTATTGATATTAAAAGTTAAATTTATTATATTACTTCATTGTGTTTATGATTTAAATGTTTCAAGGTGGAATGAGACACAATGGAATGTTTAAAATGTCATTTCCGTTAAGATTTTATTATTATTATATTTCAATGGTATTTTCATCCGTTAATGTTAAAAATCCTTTTATTTACTTAAAATCCACTGGGGAAATATTCATAAAACCATATCCTTTATTCAATATATATAATCTTATATGGATTATTGTTCATGAATATGGGGAATGCTTGGTTCTAGTATGACACATGTGGAGTCCAGTTATAGATAACCCCTCGATGCATCAGTAATCACATGGGATGAGTCATTTGGATAGAAAAATTAGATGTGTTTTTACCAAATATGATTTTAAACCTTCTTGTGAATGAGATTTATTTTAAAGATACCATGTACCTAGGAAACATGACATCGAATAATCAAGCATTTCTCTCATTTAGTTTCAGTTATTATTCATCCATGAGAGTTTGTGCTGGCATATCTATGGATAAATTTCATTTTTATTTCACTGATTAAATTAAATGTGTTTTAGTTCCATAACATTTCATAATGATTTATCCTTATCTATTTATTTGAATGGATTGTGTTTCCATTTATTAACTTTCTATATTTTTATGCATTTCCTTCTTATTTTGGGGATTATATGGTATCTATGTCCAATTATTTACCATTTCATGATTAGTATTCTCATTGATACATTGTTTATTCTATTATAATTTACCCTTACAATGTTTTTGAGCTCAACCTTATTATGTTTCCTTTTCTTAGTAATCTAAGAAGTGTACTAGGAAAGATATGAAGGTATATACTAGATGGAATAAATGTATCCTAGAAGTTATTTATTTATTTAGAAAGAAAAATATATGTTGATTTTGGTTTATTAATTTGTAATACAAGAATAATTGTGTATCAGGTTTACCAAGACTACTAAACAATTTAGTCATCTCAGACTTGATTCCTTATAATCATGCCAATATAATAGTAAAAGGAACCGACTCTGTGCTATCTGGGGTCGGGTTGCTACAGATGATATCTGAGGATGTTTAGTAGAAAACATGGAAACTAGATTTAAGAAAACGTTGATTAGAGGAAATATACTTCAGTTTTAATTTGAGGATAATTATAGAGGAACATCCTAAAGTTTTAATACCTAATAGATTATGTAGTTTTCCTAGAAATAGATCCATGTCTGGATACTACAAGTGGATGCGATTCTCACTTAAATGTACCTACGATTAAGAACTCTGAAAATTTGTGCCAAACCTAACTTGGTGTAACTAGGTACACAAAAATGGTACTTACTACACATCTAGTTTTACACTCCCCATAAACATTATTAGGAAATATAATTCTTTTTAAGAAACCACTATGAATGATTTTGATAATGAATAACCTAGGTTAAACATAAGGTGTTTTAGATTGAAGATAAGGTGTCATGGTCAAGAAATCCTAGAAATGATATTATTGATAAACATTAGACCAATGAAAGAACTATGTTAAAATAAAAAATATGAAATGTATATGTATTGAGGTTGTATTGAAAACAATCGTCAAAAGGTGATTTATAGATTAATCTAATTTAAAGGATTTACATCATAATTATTTTGGAAATTATATTAATATGGTTTTAGAAAAGGAAAAATTGTAAGTAGGGTGACAATCTATCAAATCTTTTAATTCCATGGGTCTTAAACCAATGACCAAAGGGTGATATGGGTTTCATGCCGACCACTATACTACATAATTTCCTGGTTAATTATCCATTATTCTTAGTTAAACAATTTGATGAATAGAAGTTAATGATGAACCTGTAATACCACTTTTGAGGATTAGAGATTAATCTATTAACTATATCTACTTTGGATGATATTTAGATACAAATATTTATAACTGCCACACATTTATGGGATTTATGATCCATTAAATATTTATTTTAGTTCTTTTAGCATCAATGTTAATTTTTCGATATCCATTTCATGAAGTAAGGGGTGAATTTTAATTTGATTGAAATATTACCAAAAGATGGAATTGTTCACATGAAATTAAAATGTACCATGTAGATAAGTTTTATTATATTATTAGATAGTAAAATAATTACCCAAAATTAGGAAAATTACTTGGAAATAAATCGTTTTTCTTAATTACTTATTTTTGTAACTGATGGTTTCTAAATATACTAAAAATATAATTTTATGAAGTAAAATGTAATTTTTTTAATGGAAATTGATATTCTCATAAAAACCAATATTATTCAATAGATAGGGATTTTCTATTTGAAGGTATAAATTTTTATATTTTTATAATTAGTCTGATAAATTAAATATTATTTTTTAAGTCTTGATGTCTTGATTACCCAATGGTGTTTTTTATTTTATTTTTTGAGATAATTAATTTTTTGGGTAAAAATTAAAAATTGTATAAATATAAGGTATTTATTATGACATCATAAAATAAAATAATTTTTCTAATAAATACAAAAAATATTATCTATAACCCACATTATATTTTCCATTTAAAATAATGTTTTTGGAAGTTATTTGGTCAATATTATAAACCCTTAATGAATCTTACAAATCCTATATAATATTTTAATGTTTTAAAATTAAATCTTTATGAACATGAATGAATTCCAGATCACAAAGGGTATTATTATACTTAGTTCAGTTCTAAGACATATAAAATATTAAAAAAAATACCTATTTAGAAGGAAAAGCGGTCAAAAACTTATGATGTGGTATTTTTTATTTTATCTTATAGAGTCCAAAACCTTTGTTTGGAAATTAATTATGAATTCCTCTTTATTTTTCTATAAAAACCTACCCAACCTACAATTCCTCATACCTCAATACACATAGAGCATGGATATACTCCACCATTACCTCAATACTATGATACATAGGTGTTTCCAATCTATTATAAAGGTACTACCAAGCTTTAATAATCTCTCTCTCAGGGTAATGAATCCTCCCCTTATCCTATTTATTCAAGAACCTTCTTTATATTATGAATTTTATTTCTAATTTTTCATGATGGAATTTGTTTTTACACATCTTTATTACTATCCTAATGATTTCAAAGAAATTATAGACCTATTTCACTCTCATTATAATCGTTAATGAATCTTTATGTAGCTCTATTTTGCTGCATAACTTATCCTGTGACTTTTCATGACATACATTTGTGTAGTGAATGCCCATCACCATTCCAACTAATTTGTATTCACATAGATGTAACTACCCTACATTTGTCAGGGAATTTAGTATATGTAACTCAAAATCTTTAATCATGGGATTATGAGTGATTAATGAAAAACTTATGTAGTATGGTCTATTGGTGGGCCTTGAATTATATATCACTTCAATGCATTGAGTAATGTTTTTACCTAATGATATACCATATATAGTGAATGGGAATCTATCCTAAGTAATATATGTGATTATGTATCATTATATGTCCTTTAATTGTGTTTATGATGTCATGTTTTTTGTTTTTGACACAATCTGAGGTTTCCTTCAAGTTATCTTATTTGATCATTAATGAATGTTCAATTTTATTATTATAACCCCTATTGTGTTATCATGGTATGCCTCTTGAATCATATGTTTTGCTTTAACACATGATATTTTTTTATTATTCCAATATAGTACTGTAGAATTGAACCCTTTTCTATTTGAGTCCATGAGTTATACTGTTTAGTTTTAGATGATCCAATGAATATCAGGGAATGTTTTAGAGTTTTCAAATAATGGTTTTATATCCAAATTTTATGATATTGTACTATAAATCTAATTACCCAATGAAACTAGGCCACATAATATTTTGGGATTATATTAAATGTAATTTTATGTATTTAATCAGGGTGTAAGGCTTATTAATGTTATGGTATTTCATAGTGTTGATGTAAAAAAATCATGCGGTAGCCTATGGTTCAAGAATACTACAAACAGATGGGGAGAATTAATCATCCCATGATCTAAAACTGTATATGCTGGTGTATTATTTAAATTATTTGAGGTACTATATTTTCATATAATGGTTCATGATTTATACCAATGATAAGATCCTCATGTAAATATTTTCTAATAAGGATATTAGTTTAATGAAATATCAATGGTTTAAATGCTTTAATTCCTATTATTTCATGATCCAATATGTTTCAATTTAGGAAAATATTGGGGATGACACCCTGAGTAGGAAGTAAAAATTCTATAATGTGCATAGAGATAATGATGAATTAGGTTATATGTCTATTATAACTAACCTTATCATAGATATATTTGAAGACTGGGGTGTAATATATTCATACACAATCAATGTCTGATCAATAGCTAATAATGAGTGAAGGATTATCATATATTTGATTAATATTATGTCATCATTTTAGAGAGATATGATGGTAGGGTGTTCCTGGGAGGATGTTCTCAAGATCCCAAATCCTTTATCTATTTCTTAGGAATATTGGGGGTTCATATTGGAATGCGAGAAGTGGTAATGAGAGAGTATTATTCCCCAAATTATTTAGTGCACTAAATATTTTCTATGTTTTATTGTGATATGTGTAGGTAGTAATTGTATCCTAGCATGAAATTGGAAATAAAAATATTAATGTATTGATATTTCATATATTACTAGTTCAAACTAAAGCATCAACTACCTATAAGAAATTCACAGCTGTTGGACGCTTTATGAGATAGTGGTTTTAATAATCACAAATCATGCCCATTTAAAAATCATAAAATTTACATATTATGTTTTAAG
This sequence comes from Viscum album, assembly GCA_963277665.1. Lineage (NCBI taxonomy): Eukaryota > Viridiplantae > Streptophyta > Magnoliopsida > Santalales > Viscaceae > Viscum > Viscum album. The sequence goes on along the minus strand of CAUJRU010000726.1, from coordinate 274,425 downwards.
AAATGATAATCATGTTAATGACTATTTATAAATGAATATATTATGTTACATGGTATAATATATTTCAATAAGTCAATAAATTATGGATATTTGGGTTTCAATATATTTACAAGTGTATATTTACATTCAATTATGAATTTCACCTAATTTGGTACTATTCTGTATAAGACAGACACTTGGTATGTTTTTTAAAGTCTCTGGCACTGACTAGTTCAAAGGAGTCACTGATGGATAAATCACTAATGAGGACTCACCAGCTGAAAAAGACACCGATGTAGGACTCACTGATAGAACAAATGACACACCAATGGATAAGTCACTGATGATCAGATGCATCGATAGTTCAAAGGACTCACTGATGCATGACTCACCGATGTGTGACACACCGATTGTTCAAAGGATTTATAGATGGACAGGTCGCCGATGGGTGAAACACTGATAGTTCAAAATGAGTCACTGATGATGACTCATTGATGCCCGGATAGACCGATAGTAAAAATGACTCATCGATGGCTAGAGTCACTGATATTGATGAAAATGACTCACCAATACAAGGAGTCACCGATGTTAACAAACCAATGCAGACATACCGATGCCAACGACTCACTAATACTTATGACTCACTAATAGTCATAAAAAATATTTTTTTATTAATTCAAATTTATATCTAACAGTCATTTTTAGATAAATTAATGCTTCTGACATTATTTAATGTTGTTTTTAGGATATTCAGAGGATAGTATGAGGTACATGCATGTGGGGAGACCATTATGCTTGTGGACCTCAAAGTACAAAATAATCACAAGATTGATGGTTCAATAGATTAGAAAATACAAAGAAGAGTTGCAAGAAAAGAAAACCTAATAACTATGGCACCTCTCGAGCATACTTCCCAAACCCAAGAACTCAAAAGGAATAGCACACAGGGAGACCAAAAAGTAAAGATAAACTTGTTGAGATGACCTAGACATCTTTTGAACAAGAATCTAAACATATCTTGATCCTAAAATCCTAAACACATAGGCCATGATACTCTATTTTAGAGTCAACTTCTAAAAGATGACTCAAACTTCAATTCCAATACATCAACCATGTTCAGAGTTTCACTGGAGAACACACAGATCCTTCTAAACCTAACTCTACATCTTTAGCTTTGTTGGGTTAATTTATTTACATTTATGAGAAGTGTGTTTATCTGTGTATTACACACACACTAACTCATGTGCATAACTAAAGGATAATTGATATCCTAAAAACTCACACTCTATTTATCCTTTTGTATCCCATGCAAAACAGTGGAAGAGGTAAAGTGTGACTTGTTTTTTGTTTCTTCCATGATGAATTGTGGTAGAGGTCAAAAGTGACTTGGAAAACCTTGTGTGCTATTGTGGACCCCGATACAGGGTGTTGACCAAACTTGTTTATTAATTTAAACTACTTGGTAGTAGGTGATCACCAAATGGGGAGGGAAAAGTATCAACATGAGACAAACCCCCTTTTTTATATTCTTTTGTGCCTACTATTATTTTATTTTACTATGTTTTATAACAAACCCCAATAAAAATTTTCGAACTCTGATAGTTAGTTTATAAAGTGTTTATAATAGTTTTGAACCATTTTTCAGTTTAAAAAGTTATATTAATATTTATATTAGTATATCTATGAACTAATCAATCTTATGTGAAATTAATTGATCATTCAAGACTCTTATAAATTCACTACAAGGAGACTTGGATTATATGTTTAATTGGGGATAATATTTAAAGAACCAATTCTTAAAAAAATTATTATAGATACTAAATTTATCCCCTCTGAATTAATCTACTCTGACAACCATTTGGTATCAAAGGGATTTTGTAATTTTTCAGTTTTCAAAGCTTTTTCAAACTTTTTAACTGTGATTATAGTTGTACTTCAAAGATCATAATTTTTTTTATTTTTAAATTTTATCCCTTTTAAGTCTTTTCCAAAATTGTAATGTAGACAATAGATTATAAGGAGATAATACAAATAGATAACATTTTTCAATGTAATTAATTATGCATAGTGGAATCTTAAAATGAAAATACATTTAGAAAGCATGAGATTTGAAATCTAGACCATTATTAAATGTAAATATGCAATCCCTAAAACTGCTAGAAATACATGGGATAAAGATACCAAGAATGCCTATAATAATAACTATAAATATATGAATGAATTATACTATGCACTAAGAGATAAATAATATATCGCATTTCTTCTCGTAAAAATGCTCATGAGATTTATGACACTTTATTTGTTTCCCATGAGGGAACAAATAATGTGAAAGGGATGAGATTAAGTAATTATAATATTAAATATAAAAAATTTAGAATGAAGCCTGATGAATGTATTTCTGATATGTACCTCTGGTACAATGAAATTGTGAACACCATGATTTATTTAAGAAGATTTATCACAACAAAGGATTAGATCATGAGGATTTTAAAATTCTTACCAGAGATATGGTGAGGGAAATCAGTATCTATAAGAGAATCATGAGACACTGATAAAATTCCAATGGGGGAACTAATTGGAAAATTAATGATGTAAGAAGAGTAAAGAATTTGAATCAAGAAAAGGAAAATACAAATAGAAAATATGTAGCCTTAAAAACTACCAATTATATGAGAAAAGTCAAAGAGAAAGTTAAAAATATTGTTGAGAGCACAAGTAGTGAAGAATTAGCTTTAGACAGTGATGAGGAAATGGCCAAACTGGCCCAGAGATTCTGAAAATTTTATAGAAAGAAAACATTCTTCAAGATACCAAAGTATAAAAGGAAAATATGATAACAAAGAAAATTTGAAAAAGGATTGGAAGAAGCCTGAAAAATCATAAGAAATAATTTTCTATGATTGAAAAAGGAGAGGGAATGTCAAAGCTGACTGTCCTAAATGAAAATATAAAAATAAGAATGAGTATAAAGATAGGAAATATAAAAAAGCAATGAATTCCATCAGTACTGCATTTGAGGAAAACTCTAGAGAATATGCTTCCTCTCTGAATGAGAAAAAGTATATGGAAAACATGTTATTTTTGAAAAATATCTTTAAGGTACCCTTTAACTCTCTTGTACATAATGAATATTATCCTAGAGATGAATCTGAATCTAAAAATATGAAAAATGTTGAACTGTTGGAGTATTGAAATATGATAAAAGAAACTTATAATGAACTAAAGGATAAGTATAAATATTTAAATAAATGGAATACACTCTCAGAAAATATTAAATCTGAACTTACTATTGAGAAAGAGAAAAATGCACAACTGATAAAGGAAAATAATGAATGAAAGTTATGTGATAACCAATTAAAGAAGGTTTTAGAAAATTTTACCAATGGGAAAAACATACTTACTCAGTTAAATGGTAAACAAATAGCTCTTAGGTATACTACTGAAGTAAGATATCAAACTAGACAAAGATATTTATCAAAAACAAACTTTATAACTAAATCTGGAAAATCATCTTATTTTTCGAAAAATCAAGATCTTACTACAAGTTCTAGTTCTAAAAAATATTTTACTGCATCATGTTTTTTTGGACCGAATAAAGTTTATTTTTCAAATACTTTACATTCTATATATAGAAAACCCATATGACAATTGTGGGTTCCTTAAGCCTTTATTATTAATGTTTTTAGACCCAGAAAAATATGGGTACCAAAATCTTTTCTTTGATTAATTATTATTTAGGTAAACTGCCTAAAAAGTTCCTATAGAAATATTTGGTACATAGATAGTGGCTTATCAAGACACATGACATGAGAATTCCCAATCTTCAATAATCACATGAATATTATTGGATGACATATCACATTTGGTGACAATGGTAAAATAAAAATCACCATCTTAGGCCATATTGGGAACCCTAACTCTATTTCAATTTACAAAGTACAATATGTTGATGGATTAAAATATAACTTGCTTAGCATATATCAATTTTTTTATGATGGATTTATTTTAAAATTTAATAATTATTCATGCCATGTTTTTTATGCCAAAAAAACTTAATATTTATTTCTTTTTGAAATAAAAATGTATATACTAGAAAATTAGATAGATTAGCATCACAAAAAGATTCCTTCCTAAGTGCCTTTCATAAAGATTCATGGCTCTATCATAGAATACTATGAAATTGTAATATAGACTCTCTTAAGAAATTAACCAAAACATTTTTAGTGAAGGGCCTTCCCAAAAAAGAGTTTCTAAACAATAGAGTGTGTAATCCATGTCAAAAACGAAAGCAACATAAAATATTTTTGAAACCAAAGAAAGAAGTTACAACTTCTCAACCTCTAGAGTCAGTTCACATGGAATTTTATGGACCATCTAGTGTTTCTAGTTTCAATGGGAAGAACTATGTTTATGTTCTTAAATATGACTTCTCTAAGTATACTCGGACCTTTTTCTTAGCTCACAAAAGTGAAGCTTTCTTTCATTTTACCATGTATGCTAGGATTGTAGAAAATATTAGTGGAATTAAAATTAAGTCATGAATAAGTTGCCATGTCTATGAATTTAAAAATCAATAATTTGAATCTTTTTTCTTAAAAAATGGCTATAGGCATTAATTCTCTTACCCTAGGACACCTCAATAGAGTGGTGTAACAGAAAGATGAAATAGAACCCTATAAAAGATTTCTTTAACTATGCTCAATGAGTATGACCTACCAATTTATTTATAGGATAAAGCTACTAATATAACTTGTTATATAATAAATAGAGTCTTAATCAGACCTATTCTTAATAAAACTACTTATGAGTTTTTGAATAATAGGAAACACAAGGTAAATTAATTTAAAGTGTTTTAATGTAATGTTTTTATTCATAACACTAAAGATAATATAGATAAGTTTTCGTCGAAAAGTGATAAAGGAATATTCCTTGGATATTCATCATCAAGAAATCAATATAGAGTATTTAATAAAAGATTCAAATTTGTGGAAAAACTTTTACATGTCATGTTTGATGAAACAGATCCACATGAATCTATGACCTCGCAAAAGAATCTAGAAGAGTATATGTCCATTTTTTGACATTAATGAAAAATTATTTAATAATCCTATAAAGAAAATTGTTAAAACAATAAGTTCATGAAATTCTCTATATTCTAGAAATAATTAACTAGAACTGAGTGAAGAACCTAAAATAAGTATACCTACTTTTACTAGACCAACTAGAACCCCTAAAAACCATCCCTTAGATGTTGTAGTTGTAGATCTAGAGAGATGAAAAAAAACTAGATCTTCTTGGAGAAATTAGGTTGAACATCAACCATTCTTGTCACAAAATAAACCTAATATATCAATGATGTAATCAGTGATGAATTTTGGGTGATGGATATGTTTGAAGAGTATAATTAGTTTGAGAGAAATAAAGTCTAGAAGCATGTTAATAGACCAAAAGATACCATAACCATAGGAACTAAATGGTTTCTTAGGAATAAAGTAGATGAATCTAGAAATATAGTTATAAATAAAGCTATATTGGTTTCACAATGCTATAATAATGAAGAAGGAATTGATTATGGGGAGAACTTTTCTCTAGTATCTTGGCTCGATGCCATTAGAATATTACTTACCAATGCATCAAATATGTATTTCAAACTTTATCAAATGGATGTTAAAAGTGTATTCTTAAATTGTTATATAATTAAGGATATTTTTGTTAAAAAAAGCCCCCAGTTTTATAAATCCACATTTTCCAAATCATATTCTCAAATTAATTATAGATTTATATGATTTTAAACAAGCTCTAAGAGCTTGATATGATAGGTTAAGTAACATTCTTATTTCTAATGGTTTTACAGAAGGAGTTATAGATCCTACTTTATTTATAAAAATAATTTCTATAGATGTTTTAATAGATCAAATATATATAGATGATATTATTTTTGGATCTTCTAAAATTTATTTATGCAATGATTTTTCCAAAATGATGCAAAGTGAGTTTGAAAAGAGTTTTATGGGTGAACTGAAATATTTTCTTGGATTTAAATTTTTTCAAAATAAGATGGTATTATTTTAAACCAAAGTAAATACAATAAATATCTTTTGAAAAGATATGTATTTGATGTAATTAAGTGTAGTGAAACTTATATGAGTTCTACATGTAAGTTAGATCTTGATGAATATGGGAAATCTGTTGATCAAACAAATTATAGAGGAATGATTGGGTGTTTTCTTTACTTATGTTCTTGTATCCCAGATATCATGTTCAATGTTTTTATGTGTTCATGATTTCAATAAAACCCAAAAGAGTCACATTTAAATTCTATTAGAAGAGTTTTCAAATACCTCATATATAAAAAAAATTTAGTATTTTTCTACCCAAGAGGATAACCTTTTGATATGGTCAGCTATTTTGATGCTAAATTTGGTGGATGTGATTTAGATATAAAAAGAACTTCTGGAACATTTCTCTTTTTGAAAAATTATCCAATTTCATGGTGTAGTAAAAAATCAAAATTTTGTTTCATTACCAACTACTAAAGCATATCTCATTGCTGCTGGTAGTTGTTGCACACAAATTTTGTGGATGAAACACACTTTATTAGACTATGGATTTAAATTAAGACATATCCCTATAAATTTTGACAATAAATGTGCTATGAACATTTCTAGAAATCCAATTTCTCATTCCAGAACAAAACTTATTGATGTAAGACATCACTTTTTGGGAGATCACTATCAAAAAGAAGATATAAGTCTTGAGTTTATTGGGAATAAGCATCAACTTGTTGAAATTTTTACCAAACCCTTAAACATTGAGAGAATGATAAACATAAAAAATGAACTTGGAATGATAAATATATAAACACTATACAACCTTATCCCATTTGAAAAATTTGTTTTTGTATGACACTGATCACTGTGACACCGATCATGTGAAACTGATTAGGTGAAACCATTTTTGTAAGGCTGATCAGGTGAAACTTTTTGTGTGAAATGGATCAGGTGAGACCTATTGTGTGAAACTAATCACGTGAAACTAATCTGGTGAAACCAATTAGATGAAACTAATTAGGTGAAATCAATCGATTGAAACTGATCATGTGATATTGATTAAGTGAGACTGATACCATTAGAGTGAAACAGATACCAATAAAAACTTTTCAGTAAATCTGTATGCCTGTATATTTTAATTAAAATTAAATAGTTTCATTTTTTTTATTTTATCATAATTTTATGTCATATTTTTAAATATTAAAATCCTTAAATGATAAAACTAATTTGATACACACAACATCTACCCTTCGACCCTTCACTACCCTCACTCTATATTTGAAACTTTGACCTTTCAACTTCCTTTAAACACGAACCTTCACAATGGCAAGGAAAAAAGCATGTGATGGAAGGACCAAGAGAATCATTATCATATAAGTGTATTAAAGGAGAATCAAGTAGTGCCATAGGATATGTGAATCTGGGGTTAGGAATCCGCATTGTAAATATAGAGAAAGAAGTGTGTTGAATGGTTGCTCTCGAGAAAGTCTCTCTTGCTGAAAGTTTTGGAATCACAAGGGTGGATTAGCTAGTTTGAAAAAAATGAGAGACCTTTTTATCCCAATATGGTACACCAATTTTATCTCAACTTGGAATTTTTTTTGGAATGAGCTGAGGAGGATCCTATGGAGTCTTTAGTAAAGGGAAATGAGATTTTATTTACTTCAAAAGAGTGGGACGAATTCTTAGAGATGCCTCATGAGGGAATATTTGCTGATTACCAGGGTAAAATTCCACCATCTTTAGATTTACTTTCCCATAAAAATGCATTGAAATATTTGACTATAAATGAATATTTAAGGAGAGAAACAAATTCAAAATTATATGGAGAGTCCAAAATGATTTTCAAATTCATTAAACATCAATTCTTCCCAAGGAATGGAGATTTTGCTGCCTTAAAGTATCAGTATGTTTTCATGATTTATTTTATTATGAATGGGGTGAAAGTAAATATATGTAGGTACCTTATGGTTCCCATTTGTGATATGATTAAACCCTCTAAAAAGTAAACCTAATTATACTACCCAATGATGATTTCTTCAATGTTGAAGAAACTAGTGTTGGAACCAGGTTCTTCAAAGAATAATTTGGTGTATGGTTTGTGTTTGTTGTCAATCCTCAGTGGAAGTTCAGGGTGTGTACCAACAAAGTGATCATACCGTTCAAGCAGAAAACAGTAGTGAAGGTGGCGCTGTTTCCCAGTGTTTGCCAAATTTTTGGGCCTAAAAATCGGCCAATAAAGTAAAGTGTTTTTGGCAAAGGTACTTGCGCGCCGTGCTCTTGGAGGATGAAAGACTTGCGCGCCATATGATTTTTGAGGATCAGAACATCAAAATTTGGCTAAGGCAAGAAGGTCGCGCAAGTGTTGGTTGGGTCGCGCAAGTGAGTTGCGCGACAGAGTTTATTGAAGACAAGACTTGCGCGCCGTCGAGGACTTGCGTGCCGCCGCGCAGGGGGTCCAGTTTTCCTATAAATACTGGACCACCCCTCCTCATTTGTAACGAAGTTCAAGGCCGAGAGATTGTTCGAGCTCTCGTCGCGCAGGTGGTTGAGTCGCGCAGGTGGTTGTTTTTTCGCGCAAGTAGAGCTTGCACGCCGGTGTTTGGCTGTGCGCCCAAGGTGGTTTGGAAGAGAAAGGATGTGGACCGCGCAAGTTTGTAGTTGGGGAAGGAAGAGTCGCGCAACTGTGTTGATGACACTTGTGCGCCAGTGTGGACTTGCGCGCCGTAGTGGGACTTGCGCGACTGTCTTGGAGAAGCGCGCCTGGTTTTTCTGAAGCCCACCGGCGTGTTTGGAGCTGCACGAAAGCCGAGAGACTACTCGGTTCATTAGAGGAAAAGTGATATTCTTCTTCTGGTGAGAATCAGACTTCAATAGAGCATCTACATACAAAAAAGGATGCACTCTTATGCAAATGAAGAAGAGACCTTCACATCTATAAACTGAGTGGGACTTCACCAACGACAGTGAGCCAGGGGGAGTCAACGGGAGTGACCCGAGGGACGCAGTGAGCTATCCCTGAACTATTGTAAAGGCAGTGAGCCTGGGACAGAGTGTCTGTACCCGAACTTTTGTATCCGCAGCTAGTGAAGCATAGTGGATTTTGGTACGACCGGCAACCTGTCGGTGTATGCTCCTTGGACGTAGCCCTTTAGTGGTGAACCAAGTAAAAGTTTCTGTGTCTTCTCTGTGCATGTGAATGTTTTTATTTTGATCATAATCATCATACAGGTTCAACAAGTTCCTACCAACGTGGGAACAAGATCCAACTCATTAAAAGAAAAAGTGGTCACCCTGATTCACCCCTCCCCTCTCAGGGTGTCCCGGGGTCCTTCAACTAGGATGTGTGGAGGATGAATATGACGTGATCACTGCTTGTAGTAGTTTTTTCTTACACAATGATATCTGTAAAAGTATAGATATCTTTGGGAACTCATGGAGCAGGATGTGGGTAGCATATGAGGAGAAAATTTATGAGGATTATAATCCTACTGATCATTATACCAGACCAATGGATCCAGCTGATACAGGTCTTAAATCTTGTGGGAAAGTTGTGTATTCAGATGATGAACAAGTTGATCCTAAGTTGGAAAGGGAAGGGGGTCTCCTGTAGATGATAGGAGTGATCAATATATTACTGAAATCCCTAAAGTCATGTCATATGGATATACTAGTACACCATTACAATTAACTTCTCAAGTTCGTTTCTTGGATGATGAATATGAGGAAGGGACTGATATCTCTAAAGTTGAAGGATATGTGAGAAAGACTGATAGTGATGATGAGGATGATGAAGGTGAGCTTGTGAGTGACTCACTGAAATAAATACAAGAAACAATCAGTTCAGGTGAGGAGTCTATGCATAGAGATGCTGATGAGGCTGGTAGATAGGATGATGTTGATCCTATTGGATAGGATGTTGTTGATCATTCTAATAGAGATGATGGAAATGATGATGGACATGACCACCCTAATGATGTTCAAATCATTATTCAAGAACATAATGATATTATGGATGGAGGTCAAGAGGACTAAGAAGAAGCTAAAATTTCACCAATTCCTTAAAATAAGGAAGAGCCTCAAGTGGACGAATTTCAAGAAGAAGCTCATGTTCAGAATATACCAGTGCCTCAGAATGATATTTTAGCTAGAGATCAAGAAGAAGAAGATTATGCTCAGATTGTACTTGTGCCTCAAGGTATAAGAGTGAGAATAGATACTGTGGAGCCGAGAGATTGGACCTATTCTGGTGAAAGGAATATAAATCAACGATATATCATGTTAGGTCTGGATTATGACTTAGACAAGGATATGGTAGCCCCTCCCACTTCACAAGCTGATGTGGAACTGATTGTGTAACGACACAAAAATTCATTATTGAAAATTCATCTTGGTATATTTAAATGTATACTTATGGTTATGTAAAATGTATGGAATTATTTGGTTTTATGTTTTGGATTTTAAAATATAGTTAATAATTGTGACCATTTCTAATATAGTCGTTGAACATTGATCACATGATTAGTATAAATATAGGGCTTTATCAAATCCAATTTACTCAGAAAAATGAAGTGATGGACTCATCCCATGTAATTTCCCCATACGAAGCCCATTTTTTGAAGCTCGGAAAGGAGGTGGCATCATTGGGATTCACTCTTTAACAAACCCAAGATGAGGTTGAACATGTTAAGATTTAGCGGAACCAACTACGGGAGAAGTGGAAGTTAATAGAAATTACCAACCGAGCAATGTTATCCTAGCCACCCCAAGAGTCTGTCACCATCACACACCTTAATCTTCAGTCTTATGTGGGTGTTTTAAGGGGTTATGTAATGAGACCCTAGCACTATGACTATGTACATTATTCTTGTATAGAGAATATACATTCTTTTTATTGTTACTTTGTTAATAGTTTTTAAAGCACAAATAGTATTTTTAGTTAATATTCAACTAAGAAATCTATTTTGATGAATTAATGAATTTTTGAATTAAATAATATTTTAATAAATTATTATTATTATTATTATTAAATTAATTTGTATTAAAAATAAATTATCATATAATTTTATGAATGCAATTGTAATTTTTATTAAGGTTTGAAACTGTTTTTGTCAAAACCCATGAATTTTCGATAAATATCGTTTTTTATTTTAAAAGTAAAAATTCACATATTTACGAAAATTATTCAGATAAAATAAATATTATTTTTGGAATCCGGATGTCATAATTATCCAACAGTTAATTTTTAATAATTTTATGAGATAGTTGAATTTTTTGGTAAAAATTAAATATCGTTTAAATTTGTATTGTGTTTTATAACATTATAATGGCCCAATAGTGGTGTAATAAATTACTATAAACATTATGTTCTTACAATATATCTTTTACCATTAAAATAATTTGATTTTGGGTTTCTTTGTTTTATTTTACAACGAATTATTGGACCCTTCAAGGCTTATAAAACATTTTTTCTCTTAAAATTGTTTTCCATGAGAGTGTGACTCATCTCAACATAAGCAACCCTATTATTTTAAGAAGTTTGGCCATTGAAAATATAAAATATTCTTTTCCACTCCCCTTTTTAAAAAACAATGGGCAAAAAACATGGGCTGTTTTGTGGTTTTGATTAGATTAATGTGAGGTTTTCCAAACCTAAATAATATAGAATTCCCTCTCCTTTCCTATATAAACCCACCCAAGCTCGCACTTCCTATTCACTAAAAGCCTTTGGGTTTTGACCAAACCCTTCCATACTCTATTTATAATCCTCCAATGGTGCTCCATGATCCCAAGAATACTCTCTGAAGCCTCTCCCAATCATTTGGGATTGCACTTCCAATTAAGGGATTTCTTCCTTTCTCATTTTTTGTCATATTTTCTTTAAGTTATTATGCCCTTTTGTTTTCAATTAAAAATGATAGGGTATGATTTCAAACATCCCCTCATACTTTCATCTTTATGTTTGTATGGTAGGATACCCATTTATCTCTCATTAATGCCTCCCATGTACACTCGTTACCATGATGAAATTCTGTGAGGTATTTCTCTCTCCTCTTTTACTTCCAAGTAATTATTTTGTATTATGAATCTAAATTCCATCACATTTATTGGTACATATATCTATATGAAACCATTAATTTGCATTTCATTTACATATGATGAGACACCCATTTATCTCTCATTAACAATTTTCATGAATCCTTATGTCACGTCGTTATGCTGCTGAAATTGCACCGCATTTTTCCAAGCAAAGATCATTGTGTAGTGAATCCCATAACCATGTCTCTATCAAGGTTATTCACCTTTATGCACATATATATATTGAATTGTACTTTAATTTTTTTTATTCCACATTACTTAATCATGGAATAATTTTTTATGTTAATTGATTCCATGTTATATGATCCATGTGGCACACTTATGCATGAAATAAAATGATTAAGAATGGTGCACCCTGATAGCACTCCAATGCATTGGGTAACATATAGTATCATGATAGGTCATTTGAAATGAGTGTTGACTCATGATAATTCAAGTGAAATTATGGTTTACTCATGCTTCATGTGCAATGAGGGTTTACTCATGCTTCATGTGCAATGAGCCTTGGCTCATGCTAAATTCCATGTTAAGTGTTTTTACCGCATTTCCATGTTAGGATTATCATGATTTATCATGCATTTATATTCATGTTTCTCTTGTGATTCATTGATATTCCTATTGTCTAACATGTATTTTATTCCTCATTTTATTCCATGTTTATTCCCTTACTGGGCTTTATTGTTCACCCTTTTCATATGCATGTCCTCAGGTTATCCAATTCAATGTTACGTATGAGGGAATGTTGTGGTCATGTAAAGGAATTTTTCAATAAAGCAGATATATTTCATGTTTTAAGTTGTTATGTAATGATCCTATGCCCCAAAGACACTAGACCTCTCAATTTTCTATGTTTTACCAAGTGAGGTTTATGTAATAAATCATGTTTTAGTGTGTAATAAAGAACAAGGTTGTCATAGTTGGTCTCAGAGGATAGCTTTAGTTATTTTTGGGATTAGGATTATAAAACCCTAGTGAAACCTTAGATACAAGACTATGTATTATAAAAACATCCCTATGTTTTGGTGGGTATTGAATAAGTGGTTTATCATGAAAATGCATTCATGTTTGGATACGAGTAGGAAGATGTGGCTCTGGCACAGATGTGCCTAGGGGTGAAAACCTAGACAAGGAGTTTCGAGCTTGACCCGGGGTATCCTAGTACTTGAAAATTATCCTTGCTGCACTCTTAGTTATGACACTCCCGAGGGATATGCATTGGTAAATTCACAAGTTTAGTATAAACCATTATTAAGGGAATTTTAAAAATCCCCTAAGAATATATGTTGGATAACATAGATTGAATCCTAAATACTCATAATTTAAGAAAATAAAAGCTATTTATAAGTCATATATTTTTTCCTTGGATTACCCTTTATGTGTTACCCCTATCTTTCCTTTTATTCCAGAAAATAGACAGTAATTGGAGGACTTGGGCTAAAAATCAATGTGAAGATCAATGTGATGACTGTGATAATGAGATTCCCAATCCGATGGGAGTGGTAATCACAAACTTTGTCATGATTTTATCTTAGTTAACTCAAGATTTTAATAGAAACATGGGTGAATAGGAACATTCACCCCCCCACCCAAGAATGAACAAGTTACTATTGAGAGATTCACGAGACAAAGGCCTCCTACTTTTAATGGATCATCCCATCCATTAATCGCTGAAAAATGGATCAAATCCATTGAAAAGATCTTCTCCATCCTTAAATGTTCCAAACAAGAGAAGGTTATTCTGTATGATTATCGTATGGAGGGTGAAGATGATCAACGGTAGACATTGATAAAAAAATATGAAGCCTGGGGAGGAGATCGATACATTAGAATGAAAGGATTTCCAGAAGATTTTTTTTGATAAATATTTTCCTTACACCCATCAGCATAAGAATAAAGGGAATTACTATCCCTCAAGAAAAGAGATGAAGAATCTGTTGGAGCGTATGGGGAAAACATTGCAAGGCTTGCATGATACACTTCAGGCTTTGTCGTTACTCCTGAATGCAAGGTTGACTGCTTCATTGGTGGGGTGAAACCTATCCTGCGGAAAGCCCTAGAGATCCGTAACTTCAACAGCTATGAGGAAATTTTATGATGTGCCCTTAAGGTTGAAATGAAGATCAGAAAACCTCAATGGTATCATGGGGATAATAATTGTAAGGTGAACTTCAAATCTGGGTTTCCGATGGATAAATCCAATAGTGCTAAGAAAATACATTACCCCACTTGTGAATGGTGTGGAAAGAAGCACCCCAAAAATTGCTTGAAGGGTATGAGGAAAATATTTAGGTGTGGAAGAGAAGGGAACATAACCATTAACTGCCATCAAGAAAAACATACAGCTACGACATAGGAGAGGAACAATTCGTTCGACTCTCAATGCATTATTCATTACTTCAATTTCAAAGAACCAGGGCATCTTGCAAATCAATTCCCTAAGCTAAGAGGCAACCAAGAATGTAACACCCCGAGATTTTATGAAAAATATTCTTTTTAATTTCATTAATGTCTTGTATTGTACTCTACACCAAAAGGAGCTTGCACAAAACGCATCCCTGACTTGGCTTGCATTACACGCAAGCACGACCTTCCACGATAGTGTGTGTTGTACGCAATACCGAGTTTCACTAAACAACGATATGCTATTAAAATATTATTAAAACTAGCCGTTATGAATAGTAATACCGAGTTTTTTAAATTTTATAAATTTTATTTTTTAAAATTTACTTCATTTTTGGATTCAGAATATTGAAATTAGCCTAGGGTGAATTTTTGGTATTTTTCTGAAAACTTTCAATTTTTATGAATAGTGAAAACACTGAGTTACTATTTAAAACCCGACTTTTTATTTAAATAATTATATATTTTATTTAAATTTATTTTAGGTCAAAATTGATACATAATACCTATATAAGTTCAATGTAATTCATTGGTGTCATTTTTTAATAATTTTAGATATATAAAAATTTTATTGAACTTTTGACCGTCTTTTACCCACCTCCAAGGAGAATTTGCAAATTTACATAAAACGTAATTTTACTACTTTTGTGAATGGAATTTCAAATATCCAAGAGACACGGGTGATGTTAGTAAGTAAAATGTGGTTCAATGAGATGAAAATAATTTTTGGTAAATAGTAACTTTTTACTTTTATTTACCACATTTAAAAGTAAATAGGGTAATTAAGGATAAAAATGATATTATTATTACCCTAACACATGTCCTAATTATATTGGATAAGTGTAATTCGACCAAAAACAACCTTAGGAATAAAATATGACCATTTAGGCCCACTTGGATTAGATTAGGACATTTATTATTAATTTATTTAAAGAAGTGTTAAAATAGTTAAAATCAAAGTTTAATAAGTAAATAATTTTTAATATAGGGTTATACATAAGATAAATTAGACAATAAATATTAATTAGAAAGATATAAAGATTTCCTACATAATGATATTTTATTTGTAATTTTTAGACATTATATAATTTAAGTTATTTATGACACAATGATGATGAAATAATTATCTTATTAATGAAATATTGACATAATTGATGTTATAAATACCCAAATAAATGTAATTTTAGACTTTTAATGAATTAAATTAATTTTCTTTGTTAATATGACATGTTATTATTGATTTAATTAACTTTTTTAGAATTAATCAGTTTGTTAGGATTTTCCCAAAAATCAATTACTAAATAGTGTCAAAATTGATATAAAATAGTTTTAAAAACAAATATTATATTATTGATTGTTATTTTATTCTTAAGAATCTAAGGTTCGGCCAAGATACTTATATCATGATAGGTATATCATTAATGGACCACTTGGGGGTCTCTTTGATGTATATGGTATGTTTATTAACTACATAATATAAAAATACAATGTGACATGGTAAATGCCAATCTAATTAACTAAGAGTTAAAACTAAAAGATAAGGTTAATATAATGACCTAAACATGTCTAAATTATATTGGATGAGAGTATTTAGACCCATACCCACCTTATATTCGAAAGATATCAATTTGGATATATTAAAAACCGAATTTGACTTTATAATAAAATAATATTTATAGTTATTCAAAAGGTGCCCCTCTCCTCCCTTATAAAAGGGAACCTCCTCCCTCTCTTCCTCACACCAATTGGAGCCTTAAATCTCGGAAAACCCCAGACAAATTCTCTTCTACACTTCCCTAGATATGTCCTAGAGGTCCTGGTCTTCTTCAAAGACAAATTTTAGTTCCATAATAGGAGGTCTCAAAGAGGCGCTTCAAAGAAGAGGTAATGTCCGTTACAGATTCTTTCAACTTTATTTCTTCTTCTACTTCTTCTTATTTAGTTGTTTCATTATGAAGTAATAAAATCAGTATCACTCATATACTTATATGTTATTATAAGTATGAAACAACCCTATTTCACCATCTACCCATCCTATGGAAAATGAAATCACCGCACGTGCGTACGTATGGAATACCATCTCCATGCCGTGGTGTAATCTGTTTTTCCAACACCACCTTACTTGGATGGGTATAATGGTGTAATGAATAACTATACATAGTTATTATAAAATAATACTGATTATGATGTATTGTATCATCCTATCCAATTCAATTCAATTATTATGGGAATGATATCATCGCTCGTGCGTACGTACAGACTACCGTCTCCACGACGCGATGAGATTCATTCTCCATGTTAACCATTTAAGAATGATTATAAAGTATATATACGCAATAATAATGAAATATATGACATTATAAAGCTACTGGATTTATGTATATAAATATATGTATGTCATATACTTAATTCCATTCAACTCAATAAGGAAACGAAAACAACGTTCATGCATACGTACGGCCTACCGTCTCCATGAACGGTGTATTTATTTCCATTTATCGATCTATTATATATATGTATATTCTGAATATATATTATATATAAATCATGTTTTATATTCTGGAATTAAGTAATCATGATCTAATTAATCATATGAATAATTAAAAGTCAAAACACAAATGACAAATGAAGTGATTTTACCCAAAACGCTCTTTAACATGGAATTTACAAAAGAAAGGGTAATATAAAGTCATAAGTGAACCATATATGATATCATAACAATGAATATGATTCTGTAATAATTCAATGACATTATTTAAATAATTATACAGGAGGTTCAGATACATATGAAGCATATCAGACATAAGGTAAGGGATAATTATTCCAATCTCATTCTTATCCGAGATTGTTTACTCGTAAGTATTTATTGGGGGTTATGTTTATTATCCATGTCCATATGATCTCAAACTGTTTTCATAAAATGTTTACTTTCCTTCCATGTATGTTTAAATCATTTTTACCCTTTTCTTAATTTTACCACATCGTATGGAAGGAATCTTTCTTTTGTTTGCCATACGATGTACTTTTTGACTTTTCCGACAAAAGTACGAGAATAATGTTTTTTAACTTATACGGCACAAAGGGATTTTTTCGGTTTTATAAAGTCTTATTTTTATGAAGATTCCCCTAAAAGATTTCATAACTATTTTCAACAAAATCTTTTTCTTTTAAAATTTTAGTATGTTTTGTGAAAAGAAATTGATTTTTAAGAAGAAAGGATATTTTCCTCAAGAATTCATTTCAAGTGTTTTATCAAAACCATTTTCCATCTAACATGACATTATTTCATATGTGTATGTTTCAAGTATAATTTCTCTAGGATTTACATGGTTTCAATTTTCTTATTTTGAAATGATATCCATTTCTTTTATATGGATTATGTGATGATGGGATTATATTTATGAAACCCATTTTATTCGTTGGGTTATTATGAATGATGTATGTTTATTTTGTGGCACAAGTAAGAATGATTTCATTATGAGATGGGTGGGACCTATATCTCCCTCCAATGCATTGGGTAAAGATTTATATCTCATGAGATAGACATGGCTGGAACGGAAAGTTAAACCGGTTCAGTAATACATGACTGGAACGAGGAGTGAACTCAATTCAGAAAGGGACATTGTCCACTAAGATGGTCTTGGAATCAATGCCTTGGCTAATATGGAAATCATATCATGTGATTAATGGTTTCCACAATTAAATGTTTTATTCCCATTCTTTTTTATCATTATTAATGTTTCTTTATGATCTATTCCTTACTTACTTCCATGTTTTATGTCATTGCTCAAGCATTTGATGTTTAAACATTATGTTCATGTTTTTAAGTTCAAATGTATATAGTATGTTTTATTTTATCCATGATTACCCTTACTGAGCATTTGAGATCACCCTTTTTATGTTTTCTTTTCCCCAGGATATAAAGAAAGGTTTTAGGTAAGAAATAAAGGGGATGATCTTTATGGGAGATGTTGAAGATCTTTCACCACGATTAGAAGATTTTATTCCGAGTTTCCAAAGAAACTAAACTATTACAGTCCTTGTGTGTATATTTTTGTTATGTATTAAGTATTCCAAAAAATTAATGTAATTTCCATGTACGTACAGCTTCGGGCCTCTACAAACAACCTCCAAGTCAGCAAGGGTGAGATTTTTCCATCACTACCACTGAAGTGAACCACGACAATGAAGTGGTGATAGGTATGCTAGTTATTCATTCAGAAATAGAGAACAAATTTTTGGATTTCGGTTCTATGTATTCTTTTATATCCCAAAATTTTAGTATAACAATCCCAACACAACCACAAATCATGAAAATAAAGATGTCGGTTAGTATGAAAAATGGGTCAATCTTTGCATCCCATGAATATAACTCCTCCCTTGTCATAATTGGTGGATTGAACTTCCCTAAGAACCTCATCATACTCCCTCTAGTTGAATTAGATTCAATTCTTGGCTTGGATTGGCTTTCCCTATATAGAGCCAACATAAATTCCCGTGAGAGGTAAATCACACTCCATGTGGAGAATCGAACCCTGATTCTATACAAGTGCAGGGAGGAAGATGAATCATCTTTAGCTACATAATCTCAAGTGTGGATATTACTTCTCTATGAGTGTGCGTATATAACTTAGATGATTGAGTTTAAGGAGGTAAACATCCTTAAAGACATGCCTATTGTGAGGGAATTAGATGAAGTGTTTCACGAGGAATTTCCCGATCTTCCTCCTAAAAGAGATATTGAATTCTGAATTGATCTTATACCGAGGGTGTTGTCAATATCCAAGACTCCATATAGAGTGGATGTTATAGATCTTGAGGAGCTATAGAAACAACTACAAGAGAATCTGTATAAATGGTTTATATGACCAAGTGCTTCACCATGGGGTGAACTAGTCCTCTTCCTCAAGAAGAAGGATGGGTCAATTCACCTTTGCATCGATTATCATGGGCTTAACAAAATCACGATAAATAATAAGTATCCACTCCCAAAAATTGATGACTTGTTCGATTAACTATGTAGAGCACAATATTTTTACATGGTAGATTTGTGGTCAGGATATTATCAAGTAAGGGTGAAGAAGGAAGATATTCCAAAGTCTGCTTTTCATACAAGGTACGAGCACTTTGAATTCATAGTAATGCCTTTCAGACTCACTAATTCTCCAGAAATCTTCATTGACTTGATGAATTGTATCTATAGAGATTACCTCGACAAATTTGTGGTAGTATTTAAAGATTATATTCAAATATACTCCAAAACCATGGAGGATCATGAGGACCATCTTAGAACTATACTAGAGACCTTGAAAAAGAAGAAGCTCTATGAAAAGAACAAAAAGTGTGAGTTATGGTTGAAGGAGGTCTCATTGTTAGTCCATATCATCATAAGAAATGGGATATCTATGGATCCCTCCAAGAAAACTACAATAGAGGGATTGATGAGGCCACCATCAGTAATAGATATCCGTAGCGTCTTGGAGTTTGCTGGATATTATCAATGATCTATGAGAATTTTATCATGATTTTCCAACCCTCTTAACAAGCTAACTCGAAAGGTAGTAAAGTTTTCTTAGAGTGATGAATGTGAATAAATATTCATGGAGTTAAAAAGGAGGCTTATCACTGTTCTCATGCTCACATTACCCACCAATGGAGAGCTTTTTGGGTTATTCAGTGATGATTTGAAGAAGGTCCTGGAATTTTTGTTGATGAAAAATGAAAAAGTCATTTCTTAAGCATCAAGGCAATTGAAAGTTCATGAGATGAATTATCCAACACAAGATCTGGAGTCGGCTGCGGTGGTCTTCTCTTTAAAAAATTGGCAGCATTATCTCTTTGAGGAGAAGTGTGAAATATATACGGATCACAAATTCCTAAAGTATATATTCACACAGAAAGAGTTAAACATGCTCCAACGAAGTTGGTGAGATCTAATCAAATATTATGACTACTCAATTTATTACCACCCTAGGAAAGAGGCCAAGGTGTCAGATACTCTATGTAGAAATGACCGAATGATTTTATCATTGATGAGAATTGAGAAGGATCCAGTCTTCGTAGATTTGATGAATATGGACATGGGTATCATAAAGAATAGAACATCATCTATCCTTTCATAAATGATATCTCAACTGTCTCTTTTTGAATGGTTAAAGGATGCTCAAAAGGATGATAAGGTAATTTAGAAGAAAGTGGAATCTATCAGAAATGGAAAATACTTAGAGTTCAATGTTAATGAATATGGAATTGTGAGATTTGGGAAAATAATATTTGTTCCATCAAGTCCGGAGCTGAAGAAGGAACTTTTGGATGATGCACATAGATCAAATTTCCCTATTCACCCAGAAAAAAAAAGATGTATTAAGATATCTGAGAGCAATATTAGTGGGATAATATGAAGAAGGAGATCACTGAGTATACATCAAAGTTACTAGTGTGTCATCAAGTGAAGGAAGAGTAGAAGAAGTCTAAGGGGATGATGCAACTATTTCCCATACCAGTAGAGAAATGGGAGAACATCACCATGGACTTTGTCACCAAACTTCCAAAGACATATAAAGGTAACAATGAAATATGGGTTGTTGTGGATCATCTTACAAAGTATGTACACTTCATTGAAATTTTCTAGGATTTCCCATTGGATCAATTGACACAGATATATATTAGGGAAGTGGTAAAGCTTCATGGAGTACTACTAAATATTGTATCTCATTGAGATCTAAGATTCACCTCAAAGTTCTAGAAAAGCCTCCAAAATGCTCTAAGAACTAAACTAAACTTCAGTACAACCTATCATCCTTAATCTAATTTCCAATCTGAGTGAACTATTCATAAACTGGCATATATGTTAAGATCATGTTCAATGGACTTTAAAAGTGGTTGGGATCAACATCTTCCTCTAGTAGAATTCTCCTATAATAATAGTTTCCACTCGAGCATCCGAATAGCACCTTATGAAGCTCTGTATGGGGAGAGGTGTAGAACAATGGCATGTTGGGATGAAGTTAGTGAGTACAAGATTCTAGGACCAAAAACGGTCAAAGAAATGGTGGAGAAGGTGAAAACCATTCAGCAGCATATCAAGGAAACCCAAAGTCGACAAAAGAGTTATGCAGATAACCGTCAACGATACCTTGAGTTCGAAGTTGGAGACATGGCATTTCTATGAATATCTCTGTATAAGAAGGTCATGAGGTTTGGAAAGAAAGGGAAGTAATGTCCTAGGTACATCTACCCCTTGGAGATTCTTGATCATGTCGTGGTTATGGCCTATCAACTAGCACTTCCACCTACAATGTCCAAAGTACATGATGTCTTTCATGTATCGCTCTTACGGAAGTACATACCAGACCCTTCACATGTACTCTCTTCAGAGGTAGTATAACTAGAGGATGGTCCTTCTTATTATGAGAAACTAGTGAATATCTTAGAAAATAGAGAAAAAGTTCTACGAAATAAGACAATGCCCCTCATAAA
The DNA here is from genome assembly GCA_963277665.1 of Viscum album. NCBI lineage: Eukaryota > Viridiplantae > Streptophyta > Magnoliopsida > Santalales > Viscaceae > Viscum > Viscum album. Next base: position 252,418 of record CAUJRU010000726.1, on the reverse strand, counting down.
AGTGTTGTAGAGAAACCACATGCTCGAAGAAGCGATGTGGGAATCAGAAGAAGTGATGAAGTAGAGTTACCCAAATCTATTTTAGTAAGGGAAAACGAAATTTCGAGGGTGAAATTTCATAAGGGGGAAGATTGTAACGAACCAAAAATTCATTAATGAAAATTTATTTTGGTCTATTTAAATGTATTCTTATGTTTATTTTAAAAGTATTCACTTATTTGGTTTTATGTTTTGGATTTTAAAATACCATTAAAAATTGTTATTGTTTCTAGTATAGTCATTGAAAAGTGATCACATTATTAGTATAAATATAGGGCTTTAACAAATCCAATTTACTCAGAAAAAGGAAGTGATGGCCTCATATAGTAGACTTGCCCCATACAAATCCCATTTGTTGGATCTCAGAAAGGAGGTGGTTTCATTAGGCTTTGCTTTTTACCAATCCCAAGATGAGCATGAACACATTAAGCTTAAGCAAAACTGACTACATGACAGTGGAAGTTAATAGAGATTACCACCAGAGCGATGTTATCCGAGCCACCCCAAGAGTCTATCACCATCACACAACTTAACCTTCGGTCTTATTCTAGTGTTATAAGGGGTTATGTAATGATACCCTAGCACTATGACTATGTACATTATTCTTGTATAGAGAATATACATTCTTTTTATTTTTACTTTATAAATAGTTTTTAAAGCTCAAAGATTATTTTTAGTTAATATTCAACTACGAAATATATTTTAATTAATTAATGGTTTTTTGAATTAAATAATTTTTAATAAATTATTATTATTATTATTAATATTAAATTACTTTTTATTAAATATAAAATATTGTATAATTTTATTAATGAAATTGTAATTTTTATTAAGGTTTCCAAGATGTTTTTGTCCAAACCCATGATTTTTTTATAAATGTTAGTTTTATTTTAAAAGAAAAAGTTCACATATTAAGAAAATTATTTATATAAAATAAATATTTTTTTTGGAATCAGGACATCAAAATTATCCAACAGTGAATTTTTCATAATTTTCAGAGACATACACATTTTTGGGTAAAAATTAAATACCATTTAAATATATAATGTGTTTTATGACATCATAATGACCCAATAGTGATGTAATAAAATACTATAAAAATTATGTTCATAAAATATATATTTTAACATTAAAATAATGTGATTTTATGTTGGTTTTATTTAATTTACAAAGCTTTAGTGGACCCTTTAATGATTATAAAACATTTTGTCTTTTTAAATTGTTTTCATTGAGAGTGTGAATAACCTCCACATAATAAACCCTATTATTTTAAGAAGTTAGACCATTGGACATATAAAATATATATTTCCAATCCCATTTGGAAAAAACTATGGACAAAAACCATGGTCTGGTTTTTGGTTTTGATTAGTTTAATGTGAGGTGTCCCAAACTAAAATAATAAATAATTCCCTCCCCTTTCCTATATAAACCCACACAAGATCACACTTCCTCATCACTAAAAGCCTTTTTAGTTCGACAAACCCTTTCCTTCCACTCTATATAATCATCCCAAGGTTCCCAAAGGTACCAATAATTCTCTCTCAGGCCTCTCCCAAGATTTTGGCATCACACTTCCATGTAAGGGATTTCTTCCTTCCTCATTTTTGTCCAATTTTTTTAAGTTGTTATTCCCTTTTGTTTTCATTTAAAATTATTGGGGTATGACTTCACACCTCCCCCATACTGACCTATTTTTGTTTGGATGATAGGATACCCCTTTATCTATCATTAATTCCTCCCATGTACACTTGTTACCATGCCAAAATCCTGTGAGGGATTTATCTCTCCTATTTTATATCCAAGTAATTATTTTGTATTATGCTTATAAATTCCATTACATTTGTTGGGAAATTTATCTATATGTCCCCCTTACTATCCATTTCATGTATATATGATGAGAATTCAATTTATCTCTCCTCAACCATTTTCATGAATCCTTATGTCACGTCGTTATGCTGCTTAAATTGCACCGTATTTTTCAAAGCCAAGATCATTGTGTAGTGAATACCATACCCATGTCTCTATCAAGGGTATTCAACTTTATCCACATATACATATTGAATGGTAATTAAATGTATTTATTCCACATTACTTAATCATATAATAACTTATTTTTTTGATTGATTCCATGTTATATGAATCTTATGGCACAATTATGCATGAAATGAAATGTTTAAGAAGGGTGCGCCCTAATAGCGCTCCAATGCATTGGGTAAAGTATAGTATCATGATACTTCATGTGAAATGAGTTTTGACACATTCTAATTCATGTTCAATGAGGTTTTACTCGTGCTTAATGTGTAATGAGGGTTTACTCATGATCCATGTGCAATGATCCTTATCTTATGCAAAATTCAATGTTAAGTGTTGTTTCCAGATTTCCATGTTATGAATATCATGCTTTATCATGCCTTTTTGTTCACGTATCTCTTGTAATCCATTGATATGCCTATTGTATAACATGTATTGTATTCCTAATATTATTCCATGTTTATTACCTAACAGGGCTTTATAGCTCTCTGTTTTCTTATGCATGTCCTCAGGTTATCCCATGTAATGCTAAGTACGAGGGAATGTAGTGGTCATGTAAATAAAGTTTTCAATAAAGATGTTGTATTTAATGTTTTAAGTAGTTATGTAATGATCCTAATCCCCAAAAAAACTTTACCTCTCGATCTTCTATGTTGTATCAAGTGAATTTTATGTAATAAATTATTTTTTAGTGGGTAATAAAGAACAATGTTTTCATAGATTTCTCCTACTTTACCTGTCATACCTAATGTCGATGATCCTATTGTTACTTTAATTACTTGTGACTATATCACCAAGGCTGATCTTGAAAAATTCAAGGATGATTTATTTGAATATGTGAGATCCTCTATTGGAGTTATAAATAAAGCTTATATATCTGGGAGTATTTCAAAGGTAGATGCTGTTAGGATTGCAAGAATGGTCATTCAGGAGATACAATCCAACCTTATCACTACAAATGAGACTATAGTAAAAAATAATGTTGTGTTGGGAGAAGAAGTAAAAAAAATGGGTCAGGAACTGGAATTCCTATCCAATTATTTTAGAACCACACTTGGTAGTGTTATAGAGGTTCTTAGGAACCTTGTTACACATATACTGAAGGAAAATTTGAGGATGTTGGTGGAGGATCTGGGAAAGATGATATCTGGAGCATCCAATTCAAGAGTTACCAGGCATAATGCTGAAATGGATTCCCTCAGAACTATGATAAGAGAAGAGTTTAGGTTCATTAAAATTTAATTTGATAAAATGATCATTTCCAAAGTACATAGGAATAATGACCTTGTTTATAACATGGCGAGACAATGTACAAATGAAGCATCTGCTGCTTAAAAGGATATCAGAGAAATAGTGGACAAGTATTTCTCAAAAATATTCACAATGCATGATATGAAGAACAATTTTAAGTACTTGGATGAGAACCTCAAGATACCACCAAGGACCGAGGATTTTAATAGGCAAGTCAGTTAGTTTAATGATTTTACACCCAAGTTGAGAAATTCATTGAGAATAAGGAATATTTTAAAAAGGAAATGCAGTATAGGGTGAAATCATCAATGATTTATCAAGAATTTGAAGACATGCCTACTTTTATAGGCTGAATATATCGTGGTCCCTACAATTGCTTCAATTGAACCTGGTTCCCTACCTCCTGCTCAGATGACAGTATCTCAGGCTTTATCTCAAGTGAGGCCAGTTATCGAAGATCATCTTCAAAGTCGTGTTCTGTTAGAGAAGAGACCAAGCCTTGAAGTTAATTTTCATATATACATTGTTTTACCTAGTTTAACCCTTATATCATCCCTTCCTACATCCATAATACCATCTCCTAAACCAACTATTTATCCTTTCAAACAAAGGTAAATCTTCTCAAAATCCCAAGCCTTAGTTGTGGATCATTTTTTTGATATGGTTGTATAAGTTCTTTATGATTGTATTTTGATATTTTTAATCTTTTTTAAATTCATGAATATCAATTTTCCTTCAATATATTTCAAGTTTCTTTGTGTTATTTTTATTTTTTCCTTTATGTTTCTTTTCACTTTTTGCTTATCTCAAAGGGAGAGAAATATATGGATGGTATAAACTATTAACCTGAGAGGGAGGACTCTGGTGTAGGAAAGATGACATGTAATAAATAGAGAATATATATATATATATATATATCCTAGCTTTGATATAAGTCACTAAATGTGGTTTAATAAAACTTACTAAGGGGGAGCATGATAATGCTCTAATATAACTCTCTTATAAGAACCTTCTATATAATATCTTTAATAATTGAGGGGCGCTTAAAAGGAAATACTTTATAGTTATATTTATGAATTAACACTCACTATTGGTATACTAATCCATGTAATTTTTATACCTTAACATCATGTATAACACATTAATGCCATGATTTATGCTTATAAAAAAGGGGGAGATTGTTGGACCCTTTGTGAGATTGTTCTCTTAATAATCACAAATCATTCCCATTTACAAATCCTGATAATTAACATATTATTTTTTAAGTAATGATAATCATATCAATGAATATTTATAAATGAATAGATTATGTCACACGGTATAATAAATTTGAATAATTCAATGAATTATGCATATTTGTGTTTTAATATATTTACAAGTGTATCTTTACATGAAATTTTTAATTTCACTTAATCTAGTACTATTATGTATAAGAAATACACTTTGTATGTTTTCCAAAGTCTTTGGAACCGATTGGTTCAAAGGAGTTAGCAATGGCTGACTCACCTATGAGGACTCACCGGTCGAAGAAGACACAAATGGAGGACTCACTGCTAGAAAAAATGACACACCGATCGATAAGTCACCAATGATCAGACACACTGATAGTTCAAATGACTCACCGATACCAGAATCACCAATGGACAATACACCGATTGTTCAGAGGACTTACTGATGGAAAAGTCACTGATGGTCAACACACCAATAGTTCAAAATGAGTCACTGATGCCCGAACATATTGATAATACAAATGACTCACCGATGCCCAGAGTCACTGATACCGATGAAAAGGAATCACCAATATAGAGAGTCACTGATGCTAATATAATAATGTAGATAGACCGATGTTAATGACTCACTGATACTTATGCCTTTTCTATATTCATAAAAATAGATTTTAGTTTATTAATTTAAATTTATATCTAATGGTCATATTTAGATAAATTAATGTTTCTGAAATTATTTAACTTTGTTTTTAGGATATTTAGAGGACAATAATAGGTATATGCACATGGATAAATCATTATGTCTACTATAACTCAAAGTATAAAATAATTACAGGCTGGATCATTCAATATAGGATAAAATACTCAAAAGAGTAGCATGAAAAGGAAAACTAAGAACTCCTTCAACTCTAAATAATACATACAAAACCTAGGATCTCAAAAGTAAGAACACATGGCGATATAAAAAAGATGAGCTAAACCTGCAGATCTGACCTGAACATATTTTGAACAAGAAGCCGGACATATTTTCCTACTCAAAGCCAGAACACTGAGGCTACGATACTTTGTTTTAGAGTCAACTCCTAGAAGAGGACTTAAACTTAAATTAGTCTACATTAACTGAGTCCAGAGCTATAGTGAACAATGCACATAGCCTTATAAACCAAACTCTAAATCTTTATATATGTTGTGTTCATTTATTTACATTTCTAATCATTATGTGTATCTGTCTATTACAAACACACTAACTCCAATGAATAACTGGAGGATACTTGATATCTTTAAATCTCATACTCTATTTATCCTTTTGTATCCTATATAGAACTGTGGAAGAGGTAAAGTGTGATCTTTTTGTTGTTTTAACCACAAATAACTATGGTAGAGGTCAAGAGTGACATGGCCAACCTTGTGTGTTTTTGTGGACCCCGATCCTTTGTGTGGATCAAACATGTTTATTAATTTAAACTACTTAGTGTCAAGTGATCACCAAGAAGAGAGGACTAAGTCTCAAATTGAGATAGGAAATCTTGTTTTAAATTTTTTTGTTCCTAGTTTCATTTTATTTTACTATGTTTTACAACGAACCTCATTCAAACAAAGATAAACTCTGATAGTTAGTTTTGCAAGTGTTTATAATAGTTTAAACTAGTAGGTTAGTTTCAAAAATTATATTAATCTTTATATTAGTATAGCTGATAACTAATCAATCTATTGAGAAATTAATTGAACATTTTGGACTCTTATAAATTCATTACAAGCTAAATTGGATAATATATTTAATTAGGGGAAATTTTCAAAGAACCAATTATTAATACAAATTTTTATAGATACTCAGTTTACCCCCTTTTGAGTCCTCTAATCTGACAAAAAACTTCCACCTTTTATACTTATGTTGAAATTAGATAAAATTACCATTTATTTCGTGACATCCTTAATTTATTCCCCAAAAGTAAATGATATGATGTTAATTATTATTGATCACTTAACAATGACCCCTCACTTATTTCCTATTTTGGAGGCATAATCAATCATTAAATTGAGAATGGTATATATTTTATAGAATGTGAAACTCCAAAGTCTTCTATTTATTATCATATATGAATGAAATTAGAGATTTATCTTTCATTTTTGGAAAGGGTTACAGAAAGAGATTTGGTCATAGATAAAGAAAGAAACTTTTAATCCCCTCATATGGATGGTCAATTAAAATGGAGAATTCCGATTTTGGAGGATATATTATTATATAGAATCCCTAGTTTTGGTAGTTCATCTATGAATAATTTAACTTTTATAGAGTTTTCTTATAATTTCATTAATCTATAATATATTTAGATAGATCCATTTAATGAACTCAATATCAAACTATTTTATTATCAAATACACCTGAATATTATTGGAGAGTCATCATTTTTTATTACTGGCATGATTCAATAGTTTTTAAAATGACTAATATAAATACGGAAGAGGTTATCAATTTTAGAATGTCTCTAGAAGTCCTATGCTGATTAGAGTTAATGAACTTTGGAATTTTGGGGTAGTGATCCATTTTTTTTGTAATTCTTCCATCATTTTGGATAATGATAAATGTGATAATAGGAATGTTTTTTCCTCACTTTATTATAATATTTGAGATCTTATAACATGTTGTAAATTTTGATTACAATTTATCCATACCTCATTTTTATAGTGCAATGCATATTTTTTCATGTCTCTAGACTGAGGAAATATATACCATAATCAACTCATGTTATTTGATACAATGATGTGAAAATATATCTAAATTATACTATTGTATAGAAACATGTGGAATTCGTATACTAGGGTTAGAAATTCAAATATTTTAATATTATCTACTTAGAATTTGTTTGATTGTAGTATAAGAAGAAATTACATGAGACATGTGAGTACAAATCTAAAAAAAGGCCCATTGGACATGTTTTTCTCTTTGGAAGCAAGTTGATATTTATTAGGGATGAGAAGTAGGTGGTTGGGAGGTGGAAATGAATTGTATCATTCCCATTTAGTTTTACCTTTCTATGTAATACTCTTAATATTGTTTTCATTTTAATTCAATGTTTAGGATGGGTTAGAGGATGTTAAGGGAGGGATCGATGAATAAATAAGGTACCATGGTATTGTAGAATCACTATGTACCTAGTAGACTTATATCAGGTAATCGGTGGGGGTTTAAGGTGTATGTTTTCTCTATTAAATCCAGTGGGTACCTAAAAACCTATACAGGGTACCCGACAGAAATATGGATGAAATTCCCATTAAAATGGTATTTTGGTCCATTCACATTAAAAAATAATATTCTCTTACCCAAACAAAGGATTTTAATTCTTAATAAAAGTTTCCACCTCTTTCAGAGTTGCTCCTCTATTATTCTTAAACCCCCTTAAAAACTAGTTTTAATTTTATTCATAATAATTAACAAGTTTTATTAAGTGCCTTCTAATGTTTATGTTGATATTGATACTTTATATCCATGAGATTTCTGTTATGCTTATTATAGATTATCTTATTTCTCACCCTCTCCTTTTTCCTAGTGTTTGGATTCAATGTAATTTTCCCATAGATCTTTCTCTATGTGGTAAACGGAGTCTATAATCATCACTAGTGCAGTAAGAATATTTTTAGAGTAGTAGTATTCTTATTTTCTAGTCATTTAAGAAACATGATCTCTCTTATTGTTAATATTATGTTCTTAAATTCATCTGTGGTGATAGATATACCTATCTAGGCTCTAGGTTTCTCATCTACAAGGGATTAGGTGGGAAGATACCTTCTCTTTATCTCATAATATCATAGTCTCACTTTTAAAAGGGAATGAGACAATTTAGGGGATACATAGATATTTTTCTTATTAAAACAACATGATAAAATTATTTTTTAAAGAACACAAGTTTAATGGGTTTTCCATATATTGTCCCATTAAACTTCATTCTATGAATATAATCCAAAGATTTTTCTCATTAGGTCTATTGGTATGGAAACCATGTTATATAATTTATTGACATATTTTTTAATGGTTTGATATTCTTTGATCCTGGCCCTATATATCCAGCACTTTATGAATTGTTTACTTGTTTAAATCATGAAATCTATTCATAGTATGCCAATTTTGGAATAACTAGGTTTTATTATTAATATTATGACTTGGTGAACTTAATGACCATGTTTTTTTTGTAACATATGAGTAATGAGAAAGATCTCTTGAATCTTTATGGTCTGATTTTGTAGATAAAAACTATATGTCATTTTGTTTTTATTTTATACATATATCATCATATTTTGTATATATTGTTATGTCATATATTTATGTCCTTGTGTTACTATATATTGTATATATATTTGGATATATTTCTGGAATATTGAAGCCAGGTGTTCAAGAATGTATATATCATATGAAATCGTTTATACTTTTTATATTTTCATCTTTAAGTGTAGAGGGGTCCTATTTATAGAAGGGATGATGAATAAATATTGTTTTATACACACACGCAAATCCTTCCCAAAAGTGGAAAATGGATCCCCTAAGAGAGAGTTTTATATGTATATTTGAAATTTCATCCAATGATAAGAGATTATACTTCAAGGTATATGATTATTGATATTTATGTGAGTGCACACAAATCATATATTGGATAGGTTCTGAAGGACATCTTTTATGGTCACATCCGTATAGTGGGTATATAGGATACTTGGATTAAAACATATTTGACTAATATGGATAAGAATTTTTAAATAATTCATTGAATAAAATCCTTTTAATTTGTTAGATTTGGATAATATTTTTACTTATTAAATAGGAATACCTATTTACTATCCCCTTTTTGATGGATTTTCTTGTATACTTGTTAACTTCTTACTTTATAAACCTCCATTATATATTTGGATTTATTAAAAACTAGAAAGGGTTTGGATGTGACTTTAATGGGGTACATTGTACAAAAATTTTACATGTGTTTCCTTGGGGGGGGGGGGTGTAGGCCCTTCTTTACATGATTGGTTAAAAGGTAAGGTGTGTTATTGTCAGAGTTGTTTACATGGATATTAGTCTTCCACCACATATGGTATATGGAGTTTGAGTGGATCATTTTTTATGGACATACATTGAAGATTAAGTGGGTATACCCTTGACCCTTCACATGAATTATTTAACCCCAAGGATATATATTTTACCTCATAGTATTCTTTTGGATCACACCTTATGAATAAAGTGTTTTTTGTCTAGATTCACTATTTTGGAGTATAATTAATTTTTGACCTTTTATAAAATATGTATGAATTTTAATGTAGATGATGTATTTTTATTGATTAGGGATATAGTGAATTAGAATTCAATAAGTGGGTACTTTCATATGATAATGTACATATGATTTTCCTAAGTTCTATATTAGATTTTCTTCTGGAGCCTATTTCATGATTTATCACTCATATTAACTTTAATGAGGGAATTATTCCTCTAAGTAGTTTTTCAATTATCCCTTAGTTTTTTCACAAGACTCATTTGATAGAGGGGTGCACCAAAATTACAATAGTGATACATCTAATGACCATTCATGTATCCCATATGAGTTCATTACACCTCTAATTATGAGGAATGAATTTGTTTAAATATTGTACAAACCATATGTATTTTGATATTTCTAGGCTATTGGAGGAGTTTTCAGTGGCTAGTAGTCAGATTTCAGGTACTCAAGCATTATGTAGGAGGTTTTTATTATATTATAGGATACATCTATAGCCTAATGGTCAATACAAGGTTCCCAATTTGACTAGTAAAAAAGGGTTATCCTCAAAGAGGGTTATATAGTGTTTTGTAATATTATAGAAGGTATTAGTAAAGGCGTTGAGTTCCTAATGAAAAGTGGCCAGGTACTTGTTGGCCACCTCATGATATTTTTAAAATTTTAATAAATACCATATTGTTGATTCAAATTGTTTTATATGTAAAACCACTCCTTTTTTTGTTTAGGCACCTTACCCCACCTCTCATCTCTCTCAATCTATAAGGTGATTCTCCCCCATTTGAGAATAGATTATTGTTTCGTTAGTCTTGGTTAATCAACTTAGTTTATGATGACACTTCACATACATTTTTCTTTATTGATAATTTTATTATAGATTTAATCATCATTTGTCCCCTAATATTGGGATATTATCAAATATTTAGGAAACCATCATTTAGAACCATTTGTACTATTTAATTGAATTATTAGATTATTTTTATAATAAGGTAGGTGGTCCCCGACCATTATCAATGGATTATTCATGTTTTCATGATTTATGTGATATAAGGGTTGTTCCAAAAGTGAAATGACAAACCTAAATAAATTTTAATGGATTCCTTTTTTATTGGGAGCAGGAAATGGTTTTTAGGGATAGGAGTGGTTACCCATGTGTTGAACTTCAATTCCATGGCCCCAAAAGGAAATTATATTTATTTAATGTGATATAAATTATAGAGGTTGGGGCCAAAATAGATGTTTCCATAGTAATCTGTAACCTAGTGGACCTCAAAGTTCTTTTTTTACATCCTCTGAGAGAGGACATTTATAATTCAGTGATGTCACTATGAGACATTAGCTATATAGACAATTTTGTTTCATTATATCATATAGGATAATTAAATATGGGTTTGATATGAGTGATTTTATCCATTATAGCTTGAATATAAGAAAGATGGTTATGAATTGGATTAGACATGTATTTTAGTTATGTGTGTGAGGATTGGCCAATCACAAATTTGAAATTGATTTTGAAATTATAACAACCATAAAATTAATTTTTTATACAATTTTGGTTGAGTTTTTTATGATACCAAAATATTAATATAGATATATTTAATGTATGATGTTCCCATTGTTATTTATGATTCCAATAGTATGAGATGATATGGTAAATGGAATATTAGAGTTTTTATGGTACATAATTTTTAATAACCTTATATTATGTTTGATGGGGGACATTATAATCATTTTGTGGTATGAACCTCGATGAGGAAACTATTAATATTATATTTGTGACACCCAAACTATTTTGTTTTGTAATATTTTATTCATTTATAGAATTTTTTTTCCTCATGTGTTTCAAGTTTATTTTTAATAAAACTTTCAACATTTAGTATTTTACTTTAGGGTTCATTATTATCCCATATAGTTTTTATAAACCATGTAAAATCCTTTAAAATATATATAGTTTTTAAAAATATTCCTTTTCATTGTTGGAACATAATTTTAGAAACCATGAAGGGTATCTAGAAGATAGTTTAGTTCACTTTGGTGCATAAAAGAAACTCGCATGTTTGAATTTGATTAAGGACAACCATATAATTCCAACCTTGTTGTGTGACCCTTATGTGGGGTGAGATCCAATTAGGGGTTCATGTTCAGTGCACCATTTTTTCAAAATTGTAATTTTAAGCATGTATATTGAACCCAATATAGGGATCTATTTAGTGTGTGGTAAAATGTTGGCCCATGGTTTGGAAAATAGTGTGGCCAAACCATAGGGGCTGCATAGTTTTGATTTTTTTTTGAAATTTCTATCCTTACCCTCTAAAATTATGAACAAAAACCAGGTCCCATTTTACCATTCAATCTAGTATGATTATGGAAGCTTGATTGAAAATTCATGTCTTCGTCCTTTGGATTTCAAGGAATCATCCATTATTTTTCTTGGGGAATCATTGATGATAAGTTACATTCCTCATATCCCATTCATTTTCTCCTTTTTTATCATTCACTCAATTTTTATTCTTCTTTATATTATCCTAAGGTTCTTTCTTGAACATTTTTGTGTGGATTTGGATGTTAGGGTGTGGAGGTTGTTATTATGACTCTCTTATTCCCATATTTGAGTTCTTATTTGTATCTTTACTCTATTTGAGGTAATGTTTTCCATTCTATTCATTTTAATAGCACACCATGTGATTCTTAGAGTTTTATAAAATATTTTTATTTAAATTTATTTTTTTAATCTATAAAATTGTTTTAAATGATTTTAGATCATGATATTAGGTTTGAAAGTATATTTTCCAATTTTTTCAAAATTTATGCTTAGTGTTGAATATATATATATATATATATTCCAAGAGATTTCTAAAAATAATAAGAGGTTTCTAATGAATTGTTGTATTTTAAATGATCATGGGTCCTTAATATCTTATATAAGCTTGTTCTTATGGCTTTATATCTCCAATAGTTCTAATAATTGTATATCCTATTTTTTTAACTTTGGTGTCTCCAATGGTTGTCTATATATATGTACATATAAAGATGTATATATATATATATGCATGTACAATTTTACACACACACACACACACACATATATATATTGTATTTTATAGGATTCCTTTATTAAAACTAGGTTCCCAAAATTTCTCTTTATTTACATAGTTCCTTTCAAAATAGATTTTAAATGACTTTTTTCTAAACAAAAATTTAGAAGATTATTTTTGGAATTTTTTTAAAGTATTTTGAAACATTATTTGGGGTTTAGATTAAAATTGATAGAGAGAGACCTTTCATATAAAATTATTACTTATTTCAAATTTTAATCCTTAGTTGGTACATTGACGATTTTCATCTTTAAAAGTGGTCTCCTTGATGGAATATATATCTACCAGTTATATTGAAATGTAATTAATTAATTTTAAAGAGATATTTTTCGTCGATGCATGTAGGGAGATGGGATGAGTATATATATTTGAATTATATTGATTATTGGTTTATACATTATATGAAAAGGCTTACTTATCTTACATTAATAACGTTATAGGGATCCTAGTCATTTTAGTAAGGTATCAGTGGTAATTAATATATTTTCGGTATTAAAGATAAAATATACCACTTAGTATATCACATACCCTAGTTAATGGTGGAATTCAAGTGAAGAGGCTAATTGAGTAAAAAATTTGGTTATATGCTTTGGAACTTCATCGATAGGCTGTCTATGGTTTCCAAACAAAATATTTCAGAATTTCCTATGATTATATAATCTAAATTACCCACCGTTCACTATAACACTAATTTTTGGTTCTGCTTTACATTAAACTTATTGTGAACACATATTGTCATTTTCTTCTATTTATATCCTATTAGATTGTATCTATCTTTTATTTATATAATGGATTATTTATGTAGTTATTTATTATTATTATTCTCTTCAGTATGATTTAGAAGCTTCATTTTAAAAAATTGATATTTTAAAATAATTTTCTAAAACAAATTCTAAGGGGATTTGATAATGTTATGAATTTGTTTTTAGAAAATTATATAAAAATATTTTTCCACAATGTACATTAAAACATACATGTACATGTTAATTAGAAAAATTATTTTCATAGAATAATTTTTAAAATCTTATTGGATCATTATTCGTATACCCTACTTGTGCATCTCATAAATAGTTTACCCATGTTTGTTTCAGAGTATTATAATTATATATTACTTTATTGGGGATTAGGTTTGTTTTTAGATTTGTGATAACCCAAGGTTACAGGTTGATTGTGTTAATTAATTTGGGTTTTATTTTTTATATATGATTTTTTCCTGATTATAAATTCTATTATTACATTATATTTAAAAATTTTATATCAATATTGAATATGGTTTTAGGATAATTATATATATTATCCCCATTTTTTTAATAAATTTATTTCTAATTTTTGTGGTTATGGATAATTGATATGTGGAGTAATGATATATAAATTTTAGGTGGAATTTCTATGTTATATATTAATTAATGGGTGAAATTTTTATCACATAAGTTAATTTGATGCCTTGTAACTCATTGTATACCCATAGGGTCCAAGAACACTATTCCAGACTTAGAATGTGTTAACTCAGCTATATGGTGGATGGATAAAACAAGATTCCTAATGGGAAAATATTATAAATGTTCCCTTATTATTTGGACATGTCTATTATATTATAATTAGGATCATTAAAACATGGGATGTTGGTTTGGGAAAATTATTAAAAGTTCTTACTCATTCTAATCCTCATGTTTCCATTGGACATCAGGTTTTTATTCATGTTTTATGATTTTTAGTATATATTTATTTATATTGATGTTTTAATTATTATTTAAATGTTTTATATTTTTTAAGGGATGAAAAATGAGTTGAACTGATGTCATGCAGTGAACTCCCACTTTCTAACAAACTATGTGGGTCATGAGAGCATTTTTTAACATGAGTTGAACTGATGTCATGCAGTGAACTCCCATTTTTTTTTGAATATTAGTTTTTCAATAGGCATTTTTGGATATTTATAAAATGATTTTATACCATTTACAGATATTTAATTTAGAAAAATGTATTCTATATTTAGAATTAGAATAATAAATATTAATTAGTTAGTTAAACTTACTTCTTTTATCACAATGAATGGTAAAAGTTGTAAAAATTCATCACCTTTGGAAAAGGGTCAATTGTGTTAATCTAGGTTAAAACTAACTGATAAGGCCACCAATTTTCATATTAAATATCATTAGATGAATGCATTTTATCCTTTATCACCTTAGGATCAATAATTATATTTTATGGTACACTTTTCCATGAAAGTGACCTATATAATATTTTATGTCAAGAAAAAGGAAAAATGTCACCCTCTTACTTTTACATATCTCTTAGGTTTTCATATAGGGGAAAGTCAAGTTTTTAAATAATATTAAATATTATTTTGATATAAGTGAAATAAATTTCTTATTGTTTATCTATTTATAATTTTTATTAATGAAATAATTGCCTTAAATTCTTATTCAACACTAAAATAATATTCAATAAATTAATATAAAAATAAAATAATTGATTTTAACAATGTTAAAAGTAATATAAACTAAAATAAATATTTTATTCAATTAATTATGTAAATAAATATAACATTTTAGTTATTTCTGAAAGTTTCAGATTCTAATTCTAGTGCTTTTAGTTTTCAAATCTAAATTAAATATCTCCAAAATGACATTAATTATATTTTATGATAAATAATATTTTTTAAATAATTTAAATTTAAGAAAAAACTATATTTTTTAGTTGATTGGGATAATGTTTAAAATAAAAATCATTTTCCAATTATTGTCAAATTTTATTTTTATAGTATCTATCTTGACCCCTAAATTATGAGGACATTATAATCACTATAATTGTAAAAAAGGGACAACATGGGATAATACAAAATTATTTCATTGTAAACATAATCATAACATGCCAAAATTTTATTGGATTATATTATTTCAACTTATCATTGTCCTATATTTTAATTATATATTTTTTATCCATTTATATATGAAAATTAATTCATATTACATAAATATTTTAAGAAATTCTAAAAGTGCCCCTCCACTAACTTATAAAAGTGAACCTCTTCTCCTCTCCTATTCACATTTAAACAGAATTTTGGATTATCTAAAATTTGAAAAATATTTTTCATAATCCCTTAGTAAATCTTATAGGCCCTATTTTAATTATAAAAGCCTCTTGGGAAGGTTTTTGATTTAAACAAAAAGAGGTTGTTTGTAGAGGAGGTGTCATTCTTAACCGAGCATTTCTGTTTTATTACATCATCCACCTCCTTTAAATATTCTTTAACCATGTTGAAATAATAACATAAGTATATCCCATATATATATATATATGAAATTATATTAATTTAATAACATATTTGAAAATCAACTTCCATTAAATGGGAAAATAAACCGTTATTCACGTGTGTTGCGGACTACCACCTTGCAAACTGATGTAAATATTTTTCCCTCAACACCTCTCACAGTAGGATATAATGATGTATTTAAATCATATATATGATATTTAGGAAATAATTATAATTCTTCAATTGTAATATAAAATCAACCTTATAGAGACCCATTCACTTTACACATATTATTTTATGATTTTAAGTATAAATATCCCACAAGTACAACCCTAATGATTGTGAGGCCTAGTAACTTTGAAATACTAGGGTCATATTACATAAAATAAAACATAAAACATAAAATCCATATTTTATTATCCATATCAATCGCCAGAATAAATTTTATATCCTAACACTTCATATGATAACCTTGGGAAATACATAAAGAAACGAGTGCGATAAAATTCCCAATATAGAAATAAACATGATAAGGAAGAATTACATATGAGTTATAAGTATAACAGGATATCGTAAATGAGATGTTACCTGAGTAATCACATGGGAGAAAACATAAAGAACATGATATTATATGATTATGGAATCATATGAAATTTGGAATAAAAAAATCATGACTAAACATAAGTCAATGCTATCATCTGAGACAACATCACACAGTGTATATAACCCCATTGTGCATTAGGTTCACTCTCTAATCCCATATATGACATCTCATGAGACTAAAACATTACGCAATTCATTGGAGGGATATATAATTTTAGACCCATCTATTATATTAATTTCATATATATGAATATGTGTACCACATAAGGAATCAGTCATAACACATAAAAATAATAATTACAGATAGAAAAAATGGGTTTCATAATATTACCTCATATAATAATCAAATTACATTAATTAGTTAAGGAATTTTATACTTCAACATATGGAATATATAAGCCCATAAAAATAATGGAGAGTCATCTTGGTATATATGTAAGAGACATATATAAATAATTTATAATCATTATATAATATTATAGGTTTTTTTGTTGATGAAAAAAAATACTTTAAAATAGATTAAAACACTATTCAAAAAATTACCTTTACACTTTGAAATTCACTTTTGATAAAATAAGAATATCGAATGTATTATCGAAAAAAAATTATTTAAATTGAACCATTTATAATTATAATTTTTTCTTAAAATAATTGATAGATCATTATGTGTATGTATTTCCATACATTATGTATAAGTTAAAAAATAAAAATTCTTTCACTCTATTAAAAAAGGTAAAAATGTCCCTCATTCGGAAAATGATAAGTGAATTCCTTTAAAAAATTATAAAAATTAAAAAATTGTGTAAATTGTATTTAATAAATCATTTTTTATTGTTAAAAACAATTTTGACTTCATTTTTAGATAACATATATATAGATGAAATATATTTTCAACCAAAGAGATAAATAATGTCTGTTTGTCAGGAAAACATTTTTTCAACCATATTAAACACCAAAGAGAGGGAAACTAGAACTATTTCTTGAAATTTTCATGAATAACTATATTAGAATTAAAAATATTGGTTTTAATTAAAAAATTACTAAATAATTTCCTATAATGGAAATTTAATCATAACTAATCTTGATTAAAATGAGATTAAAACATAAACTCATACTATTTTGGTAACTTTTGAATCATAAATCTCAGGAATTAATCAGTTGAATTATAACATAAAATATAATTAAGTACTAAGGATTAATGATCTATTATGTAATGGAAAATTATATACACCATTTAAAATAAATTAATTTCATAAATTAAAATATATCTTAATGAATAGCATTTTGGGATGAAAACCTTACCTTGATTTCAGACATTGTCAATTATGCATATTATATCTATCATAATTAACATCTATACATTATTTTTTTTCTTAATAAAATTTTAAAGGATTAACAATTTCAAAATAAACTATTTACTTTAATTATTTTAATGACATTATTCAATAATTAATCAGTTATGTCCATATCATGGGTTTTTTAGGATGCTCAATTCACATTTTCAAAATGGAATCGTTGTATTAGATGTGGTAAAAGGGGCCATTGTTGAATCATCTCAAAAATAATAATAATGAAGTAATTATAATTTTTACACATCAATGATTATTTTAAACCCAACCAAAAAACATGGTTATGAGAAATGAATTATGTTATAAACATGGAGAGGGTAGGTAATACGTACGCATGTGGAACATTTTTATTTTTAATTAATCATGTTGGAAAGAAGGAAAGTCTTATTTTAGGATTCCAAAATTATAATTATGTACAAATTATAATATTGTTTCATTAAATACACTTAAATATACCATCCATGTGATTGGGTAACAAAAAATGATTCACATCTCTTTATCTGGCGTAGTCTGCCATACACTTGAATGATGTAATCATTTTTTAATTGATGGTAAGGTGAAAAAGTGTATGACAGAATTAAAAATATTTAATTAATATCATATATGAAAATTAAATCCATCATTATGAAGTGTCTTTATAGGTGATTATGGGTAATGAGTTACATCGGTTCATGTGGTTGTAGTCCACCATACACATAATCGACGATTTCATTTCCCATTTGATGGATGAGAAGATAGATCAATATTATTTCAAAAAAAAATAACATCATCGTATATCATAGATATTGGTGTTATTATACTAGAATTTATTAGAGATAGTTGAAGTTTGAAAATTAATAATTAAATAGAGTGAGTTCTACGATGATCACTACCTTCCCTTGGAAGAACCTCCTTTGGATATCTCATTAAGGACCCTATTTAGGATAGTGGGTTACATTTTAGAAGGGGTGAGGAGTTACATTCTCTTAAATACCCAAAACTATTTAATAATGGGGATTAATTCTAATTCAAAGTTCCTCCAAAATTAAAAAGAAGGATTGATAGAGATATATTTATGATCAAAACCTCTAAAATTAAAAATGGCCATTTTTAAACATGTTATTTTATTTAAATCAAATGTTACTTACTTTTTAGAATTTTAATTTTTGACCACAGTGACTAGTTTACTTTATATTTTTATTATTAATTATGATTATAAACTAAATTGACCTTATTATAAAATATAAATTATTATAATTCAAAATATTTAATCCATTTTATCAAATTAGATTCAAATAATTTCCATCATTTAATTTAAAATAATGATCGTAGACGTGTCGAAAAAAATTATTTCAGGAAATGTTTTTTCAAGAAAAATATTTGTTGGAAAATTAAATATAATTAAATGAATTTTAATTCATATTTGTGGATATATAATATATACATTTTATTTATTTCATTTTTTTAATTTCTCATTACATTTCATTTCAATTATTAAAAATGGAGAATCATTTTTCACTTTAAAAAATTTCTCAGAAAAATGTGCTTTATGCCTAAAAAAATATTATATTAAATTCCTATATAAAGTTTATTTAAATGTAATTATTTTTATTATATGTATCTAAATAATACAGTTCTTAATTTAAAATAAAATTTAAAAAATAATGGTACTTTTATATTACTTAATATATTTAATGAAATTAATATTTTATAAAAATTGTTATTTTCTTATTCACAGAAAAATAAATATTTTACAAAACCATCCAAAATTCTTCCCAAATTTAATATCAATATTCAGATTTTAAAACTTATTTCCATTTTATAAAATAAAATTTATAAAACTTACAAAAAAAATTTATATTATTTTCTTATAAAAATAAATAAAAATAATTTTTGAAGGGACCATAGTTCTTATGGAATAAAATATCTTTATTAATGTTAAGTACTTATTTATTAATAATTTATAAATAAATTTCTATTTTGTAAGAAATTTATATAAATTTCAAAATTTAGTTAATATTATTCATACCCATTAATTTAAGGGTGAGTTTATATTTATCACATGTAAATAATAATATTTTATTATTGCACTACAGTATGTGTAAACACAATGTATCATGTAATGCTTGTTATGAAGGAAATGAATTTTATTTAAAGAAAAATATATAAAAAATATAATTTTGTTACATTATATAGTCAAAATTTTAGCTTTTTGTTAATAATAAATTGTTTAAAATTCTAAAATTCCATTCTGTAAAATGCACTTCCTAAAAATGGTTAATAAAAAATTATATTTAAAGAGGGAAAGAGAAAAATAAAAGTCATCTAGAATGAATCATGGCTAGGTATTCATGTAGGAAAACATTATAGGCAAGTGAAAATTTGTACATGTAACAAAAGATTAAATAATTATTGAGAGTGATATAGATCATTGATAAAAATAAATTGAATAACCAAGAGAAAGTTTACAATCAAAAAACCAAAATTATGTGATGAATTAAAAAACCATTTATTCATCAGATATGATGTCAATAGGATAACATTTTTCTTTTAATTCACTTTTCCTATATTAAAGGTTCTCTTTTCCAATCAATATAGAGAACATCTGGAAATATACTTTATATATTTTTATTTCACAAACACAATTTCATCCTCTCATGGTGCTTCAACCAGTTTCCACATCACCTCTTACTATAAGGAATAAATATAAAATATAAATTTTTTACTCCTAAAGAACTAAAATTTAATTTTAACATATAATTTGATCTAAAATATAATAATTCCTCTTACATTTATTAAAAAAATTATCCCAAATTATGATAATAGCCAAAACATAATTTGAATATATTTGTCTCCAAAATTCAACCATAAAACTAAATATTTAACATAAGTAATTCCTTAAATAAATAAAACTATATCCCAAAAAACATCAATAACCTCAACATGATAGTAATTTTTACCTTAAAATTTTATCTCATACCCTTTATGTTATATCTCCAAAAACATATTGACATTCTTCCTAAAAAATACTTTATGTTAAACCTAATGGTTCTATATATCTCAACCCTATAAAGTGCTTCCCAAAATATCATTAGTCACTAAAAAATCATAAAAATTAAAAAATATTTTATCCTATAATATATTTCCAAAAATAAAATTAATATTTATACACTAAATCATTTATGAGAAAAATGTCATACGATCTAGTAAATCAAGTTGGCCAGTGGTGGGAACTTCACCCTTTTCATCCATTAGTTGTGTGATCAAGTCCTGTGGCATTTCATAATATAGTGACTTGTTTCAAAAAATAAAGTTTTTACTTTTTCTAAAACTATATTTATATAAATATTATAACATTAAAAAAAATTTGATTAACATCCTCAAAATAACATTAATTATGTGATCATTTTTTAACAACTATAGTTTTCTATACAACATAATATTAACGGAATATTATTAAATTATAAATCATAGACGGGGTAAGCACTAAATTTTAATGATATAATTAAACTTATATCCACAAAATATAAATATATTATTCCTTAAATAACATTTTTTACAGAAATCCACACTAAAACCAAGGGATATATTACCATAAATATCTTGAAAAATTATCTTAATCATCGACTTCAAAAACTAAAAACATAACAGGGTTATTTATGTTATTAAATTTATTATGAACAATAAACTTATCAACCTAATAAAATTTATAAATAATATAGCTCATTCATGATTATCAACTATTTAAGTCCTTCATGATGGTTCGTAAAGAGTCTATGAATTTCCAAAACAAATACCCCAAGAGTGTCAAAGTAGATGTGTAATAAGGGCCATTTTCAAGCACCATGTGATGCTTGAGTCAATGTCGAATATGAACTTTTCAATTTTATTACCCAAACATGAAAATTTTTAGATCCACATCCACTTGTACTATATAGACAATGATGTAAATTCTTATAAACCATTCTCTCTAAAAATCATAAAAATTCTAGGATTTTGATAGTATACTTATAATTATCCTTAACCTTATCATTAGACTTGTTTGAAGGGTTATAACTATGATTTTATTATCTTATTTTCCAAAGGTAAACTAAACCTTTTCTTTGATATAGACTATTGTCTCTTAATTCTTTTACCCAAATTATAACATGATTTTTAATGATAACTAACCAACAAGTACCACCCCAAAGATCATGAGTTTTATTTGCTTTGAAATAATAGGTTTATATTATGTGAAATGAAATATAAAATATGGAATTTTTATTTTATCCTCCATATTGAGTTCCTAAATCCATTTGATCTCATGAAACTTCATAGGATAACCTCAAGAAATACATATATAATATGGTGTGTTAAAACCCTAGTAAGGGAATAAATCTTATAGGGAAGAAATACATCAAAGGTATAATATGATATCAAAAATGATAATGTACCTAAGATATCACAACTGAATATGAAAGAAAGAACATGGAATAATAATATAATTTAATAATAGAAAATTGTATTGTAACATAAATATTTACGTAAACACAATTCAATCCTATGTTCTAAGAAAAAATCACATGGTGGATAGACTTTCATAATATATTATGTTCACTCCCTAATACCATACATGAATTCTCATGAGACTAAATCATTTACCAATGAACTATAGGTAAATATTCTTTCATGCACACACATTACATTTATTTAGTATACAATATTATGTGTACCACGTAAGGGATCAATAATAAGTCATAAACATAAGAATTAACCATGGAAAGAAAAGGGGTTCGTAATCTTACCTCACCTCATAATCATGAGACATTCCTTGAAGAAAAAATTTGATAAGTGATCATAAGGCATGTATTACCTTTTCAAAGGAATTTAGAGTGAGATATTTATATATATAAGAGATATATACATATTTTTTAATCATTACATAACATTATTAGATATTATTATTGATGAACAGAAATACTTTTAATTAGATTAAAAATACTCATGATGAAAATAAAATTTCCCTTTTTAAATTTAAGTTTTAAAAACAAGGAATTTAAAATCTTATTATAGAAATAATTTTAGTTAAAAATAACCATGGAAAATTATAAAATAATCTTCAAATAATTTAGTGATCATGATGGTGGGTAATTATTTACATGTCTTATAATTTAAAAAAATTATTCCATTCATACTGTTGTAAAAAGGTAAAAGAGTTCAAAATTCTAAAAATGATAAGAATATTACTTTCAATACATATTATAAAATTTAAAACATGGGTAAAAATATCATTCATAATTCATTTGGTTTATTTTTATGAAATTATTGTAAACATCTTCAGAAAACATGGATAGGGAAGAAATTTATTTTCAATCGAAGTGAAAAGTAAAGTAGGATTTTAATAAAAACATGTTCCCAATATTATTAAGTACTAAAGAAATATAAAGTGGTATTATTACATGAAAATTTAGTTAATAAAAATAGGATAATAAAATAGTTTTGGTTTCATTATATAATGATAAAATAATTCCCAACAATGGAAGTTCAATCATAAACAATCCCGGTTAATGTGAAACTAAAACATCAAACCCTGATGCATTGGTAACTTTTGAATCCTAAATCCCATGAATGTAATAAAATATTTATAACATAAAATATATTTATTTATAAAGGTCTCAATATATAATATTTAGTGGGGAATTATATACATAATTTAAAAAAATTAGGTTCTAAAAGAACATGTCTCAAAGAAAGAATTTTTAAGGCAAAACCCTTACAACGATTCCACACTTTGTCATGTATGTATTTTATATCCTATATAATAAAATTATATAAATTATATGTTTTCATGATAAACTTTTTTTTGTTTTAATAACTTATAATTAAACCATTTACTTAATTTATTTTAATGACGTACTTTATTACGTAACTTGTTATATCCCGTCTGGTGTTTTTGAGGATGCTTGGTTCATAATTTGAAACGAAATTAGCGTGTTGACCAGGTAAAAGGGTTAATTATTCCAAAAAATAAATAAAAAAATGAAATATTTTTCATTTTTATACCTCAATTTTAATTTTAAAACGAAAAATGAAACCTGGTTATGAAAAATGAAGAATGTTATATTCAGGGAGATGGTCGGTCGTATGTATGATGAGTGATGTTTCCATTTTTCAATAGTCTTATTGAAAATATGGTAAGTTTTATTTTATATTTAAATTATTTAAATTATATAATAAATTTAAAATTAATTATTTAATTAAACTTACCAATAATATCCATGTGATGTGGTATCAAAAAATGATTCATATCCCTTTATGTACGGTAATCCATTATACACACAAAAGACAAAATAATTTTTCAATAGATGATAAGGTAATAGGTTTTTGACATATTAATTTTACATAATTATAAATATGAAATGAATATAATATTAAAATATTAAATATATAATTATGAACAACCGTGAGAGGTGATAATAGAATATGAATTACATAAGTTATTGAGGGGGTATTCCACCATACACATGATCAACAGGTTTTTTCTCATTTGATGGAAGAGGAGATGGATTAATATTATGACATAAAAATAATAAGATATTAGTATATTTAATATAATAGTGTCATTTTATTTCAATTTATAATACATAATTGAATGAGTAAAAAGAATAAGTTAAAAGAAGGTGTTCAGTGAAGATAATTACCTTCTCTTGGAAAACCCTCCTTTAGATCTCTTATGAAGGACCCTAAGGTTGGTCTTTGGGAATAAAAATACTATATAATTTGGAAAATTATGTTAGTGAGATATTTTTTTTATTTTTTTCTCTATAAAAATGTCTTCAGAGGTTTGAATAAGAGAGAATAGGCAGTTCCCTTATATAAGGGAGGAAGAGTGATATTCTTGTAAAACCCCAAAACTATGCAATAATGGGAAATCACTCTCATTCCATGTTTTAAAAAAAATATAAAACTAAATAATTGGTGGAGTTATAATAAAATTAAAACCACTAAAATTCAAGTTAATTTTTTTAAACATGTAATTTGAATTATATAAAAGGTTACTCACTTTTTAACATTTTAATTTCTCACCACGGTAACAGGTTTGTTATTATTTTAACTATTCATTATAAAAAAATATAAGTTGAAAATATTATCCCATATAAATTATTGTGATTATAAAAAATTAATTGATTTTATTAAATTCCATTCAAAAAATAGGAATAAATTAATTTAATATAAAACCCACAGACATGTTGAAAAAACATTTTTTCAAGAAATGCAATTTTCAAGCATAAGATGATCTTCTGATTAATATATTAAAAGTAATCATAATTAAATTAATTTTAATTCATAATTATATATATTATATATATACAGATTATCTAAAAAATTCTCATTATGTGTAAATTTAATTATGTAATACTGAGAAACATTACGCACTTTAAAATAGTTTTCAGAAAAACATGTTTATGGATAAAAAATATATTTATATTAAAATACAGTATAAAGTTGACTAAAATGTAATAAATTTAATTATATACATATAAATAATATTTATGTCAATTTAAAATAAAATTAAAAAGAATGATTATACTTTTATATTACAAAATTTATTAATAGAAATGACAATTTTACATGAAGCAAAATTTTGTACTATTTACTAAAAAATCAATATATTGAAAAACATCCCAAATTTTTTCTCAAAGTTAATATTGATATTATTATTTAAAAATTATTTTAATTTTTAATAAAACATTTCTAAAAAATATAAAATCTAGATATAATATTTTCTCTGAAAAATAAATATAAATCAATTTTGAAAGAAACAAATTTTTTATAGAGTAAAATATCATTTTTAAAGTTGAGTTCTTATATATTAAGATTTTTTAAAATAAATTTATATTTATTAATACTATTATATAAATTTAATTAGTTATTTAATACAATTTATTTAAACTAATTTAATTGCATGAGTAACATCCCTGGTAAATAAATAATATGATGTTTACATATTTATTAATATTTATAAGTAAAATTTTAATTTTACTTTAAAGGGGATGATATGTTTGATGGCTTACTTGATACACAACAACAAGTTTCTTTGAAAACTTATATTTCACACAATGCTAAGTCATACTGAAAAATAATAACATAATATTATTTTAAATGGTAGTTAACGCCTTGTCACTGTAATGGAAGGAATGAACAGAACTAACTACAATATTATTATACATGTTTGTTAAATGTTTTTACATTTATCAAATAAAATTTAGAGTCTTAAAATTTGAATGATTCTAATTTTAAGCATAAATACTCTAATATTCTTTAAATGGTGGATTTATCACCTTTTGATAGAGAACCATTTTTAAATCTAGTTTCTAGTCACTTTTATATGTTCTATTTGACAAAATTATATTATTCTTTAAGATCAGAACATAAACATTTACTTTGGATTAAATTTTGATATTTTTCTGATAATGTTCATTTTTTAATTAATAGTGAGAATATTGTATTTTAATTCCAAACAACCTTTTAATCTAATTTATTTATAAGTATAGATTATCTTTTTAATTGGTTTTAAAGTTTAATTATACTATATTTTTACCATTTAAAACAATTTCGGTTATTGTAAGTAATTTCATTTTTAAATTGGACACAAACAAGTGTTAATCTTTTGATAGTTATTATTTATTATAAACATTTCTCTTGTTTTGACAATAGGAATTAATTTTAAATTAATTTTTTCCACTTATTAGTTTTTAATATGGAAATATAGATTCCATATTTGGAATCAGGAGGTCCAAATTTTGTAAATATGTAACTTTTATTTTTATACATTATGAATATTTAATTCCATAAATATTTTATTTTCCATGGTTAAAGGGTAAATCAGGTAAATAAAAGTAGAAAAATTAATATTATAAAAACATTAAATTAGCTTGACATGTGTTATATTCTTATTGGTTGATACATGTCTGAACATGGTTATCCTTGAGTTGATTTTGGGACAGCATGGATCCACATGGGAGTGATAGTGAAACTTTATATTACTTAATTTAATGTAAATACAAAAATGAGATAAACATATATATTTTAGTAAATAAATTATTACATGGGGTTATATAAGTTATCTCTTTGAATATAAATATTAATTTTAATTATACAATGATTTAATACATGATAATATTTTTTTATAATTTTTATACATCAAATAAATAAATTTATTTATGACAAAATAATGATGTAGTGTTTACCTCATTAATGAATGATTTAATAAATAAGATTATAAAAATTAAAACAATATCCAAAACTTGCCCAATTATTATTGGATGATTTTATTTATAACATGAGTCATATTATCTTTGAAATTTAATTAGTTCTAGACATTTAGAAACCAATAATCATTATATAGTAAAATATTTTTTTAAACTTTCTTAAAGAGTCCCTCCTCCCCCTTATAATAATCCCTCACCTCTAACCTATTACTCACACCTCTCAAGCCCCATGGCTCATCCATCCTCTGCCCAAATAATCCTTCAAGATCCCTCTCTTCCACCTATAATCCTTCCCCTAAGTAGAAGGCAATTCAAGTAAACCTTTTGTTTCAAACCAAATGGAGATACCTGATTTAAAGGTAATGTCTTCTCTTAAGTTCTTTACATTTATTTTACTTTTCCAAACCCCTAACCACTTTTTATTCATATCTTTTATAAAAAAACAATATCCTCAATATACTAGGTTGTTTTTATGATATGTATTCTAACTAAACATACAGACACCTCGATCTAATGGGTTAAATACATAATGTTTCCGTGGATGATGAACTACTACCTCACACAACAATGACTGTTCAATATTCTCTTACCACCTCTTATGGTGGAAATTAATATGGAACTGTATCTATATGTGATATATATATATTATTTATATTGTTTCTATGCTTCTGTATTTTAAATATATAGAACACCTTTGTGTTTTCCATAGTGGGTAAATATGGTAATTTCATTTGAGGAAGTGCAGATTACCACCCCCTGAAAGTGATATGGATCGTTCAAGACAAACATGAAACATATATAGGATGGGGTTAGTAAAATTATATATAATATTATATTGGAATTATAAAATACCTATTTATCATTAGGTTTTCATTCCATTATAAATAAGAATTATAAATGAAAGTAGCATTCATGCGTACGTATGACTTACCGTCGCCATGAACGGGTTATTTCATTTCTTATCTCCAAATGTTATGTAATATTATATATATATACTAGATAAATATGATAAATATAAAATCTAAATCATGAATATCATTCTGTAGATAATTTATTTTTTACCACATGAACAACTTGTAATTATAAGAAGTACATTTTTTAATCAAGTACCAAATATCTACCAAACAACCATTATTAACTTAAATGACTACATGATGTTTATAACATAGTAATAAGTGATATAAAAGGAATAACTAACATGAAAAAGGTTATTAATAAAGTATAAATTATCTTTAGTTTATTATTTAGGATATTAAATAACAAACAGGTCAAGTTGGATACGAGGTAAGGGACTTCACCTCAATCTCCTTTCATTTAGGAATATTTTGGTTTATATATGACTTTGTTTTATACGGTGTATAAACACCATTTAATTTTAATTTTATTCAAATGGAATATTTTTCTATGAATCATTTTACTAAACGAAAAAAAAAGGAATTTTTTCTTTTTAACGTAACTAGTGACAATGACCTTTTCCTCCTTCATGAGTATTATTTGATCTTTAGATTCCATAACAAGTTGTAATGTTTTTAAAAGGAAAATAAATACCATATACTCTTTTACATATTTTGGTATTGAATTTTTTTTTGATAATGGGTTTTTTATGTCAATATATTTAAATGATATATTGTGATTGAAATGTGGAAATGGTATCTTCCCTTTGTGTTTTTATTATGTGTTATGAATATGTTATGGTTCTTGGGCATTGGTTACATATACGGGTGGTTCTATGATAAACCTAGGGTTGGTGAGCCTGAGATATCTCCCTAATTCATTGGGTAATGTGATGGAGGTAATTGTGAATATTTATTATAAGGTATTTTGGGAATATACTGCGATGGATTTTCCAAATGTAACTCCCTACGTGGCTGTGAAAGCTACAACATAAGTATATTAAGGATACCACAAGTTACCTTTATGATTTGTGATTACTATGTGTTATTCATAAATCTTATGATTTTATGAGGTATGTTAAAATACTTATGTTTTTATGGACTAATGTTTTCTTTATTTATTTTATAACCCTTAATGATCTTTTTATGCTTATCCCAAGTTTTAAAATGTTTTTCACATGACATAAAGATGAATAGGGTCAATGATGGGATCAAGTAAATTATATGCTTTCTAAAACATGGAATAAGATTTGAATATTTTTTTTCAAGAGTTTTTATTTTATGAAAAAATAGAAATTTAGTATAAGTGTCTACATGGTAATTTTTGAGATTTAATGTAATAGTTATGTCCTAGTTCTCTAAAACACTAATCCTGAAAATATTCTCAATTTGAATTATCCATTAAATTCAAGATTACGTAATGATTTAATGTTGGGTCCATATAGTTGGTATTAGAGGTCTGTTTAGACAACTTTAGGAGTTAAAATATTGTTAAATTAATGTCCATAAATTAATTTATGGTAATATTGAAATGATATAGCATTTACAGATTACCATGTGGCTTTGCCTAATATGTTTCTGTGTTCAGAATGGCTTTTCGCAGAGGAAACTGGGCATCTATGATGGGACGACATCAAGAGGAAGACAACCTTCTAAATCAGCAACCTGAGAAAGTCAGAATCAGAACTGAACAGTTTGTTTTTGTGATGGCACAGTTTACCCAAGCTATAAATTGTGGTTTCATTTATAGAGAATATTTTTGTGTATTTTAAAAGTAATGTGGAACATGAAAGTCATTTAAGGGTTTTCTTTCAAACCTTAAAAGAAAATAAACTATATGGTAAATTCAGAAAAGGTGATTTTTGGTTGCCACAAATTTCTTTCCTTGGTCACATTGTTTCAAAAATTGCATAATTGTCAATCCTTATAAAACAATAGTTGTTGAAGAACGTCCAAGACCCACAAATATAATTGAAATTTATATTTTTCTTGGATTATAGGGTTATTACCAGAGGTTTTTTGAAAATGTTTCATGGTTATCTAGCCCACTGACTAAGTTAACTTGAAAAGGTGTTAAGTTCATATGGACAAAAGAATGTGAAGATTTTTTTCAAGTATTGAACATATGATTTTTAATGCATGAGTTTTGGAAATGCCTTCTAGAAATGGTGAGTTTTTTATCTTCAGTGATGCTTTGTTGAAAGGAATTGGTTGTGTGCTAATGCAGAATGCTCAGGTAATTTCTTATGATTCATGTAAGTTGGTAACTCATGATTTAAATTACCCAACACATTATTTTGGATTAGATGATGTTGTTTTTTGCTTTAAAATTTTGGAGGAATCATTTGTATGAAGTAAAATGTGAAATATATTCTGAGACAAAATATTGAAGTATATATTCACTTATAAAGAATTGATCATGACATAGAATATATTGATGGAATTTATCAAGGATTATGATTGCACAATTTTTTTCCATCTAAGAATGGAAAATAAAGTGGGTGATGCTTTGGGTCGAAATAGTAATGCTACATTAACCATGTTATGTTTGGAGCAAGATCCTTTGGTTTTTGATTTTATAAACATTGGAATAAATTTTGTTCATGTAGGAAATTACTCTATTTTGTTTCAAGATTCAGTGAAATCATCTTTATCAGATTGAATTAACCTCGCACCGAAGGTAGACAGTGAGTTGTATGAAAAAGTAGAGTTGGTCCAGAAGGGTAAGTTTCCTTATTTTAACATTGATAATGATTGTATTTTGAAATTTTTAAAGAGATTATGTGTTACTTGTGATTCACAATTAAATAAATAGTTATTATGTAAAGCTCATAGTTCTCCATTTTCAGTTCATCCGGGCATTACTAAGATATAGAGAGATCTTCGAGAGTATTCCTGGTGGGATGAAATGCAAAGAGATATTTCGGATTTTACTATGAAGTATTTGAATTTTCAGTAGGTTAATGAAGAGATTCATTTACCGAAAGGGATGATTCATCCTTTACCAGTTCCTGTGAGGAAATAGGAAAATATATCTAGGGACATCATTGTGGTATTACCAAATACATCTCGAGGTAATAATGTAATCTGGTTTATTATTGATCAATTGACTATATCTACTCATTTATTTCTTATTCGAGATACTTTGTATCTAGATCAACTTTCTCTGTTGTATGTTAAATAGATAGTCTAGTTTCATGGAGTTTTCATCTCCATTGTATCTGATTGTGATCCAAGGTTTTCTTATATCTTTTTGAAAGGCTTTCAGAAGTCATTCGGTACTAAATTAAATTTTAGTACAACTTTTCATCTATAATCATATGGGTAGTCAGAATGAACAATTAATACCTTAGAGGATGTGTTATGTGCTTTCTCGATGGATTACTAGGGATGTTGGGACCAAGAACTTTCTTTGGTGTAATTTTATTATAATAAGAGTTTTCCTTATAGTATAAAAATGGCTCTATTTGATGCATTATATGGGAAGCGGTGTCGAACTCCAACTTTGTGGGATGAATTAGGTGAAAGGAAGTTTATGGGACCAGAATTGGTAGAAGAGATGGCAGAATATATTCAGTTGATTTATAAGCACATGATAACTGCTCAGAGTAGGCAGAAAATTTATGCAGATAATCAGAAGAAGGATCTTTATTTTGAGGTAGGTGATCATGACTTTCTCAATGTTTCTCCAGGGAAATGTGTGATTTGTTTTTTTAAGAATGGAATATTGAGATTGAGGTTCATTGGACCTTATGATAAATCCAGGTGAAAGTTAGATTAGTTGCATACAGAGTGGCTTTACCTTCATGTTTATCCTAGTGCACAATGTTTTTCATGTTTCAATGTTGAGAAAGTATATATCAGATCCATCTCATGTTTTGAGCCCATAGGTAGTTCAGTTTGAAGAGAATCTCTCTTATGGAGAATAACCACTCCATATTCTTAAATGAAGAGAGCAGGTGTTTTGAAATATGGTAATTCACCGGGTAATGGTTCTGTTGAAGAACTATATGGTTGAATAGGTAATGTGGGAATCTGAAAATGCTATGAGGGATAAATACTCCCACTTATATGATAAGTGAATAGAATTGCGAGGACGCAATTCCCAAAAGGGGGAAGGATGTAACATCCCAGGAAAATAAAGAATATGATATTTACTTATTTATTAATATTTGTGATTTAAATATTAATTTTAATTTAAAGGGGATTCTATATTCGACGGCGTATCTGATACACAACAACGGGTTTCTTTGAAAACTTATGTTGCACACAATGCTAAGTCATACTGAAAAATAATAATATAATATTGTTTTAAATGGTAGTTTACGCCTAGACATTGTAATGGTAGGAATGAACAGAACTAACTAAAATATGATTATACATGTTTATTAAATGTTTTCATATTTATCTAATAAATTTTAGACGCTTAAAATGTGAATTATTCTAATTTTAAGCATAAATACTCAAATATTCTTTAAAAGGACGATTTATCGCCTTTTGATGGAGAACCATTTTTAAATCTAGTTTTTTTCACTTTTATATGTTCAATTGGACAAATTAATATTATTATTTAAGATCAGGACATCAAAATTTAATTAGGATGAAATTTTGGTATTTTTCTTGATAATGTTCATTTTTTAATGAATAGTGAATTTACTGTATTTTAATTCAAAACTGTCTTTTAATCTAATTTATTTATAAGGATATATTATCTTTTTAATTGATTTTAAATAATAATTATATTATGTTTTTACCATTTAATTTAAAATATGTCATTTTAAGTAATTTCACTTTTAAATTGGACATAAACAAGTGTCATTATTTTGATAGTTATTATTTCTTAAAAACACATTTTTTGTTTTGACAGCGGGAATTAAGTTTAAATTAATTTCTTCCACTTATGCTTTTTTAATTTGGAAAAATAGATTACATATTTGGAATCATGAGGGATAAAATGTGTAAATAGGTAACTTTTATTTTTAGACATTATGAATATTAAATTCAGTAAATATTTTATTTATCATGATTAAAGGGTAAATATGGTCCTTGTGCAAGGATGACATGCACAAATCAAGAAATGGTAAATAAGGGTAAAAAATAATATTATAATAATATTAAATTACTGTAACATGTGTCCTAATCCTATTGGTTGATACATGTCCGACCATTGGCATCCTTGGTTTGATTTTGGGACCACATGGAGCTACTTGGGAGTGATAATTGCACATTATATTAATTAATTTGTAGTAAAGAAAAAAATGACATAAACATATATCTTATAGTAAATAAATTATTACATAGGGTTATATAATTTATCTATTTAACAATTTATATTCATTTGAAATCTAAAAATATTTCCTACATCATGATATTGTTTTTATAATTTTTAGACAACAAATAAATAAAATTATTCATGACATAATAATGATGGAGTGTTTACATAATTAATGAATGACTTAAATAAATAAGATTATAAAAATTAAAAGAATATCAAAAACCTATAAAATTCTTATTTTATTAAGTTATTTTGAACATGAGTCATATTATTTTTAACTTTAATGTGTTTTGGACCTTTAGGAACCAATTATCATTATATAATAAAATAATATTTTGAAAATTTCCTAAAGATCCCCTCCTACGCCTTATAAAAATCCCTCACCACTAACCCATTACTCATACCTCTCAAGGCCCTTGGATCATCCATCCTATACCCAAATAATCTCTCAAGATCCCTTTATTCCACCTAGAAGCCTTCCCCTAGGCAGAAGTCAATTCACATAAAGCTTTTGGTTCAAACCAAAGGAAGATACCCTATTTAAAGGCAACATCTTCTATTTTGTTATTTTCTATTATTTTACTTCTCCAACCCCAAAAATATTTTTATTCCTTTATTTTATAACAATAACTGTATCCTCAATATACTAGGTTATTGTTAATGGAAGGATTAAAACTACACTTACACACACCTCCATCTAATGGGTAAATAACATACTGTTTCTGTGGACGGCAAACTACTGCCTCACAAAACGACGATTGTTAAATCTTCTCCTACCACCTTTTATAGTGTTCGTAAAGGTAGAACTATATTTATATGTTATATATATTATGTTTATATTTTTTATATTATTTTGTATTTTTTATTTATATAATACCTTTATGGTTTCCATAGTGGGTACATACGATAATTTCATTTGAGAAAGTACAGACTACCACCCCCTCAAAGTGATATGACTCATTCATTCCACACATGGAATGTATAAAGTATGGAGTTAATGAAATTATTTAATATATTATACTTTAATTATAATGTACCAATTTTTCATTAAGTTTTCATTGCATTAAAAATACAAAATATAAATGAAAGTAGAATTCATGCGTATGTACGGCTTACCGTCTCCATGAACGATGAATTTAATTTCTTATCTCTAAATTTTATGTAATATTATATATATATATGATATATATGATATATATGATATATAAATCATGATTATCATTCCATAGATAATGGAATTTGGACCACATGAAAAAACTGGTAATTATAAAAAGTTCGTTTTTGACTCAAGTACCAAATATCGAAAAAATGACCATTATTAACTTAAATGATTAAATAATGTTTATAAAATGATAATAAGTGATATAAAAGGAATAATAAACTTGTAAAAGGTTCATAATCAAGTAGAAAATAACTTTAGATTACTATTCATGAGATTAAAGAACAAATGGGTCAAGTGTGACATGAGGTAAGGGACTT
Organism: Viscum album; assembly: GCA_963277665.1. Classification (NCBI taxonomy): domain Eukaryota; kingdom Viridiplantae; phylum Streptophyta; class Magnoliopsida; order Santalales; family Viscaceae; genus Viscum; species Viscum album. Next base: position 217,439 of record CAUJRU010000726.1, on the reverse strand, counting down.
CGTCTAAATTTCCTTTCATTATGGAAATTTTGTTTTATATATGAGTTTTTTATATGGTGTATAAACCCCTTTGACTTTTATTTTTTTTCAAAAGTAATCTTTTTCTATGAAGAATTTTACTAAATGACAAGAAATGAATGTTTCTTTTCAATGAATCTGTGACAATGACCTTTCCTACCACCATGAGTATTATTTGATCTTTGACTTTCTTAATAATCCGTAATGTTTTTAAAAGGAAAATAAATACCATATACTCTTTTAATTATTTTGGTATTGAAAATTATTTTATAATGTAAATTTTATGTCAATATATTTAAATGATATATTTTGATTTAAATTTTGAAATGTTATCTTTCCTTTATGTTTGTTTTATGTGTTATGAATATGTTATGGTTCTTGGCCATTGTTTACATATACGGGTGGTTCCGTGATAAACCTAGGGCGGGTGAGCCTAAGATATCACTCCAATGCATTGAGTAACATGAAGGAGGTAAACATGATTCTTACTACTAAGATATTTTGGGAATATTATTTTATGGGTATTCCAAATGTAACTCCCTATGGAGCCACTTAGGAGTGATAATGACAATTTAGATTAATAAATTTAAAGTAAAGACAAAAATGACATAAACATATATCTTTTAATAAATAAATTATTACATGGGGTTATATAAGTTATATCTTGGAATATAAATATTAATTTTAATGCTAAAATTATTTACTACATCATGAATTTTATTTATAATTTTGATATATAAAAAAAATAAAATTATTTATGACACAATAATGAAGCAGTGTTTACCCCATTAATAAATGATTTAATAAATAAGATTATAAAAATTAAAAAAATATACAAAACCTGTCCAATTACTATTTTATGATTTTATTTAGAACATTATTCATCTTATCTTTTACTTTAACAAGTTTTGGACCTTTAGAAACCAAGAATCATTATATAGTAAAATAATATTTTCAAAATTTCCTAAAGATCCCCTCATCCCCCTTATAAAAATCCCTCACCTCTAACCCATTACTCACACCTCTCAAGCCCCTTAGTTCATCAAAAATATTCCCAAATAAGCTCTCAAGATCCCTCTATTCCAACTAGAATCCTCCCCTATGTAGAAGGAAATTCAAGTAAACCTTTTGTTTCAAACCAAAGGGAGATACCCTATTTAAAGGTAACGTATTCTCTTAAGTTATTTTCTTTTAATTTACGTCTCCAAACCCCTAAAATCTTTGTATTCCATTATTTTATAAAAAATAATATCCTCTATAAACTAGGTAGTTTTTATGATAAGGATTCGAACTACACTTACACACACTACTATCTAATGGTTAAAAAACATATTGTTTCTGTGGATGACGAACTACTGCCTCACGAAACGATGATTGTTCAATCTTCTCTGACCATATCTTATGGTGGCCATTAAGATGGAACTATATTTATATGTGATATATATATAATATTTATATTGTGTCTATGATTCTGTATTTTTTATTTATAGAATACATTTATAGTTTCCATAGTGGGTAAATATGATAATTTCATTTGAGGAAATGCGGAATACCTCCCACTCAAAGTGATACGACTCGTTCATGCCATACATGTAAAATATAAAGGATGGAGTTAATTAAATTATATTTGATATTATACTAGAATTATAAAATACCTATTTATCATTAAGTTTTCATTCCGTTATAAATAATAAATAGAAATGAAAGTAGTGTTCTTGCGTATGCACGACTTACAATCACCATGAATGGGGTATTTCATTTCTTATCTCCAAATGTTATGTAATATTATATATATACTAGATATATATGATAGATATGATATCTAAATCATGAATATCATTCTGGAGATAATTGATTTTTGACCATATGAACAACTTGTAATTATAATAAGTACATTTTGGACTCTAGTACCAAATATTGATAGAATGACCACTATTAACTTAAATGACTACATGATGTTTATAAAATGGTAATAAGTGATATAAAAGGAACAATAAACATGAAAAATGTTCTTAAGAAAGTATAAATTAACTTTATTTTATTATTCATGAGATTAAATAACAAACGGGTCGAGTCGGACATGAGGTAAGGGACTTCGTCTCAATCTCCTTTCATTGAGGCATATTTTTTTTATATATGAATTTATTTTATATGGTGTATAACCACCATTTAATTTTCATTTCATTAAAATGGAATATTTTTCTATGAAGAATTTTACTAAACAACAAAAAAGGAATGTTTCTTTTTAACGTAAGTAGTGACAACAACCTTTTCTGCCTCCATGAGTATTATTTGATCTTTGGATTCCTTAACAAGTCATAATGATTTTAAAAGGAAAATAAATACCATATACTCTTTTACATATTTTGGTATTGAAAATTATTTTGATAATGGATTTGTTATGTCAATATATTTAAATGATATATTTTGATTGAAATATGGAAATTTTATCTTCCGTTTATGTTTGTTTTTTGTGTTATGAATATGTTATAGTTCTTGGACATTATTTACATATACGTTTGGGTCCATGATAAACCTAGGTTTTGGTGAGCCCGAGAGATATCTATAATGCATTGGGTAATGTGACAGAGGTAAATGTGAATATTTCTCGTAATAGATTTTGGGTATATACTATGATTGGTTTTCCAAATGTAACTCCATACGTGGTTGTGAATTCTATAACGTATGTATGTTTTGGATGCCAAAAGTTAGCTTTATGATTTTTGATTACTATTTATTATTCATAAATCTTATGATTTCATGAGGTATGTTAAAATGCTTATGTTTATATGGAATAATGTTTTCTTTATTTATTTTTTAACCCTTAATGAGATTTTTATGCTCATCCCATGTTTTGAAATGTTTTTGATAGCACTTAAAGATGAATAGGGCCGAGGATGGGATCAAGGAAATGTCATGCTATCTAAAACATGGAACTAGACATGACACTTTTTTCAAGAGTTTTTATTTTATGAAAAAATGGAAACTGTGTAGAAGTTTCTATTTTGTAATTTTTTCAGATGTATTGTAATATTTATGGACTAATTCTCTAAAACTATAAACATGAAAATATACTCAATGGGAATTATCCATTTAATTCAAGAATATGTAATTATTCAAGGCTTGGTCCTTGTAGCTAGGTTATATTGGTCGTGCTTAAATAATAATATTTTAATGTTATATCATAGTTTGTTTAAACACGGTGATATGTGTAATAGAAGATATTGAAGAAAAACCTAAAACTAAATATATATATATATATTATAAATGTAATTGTTTACAAACCTTATTACATACCAATCTATTAGAAAAGGATGATGCTGCTTGTGCGTATGCATGGACTACCACATCCACAAAGCGATAGGACATGTTTTTCATTTTTATTTACATGATGGTAATATGGATTGATTTGATAAATAAATATGAAATATATGATATAATAATTATTATATAAATGTGTGTTATTATTTACCATTCTTTAAATCCATAAATTGAAAAAATAAAACAACATTCAAGCATATGTATGACCTATAGTCTCCATGAATAGAGCAATTCATTTTTCATTCTATAATTTTAATGGATGACTATAAATATTTATATATTGACTATATAGTATATTTATATCACAATTAAAAAAAATTATATTATAGGACCTTGATCGATGTATAGGGGCCAGAACTTCCAAATCAAAACATACCTGAAAAATGAAGTAGTTATCACAAGGAAAAGTGATTTTAATAAAGAATTTTAAAAACTGGGTGATAAAATTGTATAAATAAATCATATATGGAATTATATATATGATTCTGGTTCTAGAATGTATGTATAAAAATATTTATTTATTATATCAGATGTTTGAACATGTTTGAAAAAGTTTGAGATATGACGTAAGGATTTAATGTCCCAAATTGTCTTCTTTGAGACATATGCTATGGTATAAACCAATTATCTTTTGAGGTGTGTATATATGACCTTTGAAATTTTACATCAAAAATAATCTTATTTTCATGTTATTAAAATTTAAATTTAAATTTATTCTTTTATTGGTATTACAATTCAAGAGTTACCAAAGAAGTAATGGATTTATGTTTCAATCATATTTTCAATCAGGATTATTTGCGCTTGAATTTACATTTAGGAAATAACATGATCCATGTACGATAAATATCATTTATTTTTCTTATAATCATGTTATTTAATTAGAATACATATTTTCTTTTCATTTTCAACTATTTAAATACTCATTATACTGAAATAATATTTGTAAGAAAAATCGAGTAGGTTTTACTTTTTGGTAACAAATGTTTCTCTTTATAAATTATATTTTATAAAAGTGATTTCAATAATTTTTTTATATTCTCCAATTATTATGTTAATTAACCATTACCCTCATTTTAATTTTTACAAATTTTTTTGAAGGAATCATTTTTTATTTTATGAACGAAGTACTTTTTGACTTTTTACAATAATGGGAAATGAATGTTTTCTATTAACTTGTATTTAATGAAGGGATTTTATTTCATCATAAACACTAAATGTTTTTAAGGTTCCAATAAAATTTTCCATAGTATCTTTGAAATAAATTATTTTCCACAAATGTTTTTAATTTTTTATATTTTAAAGGATTGATTTCAAAATTTAAAGGGTATGTTCCTCATGGTTTTTTAGGGATATTTTTATTGTATTTCTATTCATAAGTGACAATAAACTCTTTTGTTTATTATGTTTTACTGGGTATATAATCCAATGGAACTATCCTTATTCTTTCTTTTTATTTTTTAGGATTATGAATATGATATGTTTGTGAAATACATTTATTTTCCATGGGTTTTTCTATAATAGATTGATGAAATATTTATAAAACCTAATTTCTTTAAATGTGTAATGATATGATGAAATATTTATGTTATTATACAAAAAATATGTACAGTTTAGATTATGAGAGGATTAGGCCATAATTATATATCCATAAAATTTATTGATTATAAATTTAAATGTCATGAGATAATTATTGGATGCAAGTCGACATGATTGAGACACTATGGGATGCTTGTGGTGATGTTAATCCATTAATATGTGGGAAATAGATAAGGATTCCAAATCCACTATGGTTTGAGGACCTCGTTAGTTAACCTTTAAATTTGAAATGGTCTCTATAATTATGATGGTTCCATAATTTTAGGACCTGAACTTATGGTTCATTATTGGTTTATGTTGATTTCTAACTAATGTGAATCATGTATTTTGAAATGATAGAGTATGCTATGAATATTGTTTATGATATTTGATATATTTTGTACGAACATTGTAAGTTATGGTCACAATACCATACCCTTATGTTTATCTTATGGATTCGTATGATTATCGATTATTATCTCCCATTTTTTTCTTAATGAGCATGTAATCATACCCTTTATTATATTTCCACTCTCCAAGTTATGAAGAAATATTTTGAGTAGGGAACACATATAAAAAGTAATAAATGGGGATATATTTTTTTGAAATGTGTAATATATTTTTTGAAATACAAATATTGGATGTCTTCTTAGGGAAGACACTAATCCTATATGGTTCTTGGGTAGGTATTTGTGATTTTTTTTGAATATTCATATAAAAATATGTAATATTTATATATGAAAATCTAGCTTCACTATTTCATGGGTGAATATATTTGTGTGGATTTTTTATACGTAATTATAATTTTTTATTGGATTCCATTATTAAAACATTGATTTATAAATTGTTTCTCGATTTCTAAAAAATTAAAAAGAGATTTAAAATGTTTGTTTTATAAAGAATAATTTAGAGCATCATTTGTATTTTTTAAAAATAATTTTGAAACTTATTTTTTGACATAAAAGGGATTTGATAGTGGTAATATTCTCAGAGAATTGAATTACAATTTTCAAATTCTAAGGCCAGGTTAGTATATTGAAATTATTATCATTGAAAGTGAATACCTCCCTAAAATACCTCTCTATATGTTATAGTGATATAATTTTAATTAATTTTATATAAGGGATTCATATGGTTGTGTTTGACACAAAAATATTTTATGATATATTTTTTAAAATAAAATTTATTTGATTGATTTTGAAAAACACATCACTACGTCTAATTGAACAATAATATAGTATACTATAATAAAAAAGATTTTAAATTTTATAATTGAATAGTAATAAATTCATTTTTAAAGTTATGTAATTTTTTTAGATAAATACAATATTTTAATTAGTAAATATTTAATTTATTTGTAGTTATTATATGATTCAAAAAAACATCTTTTCTCAAAAATGTTTTCATTTCATTTTTTTTCAGAAAATAACTTATTTAAATTTTGACACTTCTTGAAAGTTCATTTTTGAAAAATAAATTATTTTTTAAAATTATCATGTCAAAATTATCATAGAATTAATTTTTGAAAATTTTATGAAAAGTTTTAATATCACATGCGTATTGAACAATATTGATTTTTCTTAAAAAATATATTTCATTTAAAAAATTTTCAAAGCTAAATTCTATGTAAAAATTATATTAAAAGAAAAATTAATTAATTCATATTATTTATAATATAATTATGGTAATTTTAAATAATTTTATTTTATAGTTTGGAATAAAAAAAATTTATACTCCAGAATACATTTTTTTTGAAATGTTATTTTCATTGTGTATTGTGGGTTAATTTTAAAATTGATTTCTACAACTTATTGAAATTGAATAATGAAAAAATGAATTAATATTTTTAATTGAAATGTAAAAAATAAGTAAGTAGGTCTCTTTTATTTTTTATCAACAAGATGATTAATAATTATAATTTTCTTATAAAGGTAAAGTTAGAATAAGTTTATTAGAGTTCACACTAATGTGATAAAGCTTCATATTCATTCAAAATCTCAATTTAATTTTACTGGATGATTGTATTTATTTTTTAACCATATAAAATTTTAAAATATGACATTTTCATCCATTTAACATTGATTTTGACCATTATAATATTTAAGTAAATGATAAATCCAAAAATTCAACTTTCATGATTTTAATATCAATAATATTTTTTGGTAGGGATAAAAATTGATTATATTCGTTTTTAAATATTTATTTTTAATATATATGATTTTAATTTTTCATGATAATTTATTTTTAAATTTTAGTGACGAATTAATTATATTAAATTCTAATGAAACACTGACATAGTTCTTATGCAAGAAGTTGAAAAATCAGGTAAGTAATTTTAAAAATGCTAAATGTAATAATTTCTTTGTAATCTATATTATTACATAAATTATATATATATATATATGAATGAAAAATAAGTAATGTATTAATGGTTTATATTTGAATTCATCTTGGTTAATGATGTTTTCAAATTCAATTTAAGTGAATTGTATCAAAATGACATTAATGATATTTTATAAGAAATAATATTTTAGTAAATTATTTAAAAAAGATAAAAAAATTAAAGGGAAAAAATATAATGATAAAGTTTCTAAAATTTCATCCATTGGACATTCATAAATCAATTTTTACCTTATAAGTAAACTTATAACTCATTACAATTGAAAAAGTCATTATTGTAGTTGAGGTTAAAATCAGTAAATGAGGGTGTTAAAACAAAATATAAGGTTTAGAATTACACAAAAAAATTTCTAAATGTTATTTTATAATGATATTTAGTCCGTAAAAACTTTTTGAAATAATTATTTTCTATTTGGAATCATTATATAGAAGAAATAAATTATTTATTTTGAAATATTTTAATTAATTCAAACTATGTTATTTCCCTCCCTTATAAAAGGACATATTTTATCTCTTTTCTTTACACCACCATGATCCATTAATTTAAAATAAAACCTACTAAATATATTATAAAATTTAAAATATATGAATTGATGGTTATTTAATTTTAAAATACCATTTCAAGGATCATTAAGAAGGGATCTAATGGAGGCCTACTAAAGTAGAGGTAATCATAAAACTCAACAACGTTAAATTTATTTATTCTTTTATATCCTAAAAATATATTATATTAATCAATAAAATAAAATAAAATAATTATCCTAAATATAAATATAAAGGACTTACTATTTTGGAGCCACTAATATTTACCCACTTTTCCATCAAATTGTAAGTGAATGTACCACATGTGTGTATATGAGGGATACAACCTCCACATAGTGATTCAATTATTTTTATATCAACGTATTCTAGTGATAGAAATTATGATGAGTTTGGTTTTTATATATTTTATATTTATTTTATAATTATTCTTTTTCAATTAAAATGTCATAACTACTTTCTTATATTTCCATCTGTTGGTAAATGATAACATTGCTCGTGTGTGCATGTGGACAACCACCTCTACAGAGCGATGTGATTTATAATTCATTTCTAATTTAAATAGACAGTGAAAATGATAGAGTTAATGAATATATATTATATAAATTATTTGAAAATAATTATTTAAAATTTAATTATGATTTACCTTTCTTTAATTCCATATGTCTAAATGTGTAACCAGTATTCATGCATATGTATGGCCTACCATTTCTGTGAGTAGTGTAATCCTATTTTCAATATTTATCCTTTTCAGATGAATATATATATATATATAATTAATATATCTGGAATTTATATAATTATTAATCTTTAGGAGATGATTTAACTAAGATAAAAGTAAAAATACTGAAACTACTGAACTAAAATTTTCATGAAAAACAAAACAATCAACACTCAAAAACAATGAAATTAATAAAAATAGCTGATAAAGGGTTATTAAAATGTTATAATTGGATCATATATGATATTATAATTATTAAAATTATTTTTTATATAATTATAATAAATTTATGTTTATTATAGAAGAGTTTATATAACATTTAATGCAAATGAATAGTTGGTAAGGTATTTTTCCCAAACATTTATTTCGATGAGACACATGCCGTATTAACCTCATGGTTATTCTATTTCCAATATTTAATTCCCCTAAATGTATTTTTGTGAAGATTATAATGAAATTTTTTCATATTTTCATATCCTTCTCAGGTTATCCATTTCATGTGGTTTTTATTCGATACTAACTACTGTTTTAGGGGATTTAAGTTACAATATCATTGTTTATTTGGATTGTTTATGATTACGTTTTTTATGATGATATTTTATGACATATCTATCATGAATCACATGTAATTTATTATCATCTGGTAATTTCTAGAGATTACATTTTTTCCTTTAATTTTCTTCTCTTTATGTACTCAAGATATTGAAAGAATATTTTTAATGAAAACTGACATTATTCATGTATTCGGTTAATGATATTTATACTTCCATATCCATGTTTTCAAAAAAAGTTTTTAATTTTTTTTACCATGTTAGAATTATTATTTAAATTTATTTTGACCCATTTTTTAAATTTTTAGAAAATAGTTTAAAATGAATCTTCTTTTCCTTTTCTAAATGATGTATATTTTACTTTTTTCTAAAAATATGAAATGAATATTTATTTTAGTGTACACAATATGATCATAATTTCATATCATCGTGATCAACCAATTTTTTTAATATTAATTTAAAATTTTCCAATCGTCATTTTGAAGAAACTTTTTTCAATAATATTATTTAAATTTCATATATTTTAAAATTATGGTTTCAAAATAAAAATCATATTTTCCTTATCTATCTCACTCAACATTGTTGATTCTTTATGGGAATTATTCTGATTATAATTTGCATTTTTCATGACCAAATAGCTAAAAAAGAAATATAATAGAAGTAGTGTGGGTTCAAACCCATAGGGAAAAGATATAAGGATGAAAATAAATTAGTCATAATCTTATAGTAAGATTCCCCATGAACTCTCATCAGTTTCATTTTACTAATACTTTTATTGTCTGGTTTTAATATCGATAAAAAATAAGGGGTCAGGGTAAATTTTAGTGTATAGGAAAAAATTAATTCTATATCCAGATTTTTATAGTTCTATGGATTAGACTATAATGTTTTAGAAAGGTCACCAATTGTTTTTTTTTTCAACCTATTGGATCTACATAATATGGAAACTACTCTCTAGTCTAATGATATTCAACAACCTTGGTGCAATATGATTAGATTCAATGGAAAAAAGTGTCACAGGCTGTTTGTCCTAGCTTACTTAACTATAATTAGATCAGGGTATCTTGATTACAATTATGATTATTATGTTATCACAAATGAATATTATTAATATTTTTTATATGTAATTACTAGCCAAAAAATAAACCATGTTTTGATTTAGAGATTCATTAGGTTCAAATCCACCCTTAGTCTTGACCCAAAACCCTAATAACATTTATAGTGCATGATGATATTAATCAAGATAAAGGAAACATAAAACATGATGGACATAGAAAGTAAAAAAATTGAATTGAGAACAATCCACAACTTTATTAATCTTTAAATAACAAAATATGTACTTAAATGAATGAACAAGGAAGAACACAACAATAATTGACATTGAATGGAAAATGGAATTGAATGTTGAACATTAGAATTGAAAATAAAAAATAAAAAATTGAATAATTTCAAAAATAATAAAAGGATTGACAAAATGGGAAAGAAAATAAAAACAAAAATGTTTGAATGAAAATAGTGAATAAATTTAGAAGAAGAAAAATGGTTTTAGCCAGAGTGTAATTATTTTGTTCAATTCAGGAGTGCAATCTTAACTATTTCAAAATTTTAAATTATTCACTTATTGAGAATTATTTAAGTCACTTCTATTCTGAGACATTGACAACATTTAAATGGGTTTCTTGTCTTGTAATTTAGATTCACAATGATCTCTGAGGATCTTTGATCTCCTAAATTTCATGTCTTGAATAATTAGCTTGATTTGAGTTTCAAACATTTCATTTAATGTAATTATTTCATTTCATGTATTTTCATTAGGTTTCAGATTCTAATATCTTTCACGGGATGTAATATAATCACATCTTAATAATGGTTTATGTCTTGTAAAGGATTCGAAAGCTAGCCTTCAGCTCATAGGTGTTCTGTGCTTCAAGATTACATGTCATGTAATTAACTTAAGCTTCATTTAGTGAATTAATTATATAATGTATGGAATAGGAAATATTTCTAATTATATATCCTAAAATATCATCTAAAATTAAATTGTTTGTCTCACACATGACTTCAAAATATTTATCCAGGAAGGTGTTATTATGATAGGAGAAGCCACTAGGATATTATCTAGAGTGTTGAACGCCTTTTCACACTCTTTAGTGAGGCATAAAAAAATATCCTTTGATAAAAGGTGCATCAGTGGGTGGGATATTTTTTAAAAGACTTTTAAAAGTGGTTAAAATTTATATTTGGCCAAAAACACGCATGATACCTTTCACTATAATTGGTTTATGTAAGACCTCAATAACCATGATCTTTGTAGGATAAACATCCATACATTCAATATTATTTGATGTTTTTTTACAATGCCTCCTTAGACCATAAAAAAAATTCCAGTTTTTAACTAGTCACTTCACTTCACAATATTGCATAACTAGGGCGAGATTATTTTGTAAGCCTTTAAAAGATCATCTTTATATATAGAGATCATATATTTAGGTCTTTAAAAATTATTTCTCAATATCATGTAATAAGTGTGTCATGCACTATTGAAATTTCATTGGTGCATTGAACATTTCAAAATAAATTTTTCTATAGTTGAAGGTTCTAAAATGACATGTGAATGTGGTTTTGGAGTAATCTACTTGGTTGAAGGAAATTTGATTGAATCTAGGATATATATCCATAAAAAATAGAATTAATTATTGAATAATCCCTCTAGCATCTGAACCATTAAGGGTAGAATAAAATATTCCTTTTGAGCCACCATATTGTGGTTTCTAGAATCAACAAATACACTCCATATGAAAATGTTTCGAGTTGGTATTAGCTCATCTTAATTATTTTTAACAATGAATAAGCCTCCATTCTTCAGGGTGACTTCTAGTAGGCTCACCCATTCTCTTTAATGGATAAAAAATATTAAACCACCATCGAGAAGCTTCAGTACATTCATATTGACTACTTCTTTAATTAGTGGTGTGATTCTCTTATGGGGTTTGTGTTTTAGTTGATCACTTTCCTCTAGTAGAATCCAGTGGGTGAAAATCATGGGACTAATACCATTGATATCATCCACACACCAAATAATTGATTTTTAAGTCTTATTCAACCATAAATTAGTTTATAGACTTAAAAATGATTCATCTCTGAACTTATGATAACTGGAAGTGCAGTTAAATCCTCTAATAGCGAGTATATTAATGTGCTTGATAGAGGATTCAATTCTATTGTTAATGGATTTAGGATTGAGGGTATAATCAAGGGAATTATATCACTTGTTAGAGGTTCAATTTAATTCACATACTAATAATATTTTCACTCATATTCATCTTGATATAAAGTCTTTCTATTGTCCTAAATAGTCATGAAATCATCTTCCTCGTCAGTGAGAAAGATAACCGAACAATCAACTGAATCACCACCATGTCAGGTGGATTTCACTAAGTAAAATACAACTTGTTCATCACCAAAACTAAAAAAACCATTCTTGGATCACATCAATCAACACCTTCCAATTGGTGAGAAATTATCTCCCTATACTGAGGTGTACATATCTTTCCTCCTCTGTATCCCTGATAAGGAAATCAGTAGGAAATATAATCTTTTTGACATTCACTAAAACAACCTTGATAATACCTTGAGGGTACTTGACTGATATTTTAGATAATTTAAGTAAAACAAAAATTGGTTTAAATAATTTAATATAAGGCCCCAACCATAAACATTACTTAATCTTGAGTTATTACAAGATTACACATTGAGGATATTTTCAGGTTTAGAGTTTTAGAGAATTAGATCATAAAACATGAATTACATCCCACATTTAAACAAAGTGGTTACAATAAAAGATAGTATACATTTTTTCCCATCAATGGAAACATATTTAAAATAAAACATGGATTCTTTCTTGACACTTTCTAGACACTATCATCATATCATGTACCCTTCCCTTGACCTGTGAAAAACATTTCAAAAACTTGGGATGAGCATAAAAAGCTCAGTAAGGGATATAAAAATATGGAAAGGAAACATGAGTACATGTATACATAAGAATCAATGAAATCATACTCTACTCATAAAATATAAGCACTTTAACATACCTCATCAAATCATGAATAAATCATATAAATCATAAGACATAAAAGAACTTTAGGAATTCATAACATTCTTACGTAGGGAGTAACCCTCTTGGTTACGTTTGGAATACCCATCATAGTATATTCCCTAAATCTCTTTTGGGAAACCTTAACGTTTAACTCTTTCACATTACCCAATGCATTGGAGAGCTATATTGGGCTCACCCGCCCTTAGTTTATCACGGAACAACCTGTCTTCATAACAATGCCCAAGAACCATAACATAATCGTATCACATAATACAATCATAAAGGAAACTTAACATTTCCACATTTCAATCAAAAGATATCAATACAACATATTGATATAATAAAAACATTATGAAAACCATTTTCAATGCCAAAATAAAATAAAAGTAAAACATGGTATTTATTTTTCTTTTGAAAAAAGGTATGGCTTTTAGAGGAAGTCGAAACTCAAATAATGGTCACGGCGGCGGAGAAATCGTTGTCGCTGCATACGTATGACAAAAACATTCCCTTTTTTCATTTAGTAAAATGCTTCGTATAAAAAGTTCCTTTTGGATAAACGTAAAAGTCAAAGGGGTTTATACACCATATAAAAGAAGGTTGTGTATAAAACAGAATATGCCTCAATGAAAGGAGATTGAGACGAAGTCCCATACCTTGGGTCTGACTTGACTTGATCGTTCTTTAAACTCTGGAATAATAAACATGAGTTAATTTCTACTTGTTTAAGAACCTTTTTAAAGTTCATTATTCCTTTTATATCACTTATTTCTATGTCATGAACACTATGTAATTATTTAAGTTAATAACGATCATTTTAACGATCATTGGTACTTGAGTAAAAAATAAACTATTTATAATGACAAGTTGTTCATGTATCCATTATATCCATAGTTATACTCATGATTTATATATCATATATATCATATATATCCAGTATATACATGCATTTCTAATATTACATAACGTTTAGAGGTAAGAAATGAAATGCACCGTTCATGGAGACGGTAAGCCGTACGTACGCATGAACGCTACTTTCATTTATATTTAGTATTTTATGGAATGGAATCATAATTATATAAAGGTATATTATAATTCCATTATAATATCATATATAATATCATTAATTAAATCCTTTATATGTACCACATATGGCATTAACAAATCATATCACTTTGACGGGGCGGTAGTCCGCACTTCCTAAAATGAAGATATCACGTTTACCCATAATGGAAACCATAAAGGTATTCCATAAATGAAAAATAAAGAAGCTTAAGTAAAACATAAAAATATTATATATCATATATAAATATAGTTTCATCTTAATGGCCACCTTTGAAGGTGTTAAAAGAATATTGAACAATCATCGTTTCGTGAGGAAGAAATTCGTCATCCACGAAAACATTATGTTCTTTAACCATTAGATGTAGGTGTGTGTAAGTTTAGCTCTAATAATTCTTATAGAAACATCCTAGTATATGTAAGATACTGGTGTTGTTACAAAATAAAAGAATAAAAAGAGTTTAGGGGGTTGGAGAAGAAAAATAAAACATAAGAACATAAGAGAAGACACTACCTTTAAATCGGGTAACTCTTTTTGATTTGAGCGCAAAAGCTTCCTTGGGAAGACTTCTGCCCAAAGTGAGGCTTCTAAGAGTTAGATAGGGATGTGGAGAGACAAAAGGGTCTGGGGTTGGCCGAGCCAAAGGCTTTGGAAGTGTGGGTAAGGTGGTAGAGGTGGGGGCCTTTTATAAGAGGAGTGGATGGTCACTCTTGGAAAGTTACGAAAAGATACTTTGTTATAAAATGATTTTCGGATAAAAAAGGTCCCAAAATTATAAATTTCGAGGGTAAGGTGATAAGGGTTCTAAATACACCCATCCAATAGGGTTTTTACAAGTGTAGGTCTTATATTTTACATTATATTTTCATTTTATTTAAATCGTTAAATAATGTGGTAATCACTGCATCATCATGGTGTCATATATAATTTAATTTAATTAATGTATAAAAATTATGAAAAAAATACTATGATGTATTAAATCTTTTTTTCTTTCCAATGAATATTTATAGTAAAAAATAAAACTTGTATAACCCAATTTAAAAATAGTTTTAGTAAAACAGCTCATGTTTGTGTCATTTTTACTTTTACATTAAATAAAAAGCATTAATGTCATTATCTTACGCAAGTGGCTCCATGGGGTCCCAAAAATAGACCCATGGGTTGTCTTGGTCGGAGATGGCACATCCAATAAGTGTAGGACATGTTTCCAGGTCATTTCATATTATTAAAACATTATTTTTACCTTAAATTACACTAATTACCTCTAATCGCGATTAAAAACTTAAAAGTTATTATTCACAAAAAAATTATATTAATCCCATTAAACCACATTTTAATTATTAATGACAACCATGTATGTTGGATTTTTGAAATTCACAACACAGAGGTGGTAAAATTTCATTTAAATGAAAAATCAGTTTTTTAAGTACCACTTAGTGGTTTCACTATTCATAAAAAATTGAAGTTTTTCAGAAAAATACCAAAACTTCACCCTAAGATATATTTGATATTCCTAATTCAAAAATGATGTCTATTTTAAAAAATTAAAAAAATATAAGTTACATTAATTAATTTAATAATTAATTCCCGCTGTCATAGCAAAAAGCGTGTTTTTATGAAACAATAAGTATCAAAAGATTGACACTAGTTTAAGTCCAATTTCAAAGTGAAAATTAATTCCAACAACCAATATTGGATTAAATGGTAAAAATATATTCTATTTAAACTTTATAACCAATTAAAAAGATAATCTAATTATATAAATAAATTAGATTAAAAAGAGGTTTTGAATTAAAAAACTGCATTTTCACTATTCATTAGAAAAACGAACATTATCGGAAAAATACCAAAAATTTACCCAAAGTAAATTTCAATGTTTCAATAATAAAGAATAAGTTTATTTTGACAAATAGAGCTTATAAAGTTGTCAAAAGGTTTATTTAAAAATGATTTTCCATCAAAAGGCAGTAAAACAATCTTTTAAAAATATTAGTGTATTTCATGCTTAAGATTGGATTTATTCTCATTTTAAGCCTCTAAAACACTATATAATTCATTAATAGACATAGATAAAAATATATATTATTCATTACTTACTTGGGATGTTACATCCTTCTCCCATTTTGAAAATTTCGACCCTATAATTTATTTACTTATCGAATAAGTGGGGGTATTTAGCCCTCATTGCATATTCAGATTCCTATGTTACCTCTTCAATCATGTGGGTTTTCCACAAAACATTTACCTGATGAATCACCTTATTCCGTAACACTGGCTCCCTGTGGTCAAGAATCTCGACCGGTTGTTCCTCATAAGATAGGTTCTCTTCCAGTTGAACTACCTCTATACTCAAAACATGAGATGGATCTCGTATGTACTTCCTTAACATTGAAACATGAAAAACATTATGTACCGAAGATAAACTCGGAGGTAAAGCCACTAGGTATGCAACTGATCCAACTCTCTCCAGAATCTCATATGGTCCAATGAACCTTCGACTCAGCTTTCCTTTCTTACCAAATCACATCACACTTTTTCATGGTGAGACATTGAGAAAAACATGATAACCTACCTCAAAAGAGAGATCCTTCCTCCTGTTGTCCGCATAACTCTTCTCCATGCTCAGAGCTGTTGTCATGTGTTTCTATATCAGCTGAACTTTTTTTCCAACTATTCTACCAATTCTGGTCCCATCAGCTTCCTCTCACCCACTTCATCCCAGAAAGCTGGAGTTCAACACCGCTTACCATATAACTCCTCAAATGGTGCCATCTGCATACTGGAATGAAAACTGTTATTATAAGAAAACTCAACCAAAGAAAGATGTTGGTACCAACTTCCCTGATAATTCATCGAACAAGCATGTAGCATATCCTCCAAAGTCTAAATTTTTCATTATGACTTCCCATCTAATTGAGGATGAAAAGATGTTCTAAAATTTAATTCAGTACCCAACGACTTATGAAGGCCTTTCCAAAAGTTAGAAGTGAACCTGGGATCACGGTCAGATAAAATAGAGAGAGTAACTCCATGTAACTTGACTATATCTTTAAGATACAAACGGGAAAGTTGATCTAGGGAAAAAGTATCTCGTATAGCAAGGAAATGAGCAGATTTAGTCAAACGATCAACAATAACCCAGATTGCATTATTACCTCGATATGTCTTCGGTAATCCCACAAAAAAGTCCATGGATATACTCTACCATTTCCACTCTGGCACTGGTAAAGGCTTAATCATCCCTTTCAGTAACTTCCTCTCTGCTTTAACCTGTTGACTTGTCAAACACTTCACAGTAAAATCAACAATATCTCTTTTCATTCCATCCCACCAGTAATACTCCTGCAGATCACTATACATCTTAGTACTGCAACGATGAACTGAAAACAGAGAACTATGAGCTTCACATAAAAACTCTCTCTTCAACTATGAATCACAAGGCACACACAATCTCTTCCCAAATCTCTCAACATAATCATTATCAATGTTTAATTCAGACAGCATACCTTTCTTAACCTGCTCTACCTTTTTCTGCAACTCACTGTCTTGCTTCTATTCTTTCCTGATTCTGTCTGATATAGAAGATTCCACTGAAACCTGAAACAAAACAGAAGGACATCCTACACCAAAAACTTCTACGCCAAATTTCATCAAATCCTTAACCAAAGGATCACGTTCCAAACGCAACATTGTTAATGAAGCATTACTTTTTCGACTCAAAGCATCATCTACTTTATTTGCTTTTCCTGGATGGTAATGAGTTGTACAATCATAATCCTAGATTAATTCTAGCCATCTCCTCTGTCTCATATTTAATTCTTTCTGAGTGAATATATACTTTAAACTTTTGTGATCAGTATATATTTCACACTTTACTCCATACAAAGATTCCTCCAAATTTTTAAAGCGAAAACAACAGCAGCTAATTCAAAATCATGTGTAGGATAATTTACCGCATGAGTTTTCAACTGACGTGAAGCATAAGAAATTACCTGATCATTTTTCATTAGGATACAACCAAGTCCTTTCAATGAAGCATCATTGTAGATAACAAACTCACCATTCCTGGAAGGTAGTGCCAAAACTGGAGCATTCACCAATCTTCTTTTCAATTCCATAAAACAATCATCACATTATTTTTTCTAGATAAACTTAACACCCTTCCCAGTCATCTTAGTCATTGGACTAGATAACCGTGAAAATATTCTAACCAACCTTCGGTAATTTCCTTCCAAACCAAGGAAACAACGAATCTCAATTACATTTGTGGGTCTTGGCCATTCTTCAACAACTTTTGTTTTTGCAGGATCAACAATTATCCCATCTTTAGAGACAATGTGACCAAGGAAAGAAATTTGTTGCAACCGAAACTCGCACTTGCTGAATTTCCCATACAATTTCTTTTCTTTTATGGTTTGAAAAATAACCCTTAAATGCCTTTCATGATTTTATTTACTTTTAGAAAACACCAAAACATCATCAATGAAAACCACCACAAACTTATCAAAGAATTCATGGAAAATTATATTAATTAAGTCCATGAATACAGTAGGTGCATTGGTTAGACCAAAAGGCATTACTACAAATTCATAATGGCCATATCTTGTATGAAACGCAGTCTTCAGAACATCTGCTTCTTTTACCTTCAGCTGATGGTACCCCGATCTCAGGTCAATCTTTGAAAAATATTGAGCTCCCTACAGCTGATCAAACAAATCATCGATATGAGGCAAAGGATATTTGTTCTTAACGGTGATGTTATTTAAGGATCTATAATCAATGCAAAGTCTCATTGAACCTTGTTTCTTTTTAATAAATAAAATAGGATCACCCCATGGTAATGTGCTAGGTTGAATGAAACCTTTCTCTAATAAATCTTGCAATTTCTCCTTCAACTCTAAAAGTTCAATTTGAGCCATTCGATAAGGGGGTTTTGAAATTGGCTTAGCATCAGGAACTAAGTCAATAGTGAATTCAACTTCCCGATCTAGTATTATTCTAGGAAACTCATCAGGAAAAACATCAGGATACTCATTTACCACTGGCACATCATTAATCTGAAAAGTTCCTTTGTTTTCAATGATGTGTGCAAGGTAACATTCATTTCTATCTTTTACAATTTTGTCAACCTCTTGATATGTTATCAACAGTAAGGGTTCATTCTTGTATAAAAACTGAATGTATTTCTGAAAAGAAACTTCTTTAGATCTACAGTCAATCTTAGCATGGAAAATAGAGATCCAATCCATACCCAGGATAACATCAAACTCTAATAGAGGTAAAACAATAAGGTTTTCAAGTAGGTTCTTTCCACGGATAAGGATAGGAATATTATTATTATTTCTTTTTGCCTCAACATTTCCCCTAGGTGTTTTTACCACAAGTTCAGGAGTCATTTCTTGAGATGGTATTCCCATTTTACTAGAAATGTTTTCATAGATGAAATAATGTGTAGACCCCGAATCAAATAACACACTAGCATAATCTGAAAAAAAAACAAACAAATACCTGATACAACTTCATTTGATGTCCCGACATCTGCTGAAGTAGTTTCAAAGGATTTCACCACCCCTTTCTGCTTGTAGTCTAACTGCTTCCCATCACTCAAGCTCTTTGTCGGACACTCGTTTGCATAGTGACCCATCTCATTGCACTTAAAACATTTCACTAACTTTAAATCAAATTTGGACTTACCATCACCTTGATCTTTTTTAGTGTAATCACGAGCCTTATGTCCCATCTTACCACATCAGTAGTACTTTACAGAATTCAGAAGACATTCCCCAGCATGCCTTTTACCACATTTATCGCAAACTGGAAACTTAGTTTTCTTACCATCAGACTTTTTTGAAGAATTCTTACTTTTCTCCTGCTGCCTCGGTCTCTTATACTGTTGGTTGTTATAGAACACTTGGTCATCGACAAACTCCATTTATACCTTCTCATCACATCGAACAAGCTTTTCATAACTTTTGAACTCACGATAATCTAATGCCCTTTTATATTTTGTCTTTAATCCTGAGTAAAAACGATTGATTTTACTATTAAGGTATCAGATAAAATTTGGAGCATACCTTACCAATAGAGTGAACCTTTCTTCATAGGCAGCCACTGAGTCTTCCTCTTGCCTCAATTCTAGGAATTGTTTTTCCATCCTAAATCGAATAGCCTTAGGAAAATACTTCTCAAGAAACATACCTTTGAATTCATCCCAGTCGAGAGCATCAGTCTCATCAGCATCCCTGATATTTTTAACCATCGACCACCACTGATCTACCTCACCCTCCAAACGGTAAATAGCAAGACTAACCTTTTGATTGTATGAACATCCCATGACATCAATAATCTTCTCTAGTGCTTTAATACACCCTTCAGCTAGCATAGGGCCAGATGATCCTCTGAATGATGGGGGATTTGATTAATGAAACGTTCCACCACTGACATGTTCCTCTACGGTTGATCTGGCTGATCTCGTGCATGGATACCACCACCATTTATCACTTGAGTCAACTGCGCCAATACTGCAACAAACTGTTCAGTTCCAATTCCGAACATCTCAGGATACTGATTTAGAAGGTTATTTCCTTCTGTATGCCTTCCTAGCGCTGATTCCCTGTTTCCTCTACAAAAAACCATTCTGAACAAACATGTCTTAGATGAAGCAACATGGTAATCTTGAAATGCTATATCATTTCAATTTGACCATAAAAAATATTTTTGGATAATCATTTAATAGAATTATAACTCCTAAATTTATCTAAACTGACCTCTGATACCAACTATAAGGCCCCAGCCTTAAACCTTACTTAATCTTGAGTTATTACATGATTACACATTGAGGATCTTTTCATGTTTAAATTTTTAGAGAATTAGATCATAAAACATGAATTACATCCCACATTTAAACAAAGTGGTTACAATAAAAGATAGTATTAATTTTCCCCATAAATGGAAAAATATTTAAAATAAAACATGGATTCTTTCTTGACAATTTCTAGACACTATCATCATATCATGTACCCTTCCCTTGACCTGTGAAAAACATTTCAAAAACTTGGGATGATCATAAAAAGCTCAGTAAGAGATATAAAAATATGGAAAGGAAACATGAGTACATGTATACATAAGAATCAATGAAATCATACTCTACTCATAAAACATAAGCACTTTAACATACCTCAACAAATCATGAATAAATCATAGAAATCATAAGACATAAAGGTAACTTTAGGCATTCATAACATTCTTACGTAGGGAGTAACCCTCTTGGTAACGTTTGGAATACCCATCACAGTATATTCCCTAAATCTCTTCGGAGAAACCTAAATGATTAACTCCTTCGAGTTAACCAATGCATTGGAGAGATATATCGGGCTCACCCACCCTTAGTTTATCATGAAACCACCCGTCTTCATAACAATTCCCAAGAACCATAACATAATCATATCACATAATACATGAATAAAGGAAACATAACATTTCCACATTTCAATCACAAGATATCAATATAACATATTGATATAATAAAAACATTATGAAAACCATTTTCAATACCAAAATAAAATAAAATTAAAACATGGTACTTATTTTTCATTTAAAAAAAGGCATGGCTTGTAGAGGAAGCCAAAACTCAAATAATAGTCATGGCGGTGGAGAAGTCATTGTCGCCACATACGTATGAAAAAAACATTCCCTTTTGTCATTTAGTAAAACGATTCATATAAAAAAAATTCCTTTTGGATAAACGTAAAAGTCAAAGGGTTTTATACACCGTATAAAAGAAGGTTGTGTATAAAACAAAATATGCCTCAATGAAAGGAGATTGAGACGAAGTCCCATACCTCAGGTCCGACTTGACTCGATCGTTCTTTAAACTCCCAAATAATAAACTTGAGTTAATTTATACTTTTTTAAGAACCTTTTTCAAGTTAATTATTCCTTTTATATCACTTATTGTCGTGTCATGAACACTATGTAATTATTTATGTTAATAACGGTCTTTTTAATGATCATTGGTACTTGAGTCAAAAATAAACTCTTTATAATTACAAGTTGTTCATGTATCCATTGTATCCAGAGTTATACTCTTGATGTAGATATCATATATATCATATATATCCAGTATATACATGCATTTATAATATTACATAACGTTTAGAGGTAAGAAATGAAATGCACCATTCATGGAGACGGTAAGTCGTACGTACGCACGAACACTACTTTCATTTCTATTTCGTATTTTATGGAATGGAATCATAATGATATAAAGGTATATTATAATTCCATTATAATATCATATATAATATCATTAATTACATCCTTTATACATCCCACATATGGCATTAATGAATCATATCACTTTGAGGGGGTGGTAGTCCGCACTTCCTAAAATGAAGATATCGCGTTTACCCATAATGGAAACAATAAAGGTATTCCATAAATGAAAAATACAAAAGCTTAAGTAAAACATAAAAATATTATATATCATATATAAATATAGTGTCATCTTAATTGCCACCTTTTATGGTGTTAAAAGAATATTGAACAATCATCATTTCGTGAGGCAGAAATTCTCCATCCACAGAAACAGTATGTTCTTTAACCATTAGACGTAGTTGTGTGTAACTATAGCTTGAATACATCTTATAACAACATCTTAGTATATTAAAGATACTGGTTTTGTCACAAAATAAAATAATAAAAAGTGTTTAGGGGGTTGGAGAAGCAAAATAAAACATAATAACATAAGAGATGACACTACCTTTAACTCGGGTAACTCTTTTTGATTTGAGATCAAAGGCTTCTTTAGGAAGACTTCTTCACAAAGTGAGGCTTCTAAGATTTAGAGAGGTATGTGGAGAGACCAAATGGGCAGGGGTTGGCCGAGACAAAGGCTTTGGAAGTGTGGGTAAGGTGGTAGAGGTGGGGGCCTTTTATAATAGGAGAGGAGAGGCACTCTTGGAAAGTTAAAGAAGGATACTTTTTTATAAAATGATTTTCGGTTAAAAAAGGTCCTAAAATTATATATTTCGAGGATCAGGTGATAAGGGTTCTAAATCCACTCATCCAATAGGTTGTTGACAAGTGTAGGTCTTATATTTTACATTATATTTTCATTTTATTTAAATCGTTAAATAATGTGGTAATCACTACATCATCATGGTGTCATATATAATTTAAATTAATTAATGTCTAAAAATTATAAAAAAATACTATGATGTAGAAAATATTTTTAGCTTTCCTATTAATATTTATAGTAAAAAATATAACTTGTATAAACCCATTTAAAAATTGATTTAGTAAAACGACTCATGTTTTTGTCAGTTTTTACTTTTACATTAAATAAAAGGCATTAATGTTGTTATCTTACCCAAGTGGCTCCATGGGGTCCCAAAAATCGACCCATGGGTTGTCTGGGTCTTCCATGACACATCCAATAATGTTAGGACATGTTTCTAGGTCATTTCATATTATTAAAACATTATTTTTACCTTAAATTACACTAATTACCTCTAATCGCGATTAAAAACTTAAAAGTCACTATTCACCAAAAATTTATTTTAATTCCATTGAACCACATTTTACTTCTCAATGACAACCATGTATGTCGTATTTTTGAAATTCAAAACACGGAGATGGTAAATTTTCATTTAAATGAAAAATCTGGTTTTTAAGTACCACTTAGTGGTTTCACTATTCATCAAAAATTGAAGTTTTTCAGAAAAATACCAAAACATCACCCTAAGCTATATTTAATATTTCGAATTAAAAAATGATGTCTATTTTACAAAATTAAAAACATATAAGTTACATTAATTAATTTAATAATTAATTCCCGATGTCAGAGCAAATAGCGTGTTTTTATGAAACAATAAGTATCAAAAGATTGACACTAGTTTAAGTCCACTCTCAAAGTGAAATTAATTCCAACGACCACAATTGGATTAAATGGTAAAAATATATTCTATTTACACTTTATAAAAAATTAAAAAGATAATCTAATCATATAAATAAATTAGATTAAAAAGAGGTTTAGAATTGAAAAACAACATTTTTTCACTATTCATTAAAAAAATGAACTTTATCGGAAAAATACCAAAAATATACCCAAAGTAAATTTCAATGTTCCAATCATAAAGAATAAGTTTATTTTAAAAAATAGAGCTTATAATGTTTTCAAAAGTTTGATTTAAAAATGGGTTTCCATCAAAAGGCAGTAAAACAATCTTTTAAAAATATGTGTGTATTCCATGCTTATGATTTGATTTATTCTCATTTTAAGCCTCTAAAAGACTATCTAATTCATTAATAGACATAGATAAAAATATCTATTATTTATTACTTACTTGGGATGTTACATCCTTCTACCCTTTTGAAAATTGTGTCCTCGCAATTTATTTACTTATCGAATAAGTGGGGGTATTTAGCCCTCATTGCATTTTCAGATTCCTATGTTGCCTCTTCAATCATGTGGTTTTTCCAAAATAAATTTACCTGATGAATCACCTTATTCCATAACACTTGCTCCTTGTGGTCCAGAATCTGGACCGGTTGTTCCTCATATGATAGGTTCTCTTCCAGCTGAACTACCTCTGGACTCAAAACATGAGATGGATCTAGCATGTACTTCCTTAACATTGAAACATGAAAAACATTGTGTACCTGAGATAAACTCGGAGGTAAAGCCACTCGGTAAGCAACTGATCCAACTCTCTCCAGAATTTCATATGGTCTAATGAACCTTGGACTTAGCTTTCCTTTCTTACCAAATCGCATCACACTTTTCCATGATGAGACTTTGAGAAAAACATGATCACCTACCTCAAAAGGGAGATCCTTCCTCCCATTGTCCGCATAACTCTTCTGCCTGCTCTGAGCTATTCTCATGTGTTTCTATATCAGCTGAACTTTTTCTGCCAACTCTTCTACCAATTCTGGTCCCATCAACTTCCTTTCACCCACTTCATCCCAGAAATCTGGATCTCCACACCGCTTCCCATATAACGCCTCAAATGGTGCCATCTGTATACTGGAATGAAAACTGTTATTATAAGAAAACTCAACCAATGAAAGTTGTTGGTCCCAACATCCCTGATAATCTATCGAACAAGCATGTAGCATATCCTCAAAAGTCAGAATTGTTCGTTCTGACTGCCCATCTGATTGAGGATGAAAAGCTGTACTAAAATTTAATTCAGTACCCAACGACTTCTGAAGGCCTTTCCACAAGTTAGAAGTGAACCTGGGATCACCTTCAGATACAATGGAGAGAGTAACTCCATTTAACCTGACTATCTCTTTAAGATACAAACGATAAAGTTGATCTAGGTAAAAATTATCTCGTATAGCAAGTAAATGAGCAGATTTAGTCAAGCGATCAACAATAACCCAGATTGCATTATTACCTCGAGATGTCTTCGGTAATCCCACAACAAAGTCCATGGATATATTCACCCATTTCCACTCTGGCACAGGTAAAGGCTTAAGCATCCCTTACGGTAACTACTGCTCTGCTTTAACCTGTTGACATGTCAAACACATCATAGTAAAATCATCAATATCTCTTTTCATTCCATCCCACCAGTAATACTCCCATAGATCTCTGTACATCTTAGTACTGCCAAGATGAACTGAAAAAGGAGAACTATGAGCTTCACATAACAACTCCCTCTTCAACAGTGAATCACAAGGCACACACAATCCCTTCCGAAATCTCACAACACAATCATTATCAATGTTGAATTTAGGCAACTTACCTTTTTGAACCAGCTCTACCTTTTTCTGAAACTCACTATCACGGTTCTGTGCTTTCTTGATTCTGTCTGATAGAGAAGATGTCACTGATACCTGAAACAAAACAGAAGGACATCCTGAACCAAAAACTTCTAAGACAAAGTTCATCAAATCCTTAACCAAAGGATCATGTTCCAAACACAACAATGTTAATGAAGCATTACTTTTTCGACTCAAAGAATCAGCCACTTTATTTTCTTTTATTGGATGGTAATGAATTGTACAATCATAATCCTTGATTAATTATATCCATCTCCTCTTTCTCATGTTTAATTATTTCTGAGTGAATATATACTTTAAACTTTTGTGATCAGTATATATTTCACTATTTACTCCAAACAAATGATGCCTCAAAATTTTTAAAGTGAAAACAACAGCAGCTAATTCCAAATCATGTGTAGGATAATTCACCTCATGAGTTATCAACTGACGTGAAGCATAAGCAATCACCTGATCATTCTGCATTAGGACACAACCAAGTCATTTTAATTATGCATCCCTGTAGATAACAAACTCACCATTCCTGGAAGGTAGTGCCAAAACTGGAGCATTCACCAATCTTCTTTTCAATTCCTAAAAACAATCATCACATTCTTTTTTCCAGATAAACTTAACACCCTTCCCAGTTAGCTTAGTCATTGGACTAGATAACCGTGAAAACTTTCTAACAAACCTTTGGTAATAACCTGCCAAACCAAGCAAACTACGAATCTCAGTTACATTTGTGGGTCTTGGACATTCTTCAACAACTTTTGTTTTTGCAGGATCAACAGTTATCCCATCTTTAGAGACAATGTGACCAAGGAAAGAAATTTGTTGCAACCAAAACTCACACTTTTTTAATTTCCCATTCAATTAATTTTCTTTTAAGGTTTGAAAAATAACCCTTAAATGTCTATCATGATCCTATTTACTTTTAGAAAACACTAAAATATCATCAATGAAAACCTCCAAAAACTTATCTAAGAACTCATGGAAAATTATATTCATTAAGTCCATGAATACAGCAGGTTCATTGGTTAGTCCAAAAGGCATTACTACAAATTCATAATGGCCATATCTTGTACAAAACATAGTCTTTGGAACATCTGCTTCCTTAACCTTCAGCTGATGGTACCCCGATCCCAGGTTAATCTTTGAAAAATACTGAGCTCCCGGAGCTGATCAAACAAATCATCGATACGAGGAAAAAGATATTTTTTCTTAACAGTGATTTTATTCAAGGCTCTATAATCAATTCAAAGTCTCATTGAACCTTCTTTCTTTTTAACAAATAAAATAGGAGCACCCCATGGTAATGTGCTATGTCGAATGAAATTTTTCTCTAATAAATCTTGCAATTTCTCCTTCAACTATAAAAGTTCAATTTGAGCCATTCGATAAGGGGGTTTTGAAATTGGCATAGCATCAGGAACTAAGTCAATAGTAAATTCAACTTCCCAATCTAGTATTATTCCTGGAAACTCGTCAGGAAAATCCCCAGGATAATCATTTACCACTGGCACATTATTAATCTGAAAAGTTCCTTTGTTTTCAACTATGTGTGCAAGGTAACATTCATTTCCATATTTTAGAAGTTTCTCAGCCTCTTGATATGTTATCAACAGTAAGGGTTCATTCTTGTACACAAACTGAAAGTCTTTCTGAAAAGAAAATTCTTTAACTCTACAGTCAATCTTAGCATGGTAAATAAAGAGCCAATCCATACCCAGGATAACATCAAACTCTACTAGAGGTAAAACAATAAGGTTTTCAAGTAGGTTCATTCCATGGATAAGGATAGTAATATTCTTATAAATTTTTTTTGCCTCAACATTTCCCCCAGGTGTTTTTACCACAAGTTCAGGAGTCATTTCTTAAGATGGTATTCCCATTTTATAAGAAAAGTTTTCAGAGATGAAAGAATGTGTAGACCCCGAATCAAACAACACACTGGCATAATCTGAAAAAACAAACAAAGTATCTGATAAAACTTCATTTGATGGCTCAACATCTGCTGAAGTAGTTGCATAGGATTTCACCACCCCATTATGCTTGTAGTCCAACTACTTTCTATCACTCAAGCTCTTTGTCAGACACTCGTTTTCATAGTGACCCATCTCATTGCACATAAAAAATTTCACTAACTGTAAATCAAATTTGTACTTACCATCACCTTGAACTTTTTCAGTGCAATCATGAGGCTTATGTCCCATCTTACCACATCGGTAGCACTTTCTAGAATTCAGAAGAGATTCCCCAGCATGCCTTTTACCACATTTATCACAAACTGGAAACTTAGTTTTCTTACCATCAGACTTTCTTGAAGAATTCTTTCCTTTCTCTTGCCACCTCGGTTTCTTCTTCTGTTGGTTGTTATAGAACACTTGATCATCGGAAAACTCTATTTCCACCTTCTCATCACATAGAACAAGCTTTTCATAACTTTTTAACTCATGAGAAGCTAACGCCCTTCGATATTTTGGCTTTAATCTTGAGTAAAAATGATTGATTTTACTATCAAGGTCTCGGATAAAATTTGGAGCGTACCTTGCCAATCGAGTGAACCTTTCTTCATAGGCAGCCACTGAGCCTTCCTCTTGCCTAAATTCCAGGAATTGTTTTTCCATCATAAGTCGAATAGCCTTAGGAAAATAATTTTCAAGAAACATACCTTTGAATTCATCCCAGTCGAGAGCATCAATCTCACCAACATCCCTGATATTTTTAACAATCGACCACCACTGATCTGCCTCACCCTCCAAACGGTAAATAGCAAGACTAAACTGTTGATTGTCTGAACATCCCTTGACATCGAAAGTCTTCTCCAGTGCTTTAATCCACCCTTCAGCTAGCACAGGGTCAGATGATCCTTTGAATTATGGGGGATGTTGCCTCATTAAATGATCCACCACTAACATGTTCCTCTACGGTTGATCTGGCTGATCTCATGCATGGATACCACCCCCATTTATCGCTTGAGTCAACTGTGCCTTTACTATAACAAACTGTTCAATTCCAATTCCGACCATCTCAAGATGCTGATTTGGAAGGTTATTTCTTTCTGTATGCCTTCCTAGCACTGCTTCCCTGTTTCCTCTACGGAAAACCATTCTGGACAAACATGTCTTAGATGAAGCAACATGTTAATCTTCAAATTCTATATCATTTAAATTTGACCATAAAAAAAATATTTTTGGATAATCATATAATAGAATCATAACTTCTAACGTTATCTAAACCAACCTCTAATACCAACTATAAGGTCCCAGCCTTAAAACATACTTAATCTTGAGTTATTACAAGATTACACATTGAGGATATTTTCAGGTTTAGAGTTTTAGAGAATTAGATCATAAAACATGAATTACATCCCACATTTAAACAAAGTGCTTACAATAAAAGATAGTATTCATTTTTTCCCATCAATGGAAACATATTTAAAATAAAACATGGATTCTTTCTTGAAACTTCCTTGACACTATCATCATATCATGTACCCTTCCCTTGACCTGTGAAAAACATTTCAAAAACTTGGGATGACCATAAAAAGCTCAGTAAGGGATATAAAAATATGGAAAGGAAACATGATTACATGTATACATAAGAATCAATGAAATCATACTCTACTCATAAAACATAAGAACATTAACATACCTCATCAAATCAAGAATAAATCATAGAAATCATAAGACATAAAGGTAACTTGAGGAATTCATAACATTCTTATGTAGGGAGTAACCCTCTTGGTTACGTTTGGAATACCCATCACAGTATATTCCCTAAATATCTTTGGAGAAACCTCAACATTTAACTCCTTCTCATTACCCAATGCATTGGAGAGCTATATCGGGCTCACCCCCTTAGATTATCATGGAACCACCCGTCTTCATAACAATTCCCAAGAACCATTACATAATTGTATCACATAATACATGCATAAAGGAAACATAACATTTCCACATTTCAATAAAAAGATATCAATATAACATATTGATATAATAAAAAACATTATGAAAACCACTTTCAATACCAAAATAAAAGAAAAGTAAAAAATGGTATTTATTTTTCATTTTAAAAAAAGGTATGGCTTGTAGAGGAAGTCAAAACTCAAATAATGGTCACGGTGGCGGAGAAGTCGTTGTCGCTGCATACGTACGACAAAAACATTACCTTTTGTCATTTAGTAAAACTATTTGTATAAAAAGATTCATTTTGGATAAACATAAAAGTCAAAGGGGTTTATACACCGTATAAATGAAGGTTGTGTATAAAACAAAATATGCCTCAATGAAAGGAGATTGAGACGAAGTCCCATACCTCAGGTCCGACTTGACTCGATCGTTCATTAACCTCATAAATAATAAACTTGAGTTAATTTCTACTTGTTTAAGAACCTTTTTCAAGTTCATTATTCCTTTTATATCACTTATTGCCATGTCATGAACACTATGTAATTATTTAAGTTAATAACGGTCGATTTAACGATCATTGGTACTTGAGTCAAAAATAAACTCTTTATAATTACACTTTTTTCATGTATCCATTATATCCAAAGTTAAACTAATGATGTAGATATCATATATATCATATATATCTAGTATATACATGCATTCATAATATTACATAATGTTTAGAGGTAAGAAATGAAATGCACCGTTCATGGAGATGGTAAGCCGTACGTACGCATGAACGCTACTTTCATTTCTATTTCGTATTTTATGGAAGGTAATAATAATGATATAAAGGTATATTATAATTAAATTATAATATCATATATAATATCATTAATTACATCCTTTATATGTCCCACATATGGCATTAACGAATCATATCACTTTGAGGGGGCGGTAGTCCGCACTTCCTAAAATGAAGATATCACGTTTACCCATAATAGAAACCATAAATGTATGCCATAAATGAAAAATAAATAAGATTAAGTAAACCATAAACATATTATATATCATATATAAATATAGTTTCATATTAATTTACACCTTTGAAGGTGTTAAAAGAATATTGAACAATCATCGTTTCGTGAGGTAGAAATTCTCCATCCACGGAAACAAATTGTTCTTTAACCATTAGATGTAGGTGTGTGTAAGTGTAGCTATAATCCTTCTTATAACAACATCCTAGTATATGGAAGATACTGGTGTTGTTACAAAAGAAAAGAATAAAAAGAGTTTTGGTGGTTGGAGAAGCAAAATAAAACATAAGAATAGAAGAGAAGACACTTCCTTTAAATCGGGTAAGTCTTTTTGATTTGAGCTCAAAGGATTCCTTGGGAAGACTTCTGCCCAAAGTGAGGATTCTAAGAGTTAGAGAGGGTTGTGGAGAGACAAAATGGGTACGTTTTGTCCGAGCCAAAGGCTTTGGAAGTGTGGGTAAGGTGGTAGAGGTGGGGGCCTTTTATAAGAGGAGAGGAGGGGCACTCTTGGAAAGTTAAGAAAAGATACTTTGTTATAAAATTATTTTCAGATAAAAAAGGTCCCAAAATTATAAATTTCGAGGATAAGGTGATAAGGGTTCTAAATCCACCCCTCCAATTGTTTTTTGACAAGTGTAGGTCTTATATTTTACAATATATTTTATTTTTATTTAAATCGTTAAATAATGTGGTAATCACTGCATCATCATGGTGTCAAATATAATTTAATTTATTTAATGTCTAAAAATTATAAAAAAATAATATAATGTAGGAAATCTTTTTATATTTCCAATTAATTTTTATAGTCAAAACTCTGACTTGTATAACCCCATTTAAAAATTGTTTTAGTAAAACAACTCATGTTTGTGCCATTTTTACTTTTACATTAAATAAAAAGCATTAATGTCATTATCTTACCCAAGTGGCTCCCTGGGGTCCCAAAAATCGACCCATGGGTTGTCTTGATCGGCCATGACACATCCAATAATTGTAGGACATGTGTCTAGGTCATTTCATATTATTAAAACATTATTTTTACCTTAAATTACACTAATTTCCTCTAATCGCGATTAAAAACTTAAAAGTTTCTATTCACCAAAAAATTATTTTAATCCCATTGAACAAAATTTTACTTCTTAATAAAAACCATGTATGTTGGATTTTTGAAATTCAAAACACAGAGGTGGTAATATTTCATTTAAACGAAAAATCAGTTTTTTAAGTACCACTTAGTGGTTTCACTATTCATCAAAAATTGATGTTTTTCAGAAAAATAACAAAACATCACCCTAAGCTATATTTGATATTCCGAATTCAAAAATGATGTATATTTTACAAAATTCAAAAAATATAAGTTATATTAATTAATTTAATAATTAATTTCCGATGTTAGAGCAAATAGCGTGTTTTTATGAAACAATAAGTATCAAAAGATTGACACTAGTTTAAGTCCAATTTCAAAGTGAAATTAATTTCGATGACCACTATTGGATTAAATGGTAAAAATATATTCTATTTACACATTAAACCCAATTAAAAAAGATAATATAATAATATAATTAAATTAGAATAAAAAGAGGGTTTGAATTAAAAAACAACATTTCTCACTATTCATTAAAAAAAATGAACTTTATCAGAAAAATAACAAAAATTTACTCAAAGTAAATTTCAATGTTCCAATCATAAAGAATAAGTTTATTTTGAAAAATAGATCTTATAAAGTTGTTAAATGTTTTATTTAAAAATGGTTTTCCATCAAAAGGCAGTAAAACAATATTTTAAAAATATTAGTTTATTCCATGCTTAAGATTGGATTTGTTCTCATTTTAAGCCTCTAAAACACTATCTAATTCATTAATAGATATAGATAAAAATATCTATTATTCATTACTTACTTGTAATGAAAAATTTAAACCCTAATTTCCAAAAGTTACACAAAGAAATGAGGTAGATAATGTCTCCAAGATCACACATGGCTCTTCAAAAATTGCATATCCTAATAGTGATGGGAATTGCGAAGCCTTTGGAGCCCCACATATTGGGTTGTGGATTACACTAAAAAACTTTAGATAATTCATCATTCTACAAGATGACACATGGGTCTTCAAATTTTTTTGTTTGTAGATTAACTCCTTTAAGAACTATTCATAAGTAGGAATCTAAGGGATGACCTATACAAAGGTAATATTGAGTGGTAATTTCAGAGACCAATAAAAAATTTTATACTGTGCTTCTATTTTTATTTGTTCCAAATTCTATAGAAGATTTAGAGGGTGATTTTATAGTGGTGGTTCTGCATATAAATAATCCTTTTAATATTGATCTTATATAGGATCTTTTTCAGTTATTTTTTATTCCAGATTTTGTTCTTGACCTGCTTTTTGTGTCATATAATTGTTATCCTTTCTGATGATTGAAGCATTTGTTATCCTCTCTTATTTTTTTACTGTACGACTAATAATTGTGTCTGGTAATAAATCTAATAGATTATTTTTGGACCTGTCCCACTGGGTGCTTGAGATTTCCTAAGGGACCCATGGGTTCCACATCTTAGTTTCATGGGTATTCATCCTATGGTATTCCTTTAAAAAAATTAGTTATCAATTTTTCAATATTGTATTGTGTAGGTGGGGCTTGTGTTTGATATCTTGGTGAAGCTTGCTGAAATTGTTGTTGCTGAGTGGGTGTAAATTCATGTGCTCTAGGGGTAAAAGGTTTTTGATGAAATTTTGTTTGATATCAAGGATTACAATTTTTATGTGGGTACTAAGGTTGTTCTTAATTTCCTTGTGTCTCTTGACCACTCCTTTATTAATAGTAACCCTATTTTGTTTATTTCAATTGTTGAGATGGCCACTGTTGATAATATTACATATGGTATTTTTGAGTTTGTTGAAACTTTTGATTTTTTTATTATAATTTAAATAATTAAAATTATAAATTATAGTCTCTTCTATACGTTACATCAAATATTGATATGAATATGGGCCACCACACATTTCCTATGCTTGGATTTCCATAATTGGGGCATGAGGTATTAGTGATGCATTATTTAGCTAAAAGTATTTCATCTTCTTTATAAGAGATTAAACTTTGGATGCAAGGAGGATATTAACTTTCACCTACAAAATTCTATGTCAAGGTGGTCCTCAGTCACTCTACAAAAAAATATAATTTTTTGAGGTATCATATGGAGGCACTCGAGAAACTTTTATCACTGTGATCATGAGTCTACCATCAGTAGACACATCCAGAATAGTGAATCAAGATGGTCAAGGTCCTTGATATTAACTTTGGATTTGTAGCCACAAAAAAAAACTGTGATGTAGAAAATTTTAGGCCATCTCCTAAAAGTGATCCCAGGCTTCCCAAGATAATTATATTTCTTCCTAGGAAACTTTTTGGATCTCATTTCTCATATTCTAAATTCATATTGGTGGGAAATATTTGTCCAAAAAATTATTTTCTTAATTATTCCATGTCTTAATGGTCTTAAGAGAGTTTATTTTAATCCGATCCATGGATACATCATGTAAGGAGAAAGGTAAAATCAAATTTAGATAACACTATAAAATCCACCTTTTTTTAAAAGTATCATAGACTTATGAGAAATTTGATATGCGTTCATGGAGATCATCACTTTGACGTCCACTAAAATGTCCTTGGTTTTCAATAATATGGATGTCTCAAGGTTTAATTTTAAATTTTTGTTATGAGAAAAGAGGTTGTATGATGTTGGCCACAACACCATTAATGGACAACAAGTCGTAGTACATAATGGTGTGCTCCTATAGAAAAGGCAGATCACCTCACTGTTCAATTATCACAAATTGGACATTTTTTTAATTAGGTGGTTCGAGATTGCGATGATCGTCTATAAAAAAATGGTGAGGTGTAGAGGTAGATCTATCAGTTTCAATATAGAAAGATACCAATTCATGAGATTCCAAGATCCTAGAATGATTTAGAGGACCCCAGAACACACACTAATTGATCAGCGTTAGACATAGGTGCTAGACTATGTGGAAAAATAGTAAAAAAATGGTAAAGAGAAATGGGTGAGAAAATATCAATTTGTTACTAAAGATTATTGTTCCTTGGGAATAACCATCCCAGGTAGAATTGCCAAAATATTATTTTTCTAGACAACTTCATTGATTATTTAGGTACATTGATCATATAAGAATTAATATTATCCTAAAATACACTATATACAAAAGCATATAATAGAAAAAGTGGGGGTTCAAACCTACAAGGACAAGATAATAAGATGAAAACCAATCAGTTAGAACCTTATTGTAAGATTCCTCATGAAATCTCATAGTATTGGTTTTGCTATGACATATTAAAATTGGATTTTATTCAGGTGAAAAAGAAGGGATTAAGATATATTTCAAGGCTTAGTTAAAGGATAATTATAAATCTACCATGGTATAGTCCAATGGCTTAGGCTTCAAAGAAGTGAAAAGGTCACGAAATGGGGTTGGTATAACCAATTGGGCCTACCAAAGTTGTTAACTACTATATGGTCTAAATAAACTCAACAACCATGGCATAATAATCTAATATCCAATATAAAATGGTGTCATAGGATATTTTTCTTAGAGTTATCTACTCAAATTCGGTCAAGTTTTTACAATTAAAATTCCCCAGATCAGGGTTTTGAAAATGAATGATGTAAAAAAATAACCTAATTACTAGACAAAAAATTATCTATGGATTTATTTATAGAATTTATTTGGTTTAAATACACACATACTCTTTCCCCCTAACCCTAAGATAATTAGTTATTAATGATGATATTAATTAATAGAATGGAAATAGAGAGCATGCTTGACATGATAATTAATCAATTAAAATTATCATAATACACAATTTAAACAATTTAAAATTAACCAAATTTTTACTTAAATGAATTAACAAGGAAGAACACAACATCAATTGATGTTGAAAAACAATTGGAATTAAAATTGAATGTTGGAATGAGAAATAATTTACAAAGATTAAAAAAATGGTAATCAACTAAAAAGGATTGAAAAAATGGGAAATCAAATAAAAATATCTACGTTTTAAATAAAATAGATAAAAAAATTTGTGGAAAAGAATTTTTTTGGCTATATTCCTCGTCTTTTTTCCACGTAGGGGGTGCTCTGATATTCATAAGCATTTTCAGATCATAATTTAAAAATTATTCATATTATTAGAATGTATTAATTGAATTCTATTTTGATAATTTTAATAATGTAGGTGGGTTTCATGTTATATATTTCAAATTAGAAAAGTTCTCTTAAGATCTTGGGTCTCCCATATTTCCTAGCTTTTTTGTTTAGTGGGATTCAGGTTTTGAACTTTTCATGTTGTGTATTTCTTTCATGCCACGTATTTTCATTGGGTTTAAGATTTTGAATCTTCCACATATTGTAATATAATCAAGTTTTTTGAATGGTTCATTTATTATAATTTTTTCACAAGCTTTCCTTTGTCTTCTATGTGTTCTATGCTCAAGGAATACAGATCATGAATCTGTTTCATGGTGTGTAATTTCATAATTTTATTTTTTATCATATCTCCTCCTTTGAGTCTTGAGTCCCTATTTCCTACAAAAACAAACAGAAAACCAGTGTATTATCAAATAAATCATGATAAATTTTTCAGGAAATGGATTCAAATGATTTATATGAATTCATTTAATCATTCCTCAAGATATATTCAAAATAATATTTCAATGGATTTTTTCATCTATTAAAAATTATTCTGTTGTTACTTTTTGTTTACTACGGATATACTTCAATGATATCATCCTTATTAATTATCATTATTCTTTATGATCATGAAGAAGATATATTTCTAAAACAAGTTTATTTTCTATTGTTTATTCTTGGATAAATGTTTTAAATGTTTATGAAATCATTTAAATTCCATAGGTTATGATATATGATGAATAATTTTTGATCTTCAGTTGCACATATGTATAATTTTCATTATGTGATAGATAGGGTCACAACTATATGACCCTATAATGTTTTGGATAAATATTGATATGACATGATATAATATGGAATTAAATAGAATAAAATGGAATGAAATGGAGAGTGAACTCATTTCATTAAGTATTTTATTAATTGTGATAGTCTTGGGTGTGAATCTTGAATAAATATATATTGTCAGGGGAGTAAAACCAATCCACTATTATAGATTTTGTAGTGATCATTTACTAATGAAATGATTTTCTATACTTCTTTGTATTACATAAACATATGTATTTTTTCAATGTTATGCTCTCATGGCTCAGGTTCTTTGACACCATTATGATTCAAAAATTATGACATATCAACCATTATTCCATGACGTAACATATGGGTCTATGATATGAATAAAAATCATATCCTCATGCCCATATACTCATGTTATTCTTATGTTTTCATTGATATAGATATTTTTTAACCTTAAGGAGCATTTTAGATAACTATTTTTTATGTTTCCTTTCTCCAGATTATAAAAAAAATATTTTAACTGTGATATGTTTAAAAAAAAAGTTTCAGTTTTGAAGATCATTGAATAAGTTTTTTATGTGTCCATGTTTTCAAATACACTAAGACGATGAGATTCTACCATAAATAGTAATGTTATATATTTAATATTCATCCAATAGGATATAATATTAATGTATGAGAAGTATGGGTCACTATAGTAATTATTAAATAATGGTTTGGTCAGTATTTTCATATTGGGATTAAAGAAATTTGGTGAAAATCCAAGGGATAAGTCTAAGTATAGGATACTATTATAATGTTTTGTTAATGACCATGTATAACTGAAGTTATAACAATAGTGATATAGATTGAAAATTATGGAGTCAAGACTTAGAAATTCTCTGAATGATTTCTATGGACTATATGATTGACAACATAGATTAACGATGCTTAATGGGAATACAAATAATTTTGGTTTTACTAATGGATTATAGACACAATGAAAATGTCAAGGTGGTGACAAGTACTCAAAAATATTGAAGTTTCTTATTTTATAAATTTATATAAAATTATTTATAACAAGAAAAGTTTCCAGGAATTATAATTCTTCTCCAAAATTATTTGATGTTGAATTAGATGTGAAAACACCTAATGGTATGATGTTTTTATCTCAAGTATATGATTCCTCTATGATTAAATTTTGTGGGAACTTATTTTCATAAAATATCATTATTCTTACCTCTAGTTAAATTTTATTCTATCTTAGGCATGGATTGTATTTTTTTACATAAATTCTGCATTAATTACCGAAGATGGTAACTCATGTTTGTTATTCTGAACCAAACTATGATAGTATATTAGTGAGACACTAAACATAAACATCCAATGGAAATTTAAACTATTATATGAGTATTTATTACAATTAAAAATGAGTGTTTATCTTAGATATTTGGGGACAATATCACCATCGAACAAATTCTTATTCTATGTGATATTGATTATTTTTTCTGAAAGAGTTTCTTATTCTTCCTATGAATTTTGTAGTTTATTTTTCAATAGAACTTATACATAGAGATACACCTCTTCCAAAGACTATATAGAATAGTCCTTCTTGAGTTATAGGAATTAAATATGGAACTCTAAGATAATATTAATAAGAGATTCACTTGTCCATGTAAATTCCCTTGGGTTACACCAGTTCTTTTTATGAAGAAGAAATATGGATTGATGTGACTATGTATTAATTACCAGGAACTGAACAAGATCACAATCATGGAAAAGTATCCTCTACCACATATTGATGACTTGTTTGATCAAAAGTGTGTAGCTCAATAATTTTCCAAGATTAACTATCATTCTATATAACATCAAATGAGGGATAAGAATGATTATATACCAAATAAATCATTATGTGGAAGTTATGGACACAATGAATTTATATTAATTCCACTTTATATTTCAAATTCAACCACTATATTTATGTATTTAATTAATAGTGACTTTAGATATTACATTTATCTATTTTTGGTGGTCTCTATTTATGATATTCTTATTCCTAGGGTAAGGACGATCATGAGGATCACATGAGAATTTTACTGAAGTCCCAATGAAAGGTTTTGTTATATGAAAATACTCAAATTATGAATTTTGTATATATATAATGTAATATTTTTAGGCCATATAATCTCAAGTGAGGGTATATCAATGGATCCATTGGATACATAAATTATTGAACATCGACCAAGAACAACAACTATGACTAATATATATAATTTTGTTTATTTAATTTTATATTAAAAATTAGTTGTAAATAATTTACCATATATTTATAATACACTCACCAATTTAACATTGAAGGGATCA
Source organism: Viscum album (assembly GCA_963277665.1). Lineage (NCBI taxonomy): Eukaryota > Viridiplantae > Streptophyta > Magnoliopsida > Santalales > Viscaceae > Viscum > Viscum album. The sequence continues at coordinate 178,113 of CAUJRU010000726.1, read as the reverse complement.
AAGTTCATTTAGAAAAATTTATTTGAAGAAAATTTAGAAGAACTAAAGATAAGGTTAGTCAGTGCACCTATTCTTACACTACCCTTCAATGGGAATGGTTTGTGTCCTTTAGTGATGCATCAATGAAGGAAATGGGATGCTTCATTATACAGAATGATATGGTGATATATTATACATTAGGACAATTGAATGTTCCCAAGAAAAATTAGGCAGCTCGTGATTAAGAGTTAACTGATGTGTTTTTTTCATTGAAGATATAGAGATGTTATCTTTACAAATAAAGATGTGACACAAAAACCAATCATAAAAGTTTAAATTTTATATTAATTTAAAATTAATTGAATACACTCCATATAATATGGTTGGAGTTTATTAAAGAGTATGATATCTCAATATATTACGACCCTGGTAAAGAAAACAAGGTCATCAATGCTTTGAGTTGAAAGGATCATGTTAACTTATCAATGATTAGGAAAATATAATATCCATTACTTCTATATTTTTAAAAGATAGATATGGATGTTCTTAATGAAGGGTATAAATATTATCATGCTCAAATGAGTGTTCAATCATCTATCCAAATGAATATAAAAGAAGAATAGAAGGATGATGTACAGTTCAAAAACAAGGTAAGAAATTTTATCAAGTTCAACATTGATTGTGGTTTAATGATATGGTTCACGAACCATGTATATTTATTGTCCATACTAGATTTGATGAATGAGTTGTTAGATAAAGATCTCAGTTCATAACTATTAATTAATCTTGGAAATAATAATATGTATAGAGATATGAAAGTGTTTTTCTAGTGAGAAAACATTAATAGAGATAATGAAGAGTAAATCGTTGATTGGTATTTCAACAATTCATGGCTGAGCTGCATAATTATAACAGGATCTTACAATAGTTTCTCTTACTGAAAAGAAAAGGGAAAACATCATGAGTGATTTTGTTGTCGGATTGCACAAAAAATATGAAGGCCCTATTTCTATTTGAGTTGTAGTCTATCTTTTTATAAACTCACCAGAGTCCATTTCGATCAGAAAATATTTCTATCTAGATTATATTTACAGATTTTAAATTTAGAAAGTGGAAATGTTAAATATATTACCATAATATATTATATCTGGTCAAGATATAAGGGTTACCCAGAAGATCCCGTGAAGTATTTTGAAAGATCTAGATTAATATTTGAGTTTTCGTAAAACCTATCATATTCAGATATATGTTCAGTATGATAGGACCATTTATTCTCAATAGGTCTCTTTGAGATATATCTCAATAGATTTCAAAGGTGGTTGGGATCAACACTTTCCTCTAGTTGAGTTTTCTTACAACAATATATTTCACTCAAGAGTTCAAATGGATTATTATAGATCTATCTTTGAGAAGAAGTATAAAACTCCACAACATTGTGATAAAGATGGAAAAATAAATCTATTGGGACCTTATTTAGCTAATAAAAATGGTAGATAGATCCATTTTGTAATTAATAAAGTTAGCCTAGAAATTATTGAAAAGTTATATTGAAATTCATCTATGAAAGCAGGCATTAAAAGTTAGTGAGAATATATTAAAATGAATATCTACATGGAAAAATTTTATGAGACTTAGAAAGAATTAAATTTTTATCACTAGGTATGTTTTCCTCTCTGATATTCATTATCGACTAGGGATGGTTGTTTATTTATTGGCACTTGAACTAAACATTCTCAAGTTTGAAATATGTTCCATGTTTCTATCATGAAGAAGTATATACCTGATACTTCACATGAAATTAAAAAATTGTTTTTACCCCTATATAATGATATTTCTTATGAATAAAAACTGAATAAATATTCTATATAAGAGAAAAAACACTATGAAAAAACTACTTTCCAGGTAAAAGTTTTCAAGAGGAATCATAAAGTAAAAAAAGATACTTGGTAACCCATGGATTTCATAAAATAGATATATCCCCATTTATATATATCAATGTGAAATAGTGTATAGGTATAAATTAATTTTAATTGAGATAGAATGTTGTACCCTAATATTATATATTGTATTTTTTTCAATGAATATTTCTTTGATAGCTTACAATACATGAATTCTTGAGTCTAAATGGACCATAATATAGTATATCATTATATCATAGACCATAAATTGGTATAGTGAATAGGGATAAATGAAATTTTAAAATTATTTGTAAAATTTTTAGATTAATAAATTTTATTTATAACTAAATCTTTATTTTTTTTAAATGTCAATTATATATTCAAAAATACAGTTTTTTTGTTTTTTTTAATTTTTTGACAAAATTGTATAACTAAATTTTTAAAAATTTATTAAATTTTCCTTTAATAATTAAATTTATTTTTACAATTTTCATGTTACCAGAAAAACTCAGTCAGAGAAAAAGTCTCTGACCATTTATTAAAATAACGAAAAAGTACAGCAGGCAAGCATAACAAACAAGAGCATGCAGTTACATGTTTGAAACCATACCCATCACTATATCTATCACCATCTCTATGATTAAACGCCTCATCTGTGGTAGCTGATTCTCATTCCAAACTTTCATACTGCTTCAGGATCATCACATACTTTCTTCTGAGATTTAATTTCTCCAAATACACAAACTCCTCAGAAGAATTCAACTCTTTACTTTTACTAATAGTGGATCTGGTAGGCATCGACTTTGGCATAGAAGAATAATCCATCTACTTCCTTCTTCTTGGTGGGGCGGACACAACACCCTCATTCCCTGCTATAACCTTCTTTCTATATTGCACAACATCACTAAAAAAAGCTCGACGTTGACCATCATTCTTCTTATCACTGTCAGATATGCCCCCCATTTCTCATGGAAAACCACATTCTAGTAGCCGCCATTCCCGCCCATCTCCTTCCCAACATGACTATTACTGTCAATCATTGCTAAACACTATGGCTGCAACACATGGTCATGATCATCAATCACCCCATTCTGTAAAAAACCCTCTCTAGGAACAGAATCTTGCGAATACGACCCAACCGACAACTTACCTCCATCAATCCTTGGAGAAACCTCTCTGGAGATTCCCCCATGATACAATCCCTTATCGAAACTCTTGCTACCATTTTGAACACACACCAAATCTAGACCCATCACCCCACTTTCCTGCACATCAGGTGTGACAGTCATCCGACCAGTAGACAAATCCGGAGCAATCTGGCCCTGACCCTCTTATTGTTCTTCATTCATCAGACCAGAGAAACAATTACTGACTTCAATACAATCCACCTGCTACACATACTGTGTCTTCAGCCCAAGAGATTCCCTCACCCATCCACCATCTTCCTCCATAGAATCCCATGCCTGTAAGGCAAAATCATATCCTTACATAGCCTCCTTCCCCCTCACTGGTACCAATTATTGGCCTCTAATCACTCCAACCGAATGGACGGCCTACTTCACTACATGAGACACCCCAAGATCATTCTGAAGTCTTCCAAAAACCTCATCAACCCTTGGGTTCAAGGCTCATTCACTCCTCCCATCCGGCTTCCAAACAGTGAACAAGGTTCAATTTGAGCTCCCTTACCCAGGTCTTGCACCCCCTGCTAAGAAATTAAGGCCACCACTTCTGCAGCCTTTGGGGCCAAAACCTCTCGCAGAACCGCCCTCCTACCTATGAAATTCTCCCTCAAATTACCAAATTTAAGACATCGAGAGTAGTAATCAACCCAGGAATAAAAAAATGGACTTCTTACATCTAAATTCCTCACTCACAGCAATAAAGATAGACTCAATCAGTGATTTCAATAGGTCAACTTCAACACAAATTCTCGGTGAAATCGGGTGACAAACATCCCTAGTCCAATTGTCCAAGCATAAATAGCGACCAACAAGATTTTCCAGCATGAAAATAATGGGAGGATTCTGAAATGGAAGAGGTATATCAGGAAATCTTACCCAAATTTCCATCATCAAGGAATCACGCTTCATATAGTTATCATAGGACCATTAGAAGAGCAGGAAGTGACAACCATCATAGGTACGCAGGGTAGAGGACGAGGCCAGGATTAAATCTTCCTCTGACTCAAAGCAGACCATTATGTGTTTCAAATCTAGAAGACTGACAGTGGCATGCTTTTGAAGATTCCATGGATGGAATATGAATCTGTCAAAGCAATCCACAGGGGGTCGTCGTTGCTTGAAGGGAGCTATCAGCATTAGATTCCGCAGTGACGAAGCATCGTTGGACTCCCGAGCCATGACCGAGACTTGCAGAATCCCTTCATGTAACTCATGAACTTTAGGGGAGAGAGAAATTTTAGAGAACTAAGGCAGAAGATCAAGCTTTGAAAAGGTAATAAATCTTCAATTGCTAGAGGACTGCGGGAATCCCTCCTCCACCACGAGAGGAGGGAGCTGCTCGGAGGCCATAGCCGCCTACGATGGACATTCTCGAACCCTAGTTTCTCGAGCGCTCTCCATCTCCTAAAATTTTCATGTTAAAATTATCTTAGAATGAAATTTTTATAATTTTGTAAAATGATTCATTTTTTAAGGAATAGTGAAAACAATAATTTTAAATGAAAATCATCTCCTTGTTTAAAAAAATTAAAATTAAAATTATATTTTAATTTTTTTTAAAAGTTATATTATTTCATTTATATTACGAATAATAAACTTATGTCTATTATAATTAATTATATTCTTGATTTTGGTATGTAAACATTTTATACATTAGATTTTTATAAAAAAACACCATTTAGCTGTGTTTTACGGGTTAATATAAAAAAGTAACTTATTACACTAATAAAAATTGAATATTGAAAAATTAATTATATATTTGGAATAATGGGGTAAAATTTTGATACATTAATCCATTTTATTTTTGATCAATATGAATAGTAACAATGGTAAAAAAAGTTGACCCAAAAAAGGTAAAATTGGTAAATTACGGTTAAAACTAATGTTAAAAGGATTGAAATTCATTTAAACACTCACCTTTATTTAGTTGGATGATTATATATAATAAATATCTATACAAAAAATGAAAATATGACCATTATTTCCATTAATTTTTATTTTTACCTTTATAATATTTAAGTTAAATTCAGACCCAAAAATGTCACTTTCGTGATTTTAGTATATATAATATTTTTCAAAAAGCATTAAAACAACTTATATATAGCTATAAATGGTTATTTTTTCTATTTATTAATAATTTTTATCATGTTAATTTATTTTTAAAATTTAGTGTTGAAATATTTTCCTTGAACACTTTCTCAACACCGACATAGTTCTTGTTCAAGTAGTATAAAAATCATGTAAATTATTTTAAAGATAATAAAGTAATAATTTTTCCATAATTTATATTTTTCCAATAATATTAATAAAAATTTATAACTTATAACTAATGTGTTAAGTTCATATATTTTAATTAATTTTTTTTCATGTTGTTTTCATTGTCAAATTAATTGAATAGTGTCAAAAATGATATTAATGTTATTTTATAAAAATTAAAAACATTATCAAAATATATAAAAATAATAAAAAATATTTAAAGAGTGAGAATATGATAATAAATGATTGAAAATTCCATCCTTGTCGTATTTATGTACCAATTTTTAACGAGTAATTAAAATTATAACCATTTAAGATTGAAAATGTTGTTACCATAATTAAGGTAAATATCATTTAATAAAAGGACTAAACAAAAAGATATGGTTTAAAATGACACAAAAACCTATATAAATTTCATTGAGTAATTATATTTTAACCATATTGTTTTTAATTCAATTCGTTTTGGAAGAATTATATATGAGAATGACATTATTTATATATAAATCATTTATATAATTCCAAGTGTGTCCTTTCTCTTATTTATAAAAGGAACCCCCTTATCTATTTTCATTACACCACCTTGAGTAATTAATCTTCACAAAAATCTACCAAATTATTTTCTAATATTACTTATCCATGATTTATAGGATCTTTTCATCTATAAATACTACTACAAGGGTCCTTATAAAAGGATGTAAAAGAGGATTACTAAATAATAGGCAATCATCCAACATGATCGCTTTGAATTTATTTCATCTTTTAACTCCTATAAATTTGTGATATTAATCCAAAAATAATAAATTAATTAAAATTAAAATAATAAAAATGTTATTATAGTTATGTAAAAACCATTATTGACTCTCTTTGACATCAAATGGGAAGTTAAATTATTGCTCGTGTGTATGTGTTGACTACAACCTCGAACTAGTGATACAATTCATTTTCAAAAACCATATTTCATGGATGGTTATTATGATGGTTTTAATTTTTTATATGGTAATTATAATATAATTATTTTTTTCTATTATAATATAATATGAATCTTCTTACATTCCAATCTTTTGGAAAACTATAATGTCACATGTGTGTACGTATGGACTACAAACTCCACAAAATGATATGAACCATTTTCATTACCAATTAAAATGAATAGTAATAAGGATAAATTTATTTAATATATATGATATAATCATGATTTTGGAAATTTGGATTAATATTTTTATATCTTTCATTCTATCCACTGAAAAGTGAAAAAAGTGTTCACTCATACATATGGTCTACCGTCTCCATGAAAAGAGTGATTAATTTTTATTTCTTTTTTACTTTATTTATGAATATAAATAAATATAACTAATTTATATGATATTTATATCATTATTAAAATAATTTTAATAATTTAACCATGATACAAGTACAAGGACATGAATAAAAAAACTAAAATTAATAAAAAACATAATTATAAACACCCGGAAAAGAATATTTTAGTAAGAAATCAAAAATAAATTAGTGTGGAAATATCATAAGTGGATTTTAAAACACTGATAATTAATTATGTATTTATTTTTAAATAAATTCAAACTCCCTTAAATATTTCTATGTAAATAGAACTTGGATTTAATGAAAATCAATACTCTATTAACATATTAATATTTAAACATGAACATTATGTCCGAGTCATTCAAGTAGAGGGTATTAATAGGATTATATAAATTATTAAAATTACATTTTGAATAATTATGAAAAAATCAATAGTTACCTATCTTTTATAAATAAAATAATAATTTGTTGAAGGAGAAAGAAACATTTTTTGAAAAAATGTATTTTTCCTTGAAAGGTCCATTTGTCGTGATTTATGAACAAAAATTAAAATTATCCTTAAAAAATTATAGGAAATTACTTTCAAAAACTTAACTGAATTTTTTTAAATCATCATATGATAAATATATGATGGTTAATATTTTATTATGTTTTTGAAAATTTTCAATTTTTGATGAATAGTGAAAAAACAAATTTCCATTAAAACCCGCCATTCATTCAATGAAATTTCAAGATCCCTTTTATTTTAATGTGGTTTTAAAGGAATATTTTCTTTAATTATATAATAGTTAATATATTTATGTCATCGGAATCAATTTCATACTGAATTTTGATATAAAAACGTTTTCAACACTTGAGAGTTTTTCTTTTGGAAAAACATTTTTTGACACATCTATATGAAAACAATTGAGATTAAAATAATATATTTTTGTAATTTAAAAATGAAACAAAATATATTCCATAATTAGAATAAAAATAAATCATATTATCTAAAAATTTCAACTTAATTTTTTAACCTAATGAATAATGAAAGTAGAATAAATTATTTAGTATGGTTAAGGTGAAAAAAGGTTTACTAGGGTGTTAAACTAAAAGAATTAGAGTTAAAAGATACAAAAAATTTATAATTAATATTTTATGGTTATATACATACCTTATAACTTATCATATTTTTAATGTTTCTATTTTGGATCCTTTTTTGATAAAAAAATTGGTGCAATTCTTTCTTTTCAAAAATTCCAACTGTGTCATCTCTCCCACTTATAAAGGGCCACCCACACTCTACTCCTTTCAACACTTAGAAACACATTTGTTAATGAAATAACTACCAAAATCACTTTAATACTCACTTACCTCATCTTATAATCCTTTTTTTGTATGAATTACTTCCTAGGAATACTTTTGGATCAAACCATTAAGAATGTTGTATTAATAAGAGTTGACATCCTTAACCGAGCATTTTATTTTATTTATTCCATAATCTCATTAAAATAATATTAAAACATGACGACATAATCACATAATTATACTAAAAATACTGAGATTTTTTATATCAAGTAAAAGAGCTAAAATCATCTCCACATATATCGAATGGGAAATGAAATCACTGATCGTGTGTACAGTGGACTACCACCTTGTGAACCGACATAACTCATTTTCCATAACCACTTATCATAGTTAGATATAATGATTTATATTATATTTATATATTTTAATTATTATATAATTATATTTATATAATTAAAATATCATATATACCATCATAATTTCTATTTTATGGAGAATAGGATAACATCGCTCGTGTGTATGGTGGGCTACCACATCACGAAGCGATCTGAAATTTATTTCACTTATGTTGAATGTGGAAGGTAATAAGGATTAATTTTATATTTATATATAATATTCCTGACATATTTATTATTATTTAAATTTAATATATTATATATTTTCTTACATTATTATCCATTGAATAAATGATAACATCATTCATATCTATGGCGGACTACCACTTTATAAAGCGAGGTGATTTTTTTATTACAACATAAATGCGATTGTATGTGTAGGGTTATTTAATGAAGTAATATTATATTTATGATAAAATGAAATTTTTTTAAATATTAAATAACAACTTACTTTAAATCATATTTTTATTCAAAAATTGTAAATGTTACTCAAGCATACGTACGACCTATCGTCTCCATGATTGTAAAGCAGATAGTTTTTCATAACCATAATGTGTGGTTTGTCTAAAAATTATAATTTATGTATTAAAATTATATTATTTCATGTCTATCATAATCAAGGTTATTAATTAACAATGTCTATGACATTAGTCAAGCTACTAAAGTGATTTTCAACATATGAGTCATTTATTATTAAAACATTAGACATCAAACTAATTGGGGAAGTAATGAAACATAACATGGTAACAATTAGAGTAAAAGTATTATTAAACTTGAAATAGGTTCTAAATAATTTAAATAACTAAAAAATTATTCTTCAAGAAGCTAAATATTTTTTGTGAAAAATCTGGTTCGAGGAAAGGGATCTCTCTAAACCACCATTTTGTTCGAGTTACAAACTTTAACTCTCCAACTCACATTAATTCTCACTAAATGCTATGGAATTGTTAAAAATTATTTATATATGTCTCTCACATGTATACCTATATTATTATCTCTTCCTTTAACAGTTTAATACATTCCTAAGGATCATTTGTCAAATTCCTTTATTATAAAATTTCTTTTGTTTATGATATGAAGCAGGATTATGTAACCCATTTTATTAGAATTGGAAATCTTATGTTATACCTTATTATTGATTAATTTATGGTTCAAAAATTGTTCATGAAAATGTTATGATGGGTGATATGAGATAGTTATCCAATTCATTGGGTAAATCTTTAGTTGTATAAGGTTTCATGTATGGTATTAGGTATTAAACTTAACCTAATATGGGATGGTTTTGAATATGTGATATTTTCTAGGAAGTTAGAATTGAATCATGATTATATCATGTAATATGTTGTTTCCAAAATTCTTATTTTTATAAAATATTATGATGTGATTTCCTTTGTGTTATAATTTAACTTTAATACTCATGTTCCTTCTCTTTTATGATATCATGTTATACCACTAACTCATATGTTATACCTCCTTATCATTTTTATTCCCTTATAGGTCATTTCAAATAAAACCTTTCTTTATGTATTCATATGTTATCCCACACATTTTTATGATTTCAATGTGGATAATAAAATAAGGATTCCATATTTTATGTTCTTTTTTATATAATATAAACCTTTTTTTCTAAACTCGCTAGGCCTTTAAGATCCTTATATTGTATTAATGGATATTTCTTTTTTTCAATCACATAATAATATGAGTGAAAGTCATTGGTTCTCATAGATTTTATAAAAGGAAAGGTTTAACTAACCATTGGAACTAGGATGATAAAATTTTAGTGAGAACCTTGGCCTTATTTCTAATAATAAGACTTAGTATACTAAAATATATTGGAATTTTTGTGAAGTATAGATCAAGTGGTTTTTAATAAATACAACCATGTTTGGATACTAAAAGTAAATTTAACTCTATAAAAGAAGTTCCTAGGGGTAATAACCATGAAATATGGTATTTATATGGAATCTATCATCACTTTTTGAATGGTTATAGGCCTTGTTTCACACTTGGTTTGACATTCCTGGGAGATATTGTTTGAAAATTCACAAAATATTTAAAAATAATTATAAATCATATGAACAAATAGTTATGTACGAAAATATAAAAGGAAAAATTACCAAGGAAAACATATATTAAAACCTAGATTCCATTTTGTAAGGATATACATATCATTCATGTTTTATTAATTTAATGTTTAAAAGTTTCTCTTTAGAATGTTAAAGTACACTCATCCAATGTTTTTATTTATTTCATTTAATGTTGGTAAATAAGATAAACTATGCAAACCAAAAACATTATAGGAAATGTGATTATTTCCCCAATGATATTTTTAACATTATTGGACCGTGAGATGGGTACTTCATAGAAGTATTTTCTCAACTAGCTCATATAATGAATAATAACATGAATCAATCAAAAAACTGTACTCCTCCAATGTAGGATCAAGTTATAGATGATTATTTTATGCAAAAAATTCCTCTTCTATTTTTGGATATTTTCATCCCATAATCAATGAATAATGAATTATATCTATAGAGAAGATATTTTTTTTCCTAAAATGCATAGAGTAATATGAAGTTGTGTTGTTAGTCTATCAAATTGAGGGAGTAGATTGTTAGTGGTTGATGCTAATTAAGAACATAAAGTCCAAAGTGGATATTTCTTCCATGGAATGGGGATACTTCATGATTTTTTAAAAAATTTCCCTGAACACTCTGTATTATAATATAGAGGTAGTTTCTTAGTTATAATAATATGGAAGAAGTGTCTATTAGGGCTTATGAGAAAAAAATCACAAATATTTCATGGTACTCCATCGACTTTTTTTGTCACCAATAGTACGGTTTGAAAATTATTATTGGATTAAATATGAATTTATGAAATTATTTAGATATTTAAGACTTTGATAGTTATGAAGATATTATTTTTCATGCCCTCAAATTTTATATAAAGATTAGGGACTCTCAATAGTCATGTGGAACTGGAAACAAGAAGCATAAAATGGATTTCATGTTAGGATCATCATAGAAAAATCCAATAAAGGAAAGAAAAATCAAGATCCCACATGTCAAAATTGTGTAACTAAGCCTCCTAGAAACTACCTAAGTAGAATAGTAATATTATTTAATTGTGAAAATATGGTCATTATGTTAATTAGTAGTTTAATGAAACTCAGGATCCAACTAATGAGGAAGAAGCAAAGAAGGTTTAGATCCAAAATATGCATGTCATATGATGTTATAACTATGTGGTAAAAGAATTATTAAATCCGATTACGTAAACTAAGGGGTTTTAGTGACAATTTTCAACAAAAAACCCACCAAGGTAGTAAGGAATGGACTATGATATCCCTATGTCTAATGTGGATATTGATAATGATGTGGTAACAATTATGATTGTTATTAATTCAATTACAGTCAATGTTCTTTTTTATTATATTTTTACACTTTATTTCATATAATAAAATTTTATTACAACTATTCAAACTGCACATTAATGCATGGGGGTTGAGCTTGCTATTAGAACATTAGTAAGAGCGATGTTTTTATCCCATGTATAAAATTCTTCCCTAGTAAATTTTTGTGACTCTAATTTTCTAGAAAAAATCATCTTACCTCTTTTAGGGGGGTTTGATTATTTTTTGGGCATGGATTGACTATCCTTTTATAAATATAACATAAAATTTCAAGACATGGTGATCATTCACCATTCCCATCATCACCCTATGATTTTTTATAATTTCAAGGTGGATGAAGAATCTCCCAGGTAATTTTATATTCTATCATAGACATTCTTCCCTTATTTCAAATCATATCATGCCAAAATAAATTATATAAAATTTATAATCATATTTTTAGAGAATCCTATTATAAGGTATTATACTAATTTACTCTTTAAACAGTTTCCTAGTCTTCCTCTTGAATGGGTGGGGGATTTATCAATTGAACATATACACAGATATCTATGAATATCAAATAATCATTATAGAATGACCACTCTTGATTTGTAATAGCTAAATAAGTGATTAATAGATAATCCAGATAAGTGTTTTATATTCCCAAGTGTTACACTATATGGTTCACTGGTCATCTTATTCGAGAACTATAATTGGTCAATGCACCTCAATATTGATTGTCACACGCTAAAAAAATCATGATAAATAATAAGTATCCCCTTCTATGGATAAATGATTTTTTTGATCATCAAAATAGAGTTCAATATTTCTCTATAGTGGACCTTTGATCAGGATATCCCCAATTAAGGGTAAATAAGGAATAAATTCTAAAAACTACCATTCATATAAGGTATAGAAACTATTAGTTCATAGTGATGCCTTTTGGTATCAATAATGCCTCAATAATATTTATGGACATAATTAATAGAGTTATTAGGGATTATAAAATTAAATTTGTGGTAGTCCTTACATATGTTATTCTGATATACTCTACGAGAAATGTGGATTATTATGAGATTTTGAATACCGTGCTATAGGAATTTAGAAAGGAGAATATATATGAAATGTATAGTAAATGTGTGTTTTGGATGAAGTATGTATCATTATTTGGGCATATTGTCCCCAAAATTGGGATATATATGGACTCTTATAACACAAAGGCAATTGATTACTAGACTAGAACAAAATATGTAACCGAGATATATAGTTTCATTTCATTATCTGGGTATAACCAACAGTTTTTGAAAAATAATAGAGATTTTAAAACTCAATAACCAAGATAACATAGGAGCGAGTCAAAAATATTTGGACCAGTGAATGTAAATGGGGAATTAAGGAGTTGAAAAGGTGTCTAATCAAAACACTTGTACTTATACTTCCCTGATGTTGGGAAATTTTTTTGGTTTAAAAGGATGATACAATGAAGGATTTGGTTTTTGTTCTAATTATATGTGATAATGTGAAAGCCTATTTTTAACTAATGTTGAATTTTCATGAGAATAATTATCCCATACAATACATGGAGTTGGATGGAGTGATCTTTTCATTAAAGATATGGAAACATTATCTCTTTGGGTAGATAAGTGAAATATATATAGATCACAAGAGGATAAAATATATATTAACATATAGGGAGTTTAAATTTCACCAATGAATATGGTTAGAGAAAATAAATTACTATGGCTATATAGTCCACTTCAATACTCGGAATGAAAATTTAGTGAACATCCTCTATATATAAATGATCCAATAATTTTATAAATGATGAGAATTTAGAATGATCTAATATTTTTAGATTTGAAAAGTATAGATATTGGAATATGAAAATTATATTCGTCTTACCTTTCTCAAATAACTAGACAACCATCTATTCTTGATAAGATGAAAAATTCCCAAAAAATGATGTGGTGTTATAGAAAATAGTTCTGAATATTCCAAAATTCGTCTTTATTGAGGATTGAGTCATATATTCTAAAACAAAAATATATGTCCCATAAAAACTAGAGTTAATATGGGGATTTAGAATAATGATCATAAATCCTCCTATATAAATCTATAATGAATTTAGGGGAATGAAGAATAAATTTAGGATGCACAATATGAAGAGGGAGATTTTGGAATTTGTATCTCGATGCTTGGTATGTCAACAAGTCAAGACTATCTAAAATAAGTCTAAGGATATGATGCAACTATTTTATACACTAGTATAGAAATGAGAAAACATTACCATGGATTCTGTCATTGGACTCCTTGGGTATCCTAAATGTAATAACCCACTTGGTTGGTAGTCAGTCTCCTTACAAAGTTAGTGAATTTCATTTCTATCAAGGAAGATATGTATACTGACCATCTCGATAAGATATACATAAGATAAGTTGTAAAATTGCATAGAGTGACATTCTATAATGAGTTTTATTGAGATTTTATGATTACCTTAAGGCTCTGGAGAAGCCTTCCCCAATATTTGGATACAAAACTCAGTTTCATCACTACTTACCAAATGACAACCCGACTTTTTAATACATAACTTTTTATTACATTTTAAAAACAGGGGATATTTAATGTCTAGTGTCTTAGAAATCCAGAACAATAAAAATTGAAAATAAAAAATTCGTATAATCCACTTTTAAGGATTCATCATAAGTTAATCCTAAGTACAATTACTTCATTTCTTAACTTGTAGACATATATCAAAGGAAAGGGAGAGTAGAAGGCTCAACAAGGAAAACAAGTGAAATCAGTTAACTTATGATATTAATATGAACTTGATAAAAATATAAAGGCAAGAGAAATGAAAGAATAGTCATAACATAATGAAAATAACTTGAAACATAACTTGAATATGTGGAATTAAAATTTCATTTAGACATTCATGAACATATCACCAAGGTCCACCCTCAAGGTGTCATAAAAACTACCAAAGTTATTCACCAAGGTATCTAGAAACTTTTTATCTCTAGAGATTAATTATTTACCCAATGCATTGGAGATCCATCAGGTCTCAACCTTAATATCCCTTTAAATTAATGTGATCCAAATATAACATAATCATACATTTCATAAATTACCCAAATATAATAAATGAAATTGGTTTCATTTCAAAATCACGACCTTTTAAAAGTGCTAAAAAAATAAGATCATTATGTCATTTATAACCCACAGAAAGGGAGTGAGGGTTACATGTATGTCAATTAAAGAATCAAATATATCATTTTTTATAACTATTAAAACCCATAGGAACAAAATGGGTATTATAATTCACATATATAAAATAATATAATTTCTTGAGAGAAACAGAGAGAAATTTTGAGACGAAATTCCTACAGCATAATGGCTATGTAACTTGGTTTTAGAAAATAATAAAAAGGGAGGGTAAAAGAGTAAAACACTCATAAATAACTTATAATATAGTATAAATAAATAAAAACATGGAGATAATAACATGGTATAGAAATTTTAATGACATACCACATCAAAAGGAAACATGAAAGAAAAGAGAAGATGTGATTCCTTTTAAGAAAAATTCAGCAGCCTAACGGCGTCACAAAAAAATTAATAAAATCAATTGATGAGAGCGGAAAGGGTATCTCATAATTTGGAAATGAAATGGACATTAGTATGGATATAGGAGAACAATCTCCCACATAATAAAATGGAACTATAAGACATATCTTAAAGGAAGTCATGACTTAAAAGAGGAGGGTGAAAGGTTCCCTTACCTTGAAGAGTAACTTCGAAAGAATGAATGTCGGGACCTTGGGAGGCTTGAGGGAACCATGGGAGTACACATTGGGAGGTAAAGAGACCATAAATTCTTTTTGGAGGATTTATAAATGAAATTAATGAGGTAATGTCTAGGTATTTATAGGAGAAGTGGGTAAACAAATCATTAATTTCCAAGGGACACCTCATCAGTGGTATTGGCCAAACCCTGGGCTTTCCCATGGTATTTTCCCATGGTATTGGACAATTGTTATACCTAATAGCTTTTCTTACTATTCATAAGTCGACCATAAAGATTACATAATTATTACATCCTTAATGTTGTAATTAAAAACCCAAAACTGTAAAATGTATTTTCACTATTCTCCGAAAATTCAACTGTTTTAGAAAAATCCCAAAAAATCAACTTAACATAATATCGATGCTATGAATTTAAAAATGAACTCCATTTTATGAAAATAATTTTCTAAATATTTTTAATTTAATTTTTAAATAAAAACACTATTCACGTGAAAGAAAACTAATACATAACTAATAATTTCTGAAACCGTTATTTACTTATTTTATTGAATCACGTTACCTAATCAAGGTGCCTAAATTATAATAATACTTTCTTAAGTGAGGATACTAATACATTTGTTCACATTACTAATCATAAGCGTAAAATTACTATTCATAATTTACTCTTCACCAAAAATTATGTTGATCTTATTAGACTCTAAATTTCTTATTGAACATAACTGTAGAAGATCATTTTTTGAAAATCATTAGACATTAATAATTATTTACGGTTTACATAAATATTTTAAAATATCCATTTTTTCCGAAATTCATCAATAATATACTTCCTATATTTATCTGGACATTTGAAATTCACAAACATTACCATAATATGAAAAAAAACATTTTATTTATATCAAAGGATTACACAAAGTAGCTAAGGTCTCATTATATATCCCCTTATAACACCAGCATAGGACCAAAGTGTAAGGTGTCCTAAGGTGATTGAATCTTGGGGCAGCTCGTCCAACATTTCCCGAGTGGTGACCTCTATCAGCTTTAACTTTTCTGTAGGTGATTCCGTTCAAGATTCACATGATAAATTTCGTCTTGGGCTTGGTCCAGAACAAATCCCAGTGGTGATACCTTCTTTCCAAGTTCCATCAGACGGTCTTAAAATGTCCTGAGTCTACTAGATGATGCCATCGAATCTTCTTTCTGTATTAATTAACCAAGATCACTTTTATTTATAAACAAAAAAATTGTAACATTAAGAGTTTAGCTTCCAAAGGTCATATTGACCAACGGTAATATTTACCAACGATAATATAAAAGATGAAACCCAATGGTCTCATTTAATTATAATCACTTAATTTATTAAATAATATAGTTTTATTGAGTATAAAATAAAATAACATACACAATTTTGGAAACAAATATTGATAAAAAGTCTGGGTCGTTACATTCTTCCCCCTTAAGAAATTTAATCCCTAAAATTTTAACTTTTACCCTATGAAGAGAAAATGTGTTGGTACTTATACTTCATAGACTCCTCTAGTTCCCATTTGGCTTCTTCATATTTATAGCTCCTCTACAACACCTTGACAAGGTGGGTAGTCTTGTTGCGCGGAACCTTTTCTATACGATCCAAGAACTCCATCAGCTGCTCCTCATAAGAGAGGTCATGTTCCAGTTGTACCACCTCTAGGTTTAATACATGTGAAGGGTCAGGTATGTACTTCCTCAAGAGGGATACATGGAAGATATCATGAACTTGTGCTAGATTTGGAGTAAGTGCAAGTTGATAGGCCACTACTCTTATGCGATCAAGGATTTCATAGGGGCCAATGTACCTAGAGCTGAGCTTCCCTTTCTTCACAAACCTCGTGACTCTCTTCCAAGGTGAAATTTGAAGAAAGGCCTTATCACCAACACCTAATTCCATGTCCCTTCTATGGTTTTTGGCATAGTTCTTTTGATGAATCTGATCAGCCTTAATGAGTTATTAGATGGCATTGACTTTTTCTATCATCTCTTACATAAGATCAGGCCCAAGAATCTTTCTCTCACCAACTTAATCCCAACATGTAGGATTTCTACATTGCTTCCCATATAGAGCTTCATAGGGTGCCATTAGAAAGATCTAGTGGAAGATATTTTTTTAAGAGAACTCAACTAAAGGGATATGTTGATCCCATCCTCCTTTAAATTCAATTGAGAATATTCTCAACATTTCCTTGAGTGTTTGAATAGTCCTTTCAGATTGGCCCTCATTTTGGGGGTGATAGGCCGTACTGAAATTCAATTTAATGCTCAGAGCATGTTGAATACTTCTCCAGAATATTGATGTGAACTTTGGATTGAGATCAGATACGATAGAAAGTGGAACTCCATGCACCCTGACTACTTTCTTCTTGTAAATCCTACCAAGTTGATCATGAGATAAATCTTCCCGAATAGAAATAAAATGGGCAGTCCTAGTGAGACAGTCCACAATAACCCATATATCATTGTTTCCTTTGGAGGTTCTTGGAAGATCAGTGATGAAGTCAACAGTGATATTGTCTCACTTCCATGTTGGCATGGGTAGTGGTTGCAATACCCCTTTAAGAAGTTGTCTCTCTGCCTTCACTTGCTGATATACTAGGCACCTTGAAGTGTATTCAGTAATCTCTATTTTCATGTTATCCCACCAAAAATGATCACAAAGGTCCCTATACATTTTTGTGCTTCTAGGATGTATTGATATTTTAGAGTTATGAGATTCATCCATCAGCTCCTTCTTTATTCCTAGAATAGATGGAACACAAATTCTTGTAGGAAATTTCAGTACACCTTCTTGATCAATATGTAACTCAGGAATATTCCCATCTTTCACAGCCTCAAACTTCTTCTGTAACAAAGGATCTTCTTTCTAAGCATTCTTGATCTTCTCTAGTAATTATGGTTGAGAAATCATTTAATTTAGGTTTGATGATGTCCCTTATTTATAATTCCCATATCCAACATTACTAGGTCATTGATTAATGGATATATTTGAATATGCATCATGGAAAGAACAACTATGTCTTTCCTGGTTAACGCATCATCAACTTTGTTTGCTCTTCCATAATGATAATGAATTGAACAATCATAGTCATTACGAAGTTCCAACCATCTCCTTTGTCTCACGTTCAATTCCTTTTTTGTGAAAATATACTTCAAACAGTGATTGTATATGTATATATCACATTTCTCCCCATAAATATAGTGCCTCCATATCTTTAGAGGAAAAACGACCACAGCCATCTCCAGATCATGCGTAGGATAATTCTTCTCATGATTCTTCAACTGTCGAGATGCATATGAAATGAATTTTTCATTTTTCATGATGACGCACCCAAGCGCCTTGAGTGATGTATCGCTAAAAATAACAAATCTTTCTCCACATGAGGGAAGAGTTAACATGGTTTTAGTAACCAATCTCTTCTCCAACTCTTGGAAACATTCCTCACACTCTTTTGTCCAGATAAACTTTACCCCTTTTCGATTTAACTTGGTTAATTAATTAGAAAGTCATGAATTTTTTTTCATAAACATCCTATATTATACCAGTAATCCAAGGAAACATCGAATCATAGTTATTGTTTTAGGATGAGGCCACTCCTCCACAAATATTGTCTTTCTAGGGTCAATTGTGATTCCTTCATTGGTTACAATGTTCCCCAATAAAGTGACTTGTTGTAACAAGAATTCACATTTACTGAATTTTTCGAAAATCATCTCCTTCTGTAGAGTTTGAAAAATATCCCTTACATGATCCTCATGCTCCTTGTGAAATTTGGAATATATCAGAATATTATCAATAAAAACTACCAAAATTTTATCAAGGTAGTCCTTAAAGACTCTATTCATCTAATCTATAAAAATAGAAAGTTCATTAGTTAGTCTAAAGGTAATAACAACAAAATCATAATGCCCATATATTGATCAGAAGGCAGTTTTCAAAATATCTACTTTCTTCACCCTCAATTGATGATAACCAGATCGAAGATCAATCTTAGAGAAGAATTGAGCCCCACAATGTTGGTCAAATAAGTCATCAATTCTTGGAAGAGGGTATTTCTTCTTCACTATGATCCCATTCTGTTCTCTATAATCAATGTATAGCCACGTTGATCTGTCCTTCTTCATCACAAAGAGAACTAGTACTCCCCAAGGAGACACACTCAGATGGATAAACCCCTTCTCCAAAATATATTTGAGTTGTATCTTTAATTCCTTTAGCTCCACATTTTCCATCCTATAGGGGGTCTTGGATATCGGATGAGATCTAGGTAAAGTTCAATGGAGAACTCTACTTCTCTTCCTGGGGGAGGTTTGGGAAACTCCTCAGGAAATACGTCAATATATTCATGGATGATGGGTACAGTTTCTATCCTTAAACTCTCATATCCTTCTTCTTATTCACCAATAAACTCCATAAAGAAGGATATATGGGATTCCTCTAGACAAAGATCAGGATGAGATATCTCTACTTGGAAGATAACTGTAGGTTTTCCATTCAAGACTACTGCGATTTCCTTGCTTCTGCATTTGATCATAGCATTATACTTTGAGAGCCAGTACATCCCTAGTATAAAGTCGAATTCCAACATGGGAATTACTACTAGATTTTTGATAAGACTATTCTCACTAAAGTAAATACTAGAGTTTCTAAACACTGATGATGGTTGGATAATCTCACTAGGAGTCTTGACTGATAACTCTACTTTTAGAAAATCGAGGGTTGATTCTAAATTCTTTTCTAACATGGAGGAAATAAAGGAATGTGTAGAACCAGAATCAAATAAATTACTTTCTATCTTTGAGAGAACAACAAGGGTATCGACTAACACATCATTCGAAGCTTCAACATTAGCATTCATGATAGAAAAAGAACAACCTTTCTCTGTTATCCTTTTTTGAGGTTGATGGTGGTTCCCCTCTATTGCCCTCATATTTAGATAATGATTGGAGAAGTGCCCAAGTTTTCCACACTTAAAGCACTAGAAATTAGGTAGGGCCTCCACTATCTTCCCCTTGTCGTTAGTGTTTGGAAGTTGAGGTTTTACCTTACTTTGACAATTCCTTGCAATATAATCATCTCTTCCGCACATGTATCATTCCCTACTCCCGATCAGTTAGTTCCCCAAATACTTCTTCCCACATCTATTACAAGTGGTATGTTGCACTTGCTTGCCTCCTATTCCTTGATCAAAGTTCCTAACTAAGCCAGGCTCCATTGATCTCTTCTTGTCATTTGATTTATGAGACCACTGCATCTCACTAAACTCTATCTTTACTTTCATCGCACTCTGCACGATCTCCTCATAGCTATCATAGTCCCGATTGGCTAGATTCTTCCACAGACGAGGTCTCAGTCCAACGAAGAATATATGAACCGTACCCGTTGGATCCATGACAAATCTAAAGGTGTAACATGAAATCCTTGTGAAGTTCATCTTGTAGCTTCCCACAGATTCATTCTCCTTCTGCTTCAGCTTCAGAAACTCCTTCCCCATTCTTTCTCTCATGGAATGATTGAAATACTCACTGAAGAAGATCCCTATGAACTCTTCCCACTCCATAGCTTCAACATCTACTCTTTTCCTCATGTTTTCAATCAATTCCCACCACTGGTCAGCTTCTCCTTATAAGATATAGACTGCCATGGTGACCTTATCTTGCTCTAAACAGTGGAGTATAGAAAAGATCTTCTCGATAGAGCAGATCTATTCCTTAGAAATCAATGGGTTAGTCGATCCATTGAAGGTTGGTGGTCATTGAAACATAAAAGACTCAATATAATGTTGTTTCTATCATGGTTAGATCAGTCTCTTAGCTTGATTCAAGTTATTTCCCAAAACTTGAGTCAGTTGGTTCATCATTCACATGAATATTTCAATTCTGGATTCCATCGGAGGGTTGTCAACCTATGGTCCATTGCAGTCACAATTTGCATGGTTCCTACTATTGCTTGCCATTTTCTACAAGAGTAAAACCTTAGTGAGAAACTTATTTCATTTATTAATATTTTAACTATAAAGGATTTTATGTCTTAAAAATTCATGCTTTAACAATTACATTTCTCTATAATTCCTTCCTAATGATTCATAAAAATCTTGTGATTAATCAAACATATCCCCTGGGAGTGTTGTAACCAAGAGTGAAATAAGTCTCATTGTCATGCACTAGTTTCCATTCAAGTATAGATCAAAGAAGTGTTTTTGAGTTTTACCCCTATGTACAACTATTCCAGAGCTACCTCTACCTACTCGTATCTAGACAGGGATGTATTTGTTTGATAAACAACTTGCTCAATACTCACCAAAATACTCGGAAGTTTTTCCTATTTTTAAAATTTTCTATAGGGTTTTTCCTAAAGTTTTAATATCATAATTTCCATAAATAACTAAACTATATTTTGATACCAACTATGGAAACCCTCCTTTTTAATATATAACTTTTTATTACATTTTACAAACATAGGATCTTTAAAGTCTATTGTCTTGGAAATAAAGAATAAAAAAAATGAAAACAATATAAAAATTCTTCTAATCCACTTATAAGTATTCATAATAAGTTCATACTAAGTAAAATTACTACATCTCATAACCTGGAGACATACATCAAAGGAAATGGTGAGCAGAAGGCTTGGTAAGTAAAACAAGTGAAATAAGTTTACTTGTGATATTAATACGATCTTGATAACAACATAAAGACAAGAGAAAAGAAGTAATAGGATTATCATAATGAAAATTACTTGAAACATAACATGAATATATGGATTCAATATTTCATTTATACATTCATGAACATATCACCAATTTCCATCCCCAAGGTGTCTTAAAAATTACCAAGGTTATTCACCAAGGTATCGTGAAACTTGTCATTTCTAGAGATTTATTCTTTACCCAATGCATTGGAGAGATATTAGGGCAAACCCTTAATTTTCCTTTAATTTCATTTGATCCATATATAACATAATAATACATTTCATAAATAACCCAAATAGAATAAAAGAAATGGGTTTCATTTAAAATCATGATGTTTTAAAAGTTCTAAAAAAAATAAGATGCTTATATCATTTATAACCCATGGAAAAGGAGTGAGGGTTACATGTATGACAATTACATAATCAAATATATCATTTTTTATGACTATGAACACCCATAGAAACGAAATAGTTATGGGAATTCACATATATAAAATAAGAGAATTTATTGAGAGAAAGAGAGAGAAATTTTGAGACGAAATTTCTACAGCATAACGACTATGTAACTTGGTTTTAGAAAATAATAAAAAGAGAGGGTAAAAGAGTAAACCACTCATAAATAACTTATAATATAGTATAAATACATAATAAAATGTAGATAATAATATGGTATGGAAATTTTAATGACATACCACATGAAAAGGAAACATGAAAGAAAAGAGAAGGTGTGATTCCTTTTACGAAAAAATTGGTTGCCTAACGGCATCACATAAAAATTTAAAAAATAAATTGATGAGATAATAAAGGGTCTCTCATCATTTGGACATAAAATTGATAGTAGTAATTATATATAAGAACAATCCCCCACATAATAAATTGTAACTATAGGACATAACATAAAAGAAGTCATGACTTAAAAGAGGAGGGTGAAAGGTTATGTTACCTTGAAGACTAACAATGAAAACATGATGTTTGGGACCTTGGAAGGCCTGAAGGAACCTTGGGAGGAATAATTGGAAGGTAAAGAGACCATAACGTAATTTAATAGTATTTTGGAATGAAATTAATGAGGTAATGGCTTGGTATTTATAGAAGATGTGAGGGAACATTTCATTAATTTCCAAGGGACACCTCATCGGTGGTATTGGAAAAACCATGGGTTTGACCATGGTATTTTCCCGTGGTATTGGCCATATGGGACACCTCATAGATTATATTACTATTCATAAGTCGACCAGAAAGATTACATAATTATTACAATCTTAATGATGTCATTAAACACCCAAAACTCTAAACTGTAATATCACTATTTTCTGAAAATTCAACTGTATGAGAAAAATCCCAAAAATTCACCTTAACCTAATATCGATGCTCTCAATTCAAATATGAACTCCATTTTATGAAAATATTTTTATAAATATTTCTGATTTAATTATTAAATAGAAACATTATTCACCTATAAGAAAACTAATATATAACTAATAATTTATGAAAAAGTTATTTACTTATTTTATTGAATCACATTACCTAATCAAGGTGCCTAAATTATAATAATACTTTCTTAAGTAACATTACTAATAATTTTGGTCACATTACTAATAATAAGTGTAAAATTACTATTCATAATTTATTATTCACCAAAAATTATGTTGATCTTATTAGACTCTAAGTTTATTACTAAACACAACTATAGAATAATTTTTTTTCAAAATCATTACACATTAATAATTATTTAAGGTTTATATTAATATTTTAAAATATCACCTTTTCCTAAAAATCATCAATAATGTACATCCTATATTTATCCAGATATTAGAAATTCACAAACTTCACCATAATATGAAAAAACCCCATTTTATTTATATCAAAGGATTACACAAAGTAGCTAAGGTCTCGTTACGTAGCCCCTTATAACACCAACATAAGACCTAAGTGTAAGGTGTGCAAAGGTGATAAAATCTTGGGGAAGCTTGGCCAATATTTCCCAAGTGGTGACGTCTAACATCTTGAACTTCTCCTATAGGCGATTCCATTCAAGATTCACTTAATGAAGTTCGGCTTGGGCTTGGTCCAGAGTAATGCCCAGTGGTGCTACCTCCTTCCCAAGTACCGTTAGATGGGCTTCGAACAACCTGAGTCTATTTGATGAGGCCATAAAATCTTATTTCTATATTAATTAACCAATATAACATGTATTTATAAACAAAAAATTGTAATGTTAAGAGTTTAACTTCCAACGATCATATAAACCAATGGTCTCATTTAATTATACTCACTTCATTAATTAAAGAATATAATTTGTTTGAGTATAAAATAAAATAACACACAAAATTTAGGAAACAAATATTAATAAAAGATCGGGTCATTACATACCACCCTCATACGGATGGTAATTATGAGAGAAACACAAATATTCTAGAGGATATGAATAGTCCTTTATCAATGGATTTCCATGGATGTTCAGATTAGAACATTACCTTGTTGGAGTTCTCATATAACAATAGTTTCCACTCTATCATTAAAATGGAACATTATGAGGCTCTGTATGGGAAGTGGTGTCAAAATCCAACATTATAGGATGAAGTTAAAGAGTGGAAGCTGATGGGACCAGATCATTCCCAAGATATGATAGATAATGTCCAACCAATTCATTATCGCATGAAATCCACACAAAATCAATAAAAGAGATATGAATAAATTATCCAATGAGACCATGAGTTTGACAAGGGAGATAATGTGTTCCTCTATATTTCACCATGGAAGAGATTCATGAGAATTGGGAATAATGGAAATCATATCCATAGATACATCATCTTCTTTGAGATATTTGATCTCATTAGAGTAGTGGCCTACCAACAAGCAATTCACCTAACCTATCTGAAGTAGATGAGGTGTTCCATCTATCAACTTATGGAAGTACATTACAAAACCCTCGCATGTACTAAATATAGAGATGGTACCATTGGGGAAATATTATTCATATGATTATCAATATATGAATATATTAGATCATAAAAACAAGGTCAATGTTGATGGAGCTGACTGTGGTTCACCTGGACCTTCTGGATGCGGAGGTGTTTTCCGTACATGTTGGGGTCTGGTAAAAGGATTCTTCCTTCAATATATTATAAATACTACTACCATTGAGGCAGAATTATGGGCAATGATTAAATCTATAAGGTACACAATCCATTATGGTTAGAATAACTTATGGTTAGAATCAGATTATGGTATTGTTGTTCAAATTCTGAAAAATCAATCAAGGAATGTGTCATGTAAGATGTTATCAGTGTGGGGTGATTGTCTACAACTTACAAACTGGCTCTATATTTATTTTATGCACGCTCTGCATGAATCCAATCAAGTGGCAGATGCTCTCTTGAAAATAGCAATAACAGAGGTCAGCTCTAGTTGGTCTTTCAGGGATCCAGAGTTTTGTATCCATCTTGTTAATGTTGATTATTGTGGCAAGGTTTCTACCTTCTTGTGTAAGGATATTCTGTAACTATATGCATTTTACTTCTTCATTTGGTTTAATATAATGGGAGCAGGCTGTTGTCTGTATCCCTAATTTCTATGGAATATTTTTCAATAAATTCATCTCTTCAATAACATGCAATGTACAAAACACTGTGTTTAAATGAAAAACAAAACTCTATTAAATTATTAGTATTTAAACCATATGATTATAAACTAGCTGTTAAATTGGTGAGTATGAATAAAAATAACAAAAATATGAAACATATTTTTTAAGAATTTATAAAATAAATTCAATGTTAATCTATTTATTATAAATAAAATAATAACTATTTTAAAGAGAAATAAATGTTTTTTCAAAAACTGTATTTATTTTCTAAAAGGCGTCTTAGTTTATCTTTCGGAATATAATTTATAAATAAATTTTAAAACATTTAGAAAATTTATTATAATAAATTACTTTAAATTTTTAAGTCACTATAAAAAATTATCTTAGGATAATTTTTTGTAATTTTTCAGAAAAGTTCTATTTTTCGATGAATTGGGAAAAATTCATATTAAAAAACACCCTTTTCATTTAAAGAAATTACAAGAACCATATTTTTTTTATAAAAGTAAAATTAGTTCAATTATATATTAATTAATAAAATTTAGGTCATTGGAATCAATTTCATATTGAATTTTATATAAAATCTTATTCAACTTATGAAATATTTTCTTCTGGAAAACCGTTTTTTCAACACGTCTTTGAGATTAATTTTAAATTAAGATCTATTTTTTAGTTTTATTTGTAAAAAAGTATTTAATATTTTTAATTATAATATTTCATATTATATAATAATAAAAACTATATTTTTCATTGTAATTAATTATGAAAAGATTAAATATTATTTACTATTATTAACGTAAAAATAGTTTAATAAGGGGTTAAACTAAAATGATAATGGTTAAAAATGAAAAAATGGACCTTTCTAATCCAAATATTATGTTCATATTGTGACCTTATATATCATAATGTTATAAAATTTTCTATTTTAGATCCTTGTGGAATGGTAAAAATGATGGTGGAAATCATTCTTTTTTCAAATTCCATGTGTCACCTCTCTCCAACTTATAAAAGGCCACCCCATATTATATCCTTTACACACTTAAAAAACCAAATGGTTCAACCAAAACCTTCAATAATAACTTCCATAATTCATTCAACTCATCTTATAATCCTTGTAAAGACCCCTGTGACGAGACGGACCTTTGAGACACTTCTTCGTGGGACTTTGTGATACTTGGAGTATCGACCAGTAGCTCGTGGAGCGGACCCTCCCGGAGACGAGCGTGCAGAGTACGGAGACCGTGTAGCCGGCTGAGACCTGACGACTGCTTGACCGACTCGACTTGGAGTGAGTCGACTAGCCCAGTGGACGGAGCGCCCGGTACTTGGCGGCAGACCCACGGCGGACGGAGCGCCTGGTAGTTGGCAGCAGACCCGCGGTACTCGACAGGAGGAGTACCTCAGTAGGCTATCTGGGTAGCGCCCGGTATTTGGCGACAGACCCTCAGCGGACGGAGCGCCAGGTAGTTGGCCGCAAACCCGCAGTACTCGACAGGAGGAGTACTTCAGCAGTCCTAGGTCATCTAGGAGCGGATGAGGACAGCTTAGAGCCGGCAGAAGTCATACGCTGACAGGAGGCGGAGGCCACTGGAGTTCGAGGATGGCGACCACGTCTTCTTGCGGGTCTCACCTCGACGTGGTATTCAGAGATTTAGCCGAGACAGCAAGTTATCTCCGCGCTTCATCAGACCCTTCCAGTTTCTCAGCAGGATTGGCGAGGTGGCTTATCGCCTGGCTCTACCACCTCAGTTGCACCGGATGCACGACGTCTTCCACGTATCCCAGCTGAGGAGATACGTGCACGACCCGACGCACATCTTTGACCATGGGGAGCTTGACGTTGACGATGGGGCGACTTTTACGGAGGTCCCGGTGGAGATAGAGGATCGACAGGAGCGGGTCCTACATGGGCGATCGATTCCTCTTATGCGCAACAGATGGCGGCACGGGAATCTCCAAGAGAGCACATGGGAGCGGGAGGCTCAGATGCGTGCTCAGTACCCTCTTTTGTTTCCCTAGTTTTGTTGTATCTTTACGGGGACGTAAAGCCCCGAGGTGGGAGTAATGTAAAGACCCGTAAAATTCAAGGGAAATTTTTTCTTTTTTTCTTTAGAATTTTACAAGAGCGCGGTTTCAGACGGCACCTGATTCCGAGGCCCGGAGTGCCCGGAATTAATTTCCGAAGTTTGGCTCGGGTACGTTCAGTGAACGAACGAGCGGGAATTCCTAACTTTTGATCCGGTGCTCGGAATTGAAATCCGAGGGCACCGATGAACTCGCAGCGCCGATATTCGCTTAATGAGACCTTATCGGGAGTTGCGTTTGTTGCGGGTTGAAAGTTACATTTTGGGGTTTTTCAGTTAAGTTAAATAAAATTTGTGTAAGACAAATTTTATTTTAACTTATTTAAAAACCTATCAAAAGAGGTTGGAAGTAGGACCCACACCCACTTAACCTCCCTTGGGAGGATTAAGTGTGGTGGGGCCCACACGAACCCCTTTTCTCTTCAAATTCTCTCAACGTACTTAACCCCTAATTAATTGGCCTATGTCACTCTTAATTAATTTTGGGAGTTAACTCTTTTGAATTTCAAACATTTGAAATTCTTTTGAGTTATGTGTTAATAAAATAAGATGTAATCTTATTTGTTTATGGGTTGTTGGTTTATTCCCTTGAGAGCTTTTGAGAGCTCCTCTTCATCTTCTCCGGCGAAGAACGTCTTCATCCTCAACGAAGAACGACAACACTTCGTCAAGGATCATCGACTCGGCAACCCGGTATCTTCGGACCTCTTCTTCCTCCTCGGACCTTCTTCGTCGGCAAACGAAGATCCGCCAACGTCGTGTCTCCTCGGGCATAACTCTTCGTCAACGGATTTGACGAACGACGACCGCGACACCCGACCTCCGCGACGCCGTCTTCCGCGGAGTGTAGCCGAACCTTTGAATCTTAAACCCGAGGTAGGGGTTGTTGATTCAATATTTATTTATTCCGTTTCTTGATCCTGGTTTTCGCATGTCAAACTTGAGACTTTTAAATGTTTTAAGTTGCGTTATTATGTTTAACGAGAGGGGGGCCGGACCGCACGAACACGGCCGAACCCCCCCCCCCCCTCCATCGTTATTGTTCAATTATTTTGCGGAGGAAAGCAAGTGGCGTGGTGCCGTCGCACCACGCAGATGAACGTGCGAATATCTTACGCGATGCCGTCGCACGCACCATGGAAGTAACAACAAGAACACGACGCCGTCGCGCCGCGTTGAATAATATCAAAGCACGGCGAAGGGACGCGGTGCCGTCGCACCGCGCCGGATGACGAGAAGACCGCGGCCGGTTCCGGGCCGCGGCGGGATGAGAAGACCGCGGCCGGTTCCGGGCCGCGGCGGAAGGAAAGACCGGCGGCCGGGCCGCCGGCGTCGGAAGTCGAGGGCGGGACCGGAATTTCCGGTCCCGTTGGTAAAAACCGGCCGGCCAGCTGGCCGGCCGGATATCATAAAAACCGGGGGAATAAATCCCCCGGCCGGTTCAACAAACCCCCCTCTTAATGAGGGGGGCGGTTCATTAAAGGAGGGGGGGGGCAACAGCCCCCCGGTTTGTCCAGCCGGCCCCCACTTGCGGGGGCCGTTTTTTTGCAAAGGCACGGCACAAAGCCGTGCCGCCTTGACAAAACAGCGGGGGCCTTGCCCCCCGCGTGCCACCCGCGTGCGCCGCGGCCCGCCGCCGCCACCGCGGCCCGCCGCCGCCGCCCCCGCGGCCCGCCGCCGCCGCCCCCGCGGCCCGCCGCCGTCGCCCCCGCGGCCCGCCGCCGCCGCCACCGCGGCCCGCCGCCGCCGCCGCCACCGCGGCCCGCCGCCGCCGCACCGCCGCGCCGCCGCGCCGCCGCCGCCGGCCGCCGTGCCGCCCCCGGGGGGGGGGGGGGGGGGGGGGGGGGGGGTCGGGCCGGGTCGGCCCGGACCCGGACCCCCCCGTTTCGAACCAGATTCGGTTTTTGGCTCATAACTTGAGCCTCGGACCTCCGAATGACGAACCGTCTGCGGAAACGCGATCCTTGGATCGAGACGGTCGTTTCGGTATATGGCACTCAAGGTTTCGGGTTACTTTGATTCGGCCGGGTTGGTTCGTTCACGGAACCAACCGGGCCTTCGGAGCGGAAACGCTCATATCTTGAGCCACGAACGTCCGATTGACGCGCCGTCAGTCGCGTTGCGTTCCTCTTAATGAGACGGATCTTTTGGCATACTCTGCCCGAGGTTTGGACGCAGGTGGAGTACGGTCGGGTTGGTTTTGCCTTAAAAACCAACCGGGCCCCGGAGACGAAAAAGCCAATAACTCACAGACCGGGCGTCCGATTGACGCGCCGTCTGTTTCGTTGACTTCCTCTTGATGAGACGGAACTTTTGACATACTCCGCCCGAGTTTTGGATACAGTCGGAGTATGGCCGGGTTGGATTGTACCCGAAATCCAACCGGGCCCCTGGAACGGGAAAGCTGTTATCTTTCAGACAGGACGTCCGTTTGACGAACCGTCAGCGGCGTTGGTGTTTACGTTTAGTAACGGTCCCTATGAGTATACCCTATGGGAGTTCGGGGTACAGTTGAGATACGGCCGGGATTGGTTCGCACTCGAAACCAACCGGGCCCCTGGGACGAAAAGACTAATAACTCACAGACCGGGCGTCCGATCGACGCGCCGTCTGTTGCGTTGAGACCCCTGTGACGAGACGGACCTTTGAGACACTTCTTAGTGGGACTTTGTGATACTTGGAGTATCGACCAGTAGCTCGTGGAGCGGACCCTCCCGGAGACGAGCGTGCAGAGTACGGAGACCGTGTAGCCGGCTGAGACCTGACGACTGCTTGACCGACTCGACTTGGAGTGAGTCGACTAGCCCAGTGGACGGAGCGCCCGGTACTTGGCGGCAGACCCACGGCGGACGGAGCGCCTGGTAGTTGGCAGCAGACCCGCGGTACTCGACAGGAGGAGTACCTCAGTAGGCTATCTGGGTAGCGCCCGATATTTGGCGACAGACCCTCAGCGGAAGGAGCGCCAGGTAGTTGGCCGCAAACCCGCAGTACTCGACAGGAGGAGTACTTCAGCAGTCCTAGGTCAGTGAGCGGCAGCCTCGGAGTCGTGACAGGACCACTGTACACTCTAGAGACGGAGCTCTTCAGCAGTTACGGTTTCGATAATGAAAATCCTGGTTTGAGCTGAGACTTTTGACCTTTGTGTTTCCTCATGATTGAGATGGGTTTCTTGATAACTTAGCTATATGTATGGGCATATACCTGGGTAGTGGTTATCCGTTGATCTCATGATCCTTGTGCTTCCTCATGACTGAGATGGGTTACTTGATAACTTAGGTATATGTATGGGCATATACCTAAGTAGAGTTTATCTGTTGTGATCTTCTTGTGGTTATCCTTGTTGGTTTTAGTGAGACCTTGAGGGTCTCGGGGTCCCTACTGAGTATCGTTATACTCACCCCTGCACGGGCTATGCCCGCACCTCGTTGTGTTGGTTGCAGACGATGGACAGTGCTGACAGAAGCCGAAGGTGCGAGGACTGGACGGTACCTGGAGGTGGACTATTCGACGAGGCGGTAACCGGAGGTGGACCACTGGGCGGGACATACTCGGAGCGGATGGGGGGACCCGAGGAGCAGAGGAGCTATCTGTACCCACCCTTCAGGTGGGATTTCCAGTGGACATCTCAGCGTAGCAGCTTTACTTTTCAGTCGCTGTTTTCCCTTTCGAGTTGTACTTTACAGTTGGGCTTGTATTTCCGGCCCCTTTTTACTTTTCAGCTCTTCTTTTGTACTTAGTGTTTTACTTCCGCTTGTACTCTGTGGTGCTTGTTTTCTTTTATAAAGGCAATGCCTTCCCAGTTATCGGGATTGTACGCCTTTGGTGCTAGTCGCCAGCCCCTGGCCTCTGGAAGGCGGGCTTGGGGTTGTCACGGCACGGGCCCCGAGGACGGGTCGTGACAAATGCCGCGGCGGGACGAGAAGACCGCGGCCGGTTCCGGGCCGCGGCGGAAGGAAAGACCGGCGGCCGGGCCACCGGCGTCGGAAGTCGAGGGCGGGACCGGAATTTCCGGTCCCGTTGGTAAAAACCGGCCGGCCAGCTGGCCGGCCGGATATCATAAAAACCGGGGGAATAAATCCCCCGGCCGGTTCAACAAACCCCCCTCTTAATGAGGGGGGCAGTTCATTAAAGGAGGGGGGGGCAACAGCCCCCCGGTTTGTCCAGCCGGCCCCCACTTGCGGGGGCCGTTTTTTTTTGCAAAGGCACGGCACAAAGCCGTGCCGCCTTGACAAAACAGCGGGGGCCTTGCCCCCCCCCCCCCCCCCCCCGCGTGCCACCCGCGTGCGCCGCGGCCCGCCGCCGCCACCGCGGCCCGCCGCCGCCGCCGCCCCCGCGGCCCGCCGCCGACGCACCGCCGCGCCGCCGCGCCGCCGCCGCCGCGCCGCGCCGCCCCCGGGGGGGGGGGGGGGGGGGGTCGGGCCGGGTCGGCCCGGACCCGGACCCCCCCCCCCCCCCGTTTCGAAACAGATTTGGTTTTTGGCTCATAACTTGAGCCTCGGACCTCCGATCGACGAACCGTCAGCGGAAACGCGATCCTTGGATCGAGACGGTCGTTTCGGTATATCGCACTCAAGGTTTCGGGTTACTTTGAGTTCGGCCGGGTTGGTTCGTTCACGGAACCAACCGGGCCTTCGGAGCGGAAACGCTCATATCTTGAGCCACGAACGTCCGATTGACGCGCCGTCAGTCGCGTTGCGTTCCTCTTAATGAGACGGATCTTTTGGCATACTCCGCCCGAGGTTTGGACGCAGGTGGAGTACGGTCGGGTTGGTTTTTCCTTAAAAACCAACCGGGCCCCGGAGACGAAAAAGCCAATAACTCACAGACCGGGCGTCCGATTGACGCGCCGTCTGTTTCGTTGACTTCCTCTTGATGAGACGGAACTTTTGACATACTCCGCCCGAGTTTTGGATACAGTCGGAGTATGGCCGGGTTGGATTGTACCCGAAATCCAACCGGGCCCCTGGAACGGGAAAGCTGTTATCTTTCAGACCGGACGTCTGTTTGACGAACCGTCAGCGGCGTTGGTGTTTACTTTTAGTAACGGTCCCTATGAGTATACCCTATGGGAGTTCGGGGTACAGTTGAGATACGGCCGGGATTGGTTCGCACTCGAAACCAACCGGGCCCCTGGGACGAAAAGGCTAATAACTCACAGACCGGGCGTCCGATCGACGCGCCGTCTGTTGCGTTGAGACCCCTGTGACGAGACGGACCTTTGAGACACTTCTTCGTGGGACTTTGTGATACTTGGAGTATCGACCAGTAGCTCGTGGAGCGGACCCTCCCGGAGACGAGCGTGCAGAGTACGGAGACCGTGTAGCCGGCTGAGACCTGACGACTGCTTGACCGACTCGACTTGGAGTGAGTCGACTAGCCCAGTGGACGGAGCGCCCGGTACTTGGCGGCAGACCCACGGCGGACGGAGCGCCTGGTAGTTGGCAGCAGACCCGCGGTACTCGACAGGAGGAGTACCTCAGTAGGCTATCTGGGTAGCACCCGGTATTTGGCGACAGACCCTCAGCGGACGGAGCGCCAGGTAGTTGGCCGCAAACCCGCAGTACTCGACAGGAGGAGTACTTCAGCAGTCCTAGGTCAGTGAGCGGCAGCCTCGGAGTCGTGACAGGACCACTGTACACTCTAGAGACGGAGCTCTTCAGCAGTTACGGTTTTGATAATGAAAATCCTGGTTTGAGCTGAGACTTTTGACCTTTGTGTTTCCTCATGATTGAGATGGGTTTCTTGATAACTTAGGTATATGTATGGGCATATACCTGGGTAGTGGTTATCCGTTGATCTCATGATCCTTGTGCTTCCTCATGACTGAGATGGGTTACTTGATAACTTAGGTATATGTATGGGCATATACCTAAGTAGAGTTTATCTGTTGTGATCTTCTTGTGGTTATCCTTGTTGGCTTTAGTGAGACCTTGAGGGTCTCGGGGTCCCTACTGAGTATCGTTATACTCACTCCTGCACGGGCTATGCCCGCACCTCGTTGTGTTGGTTGCAGACGACGGACAGTGCTGACAGAAGCCGAAGGTGCGAGGACTGGACGGTACCTGGAGGTGGACTATTCGACGAGGCGGTAACCGGAGGTGGACCACTGGGCGGGACATACTCGGAGCGGATGGCGGGACCCGAGGAGCAGAGGAGCTATCTGTACCCACCCTTCAGGTGGGATTTCCAGTGGACATCTCAGTGTAGCAGCTTTACTTTTCAGTCGCTGTTTTCCCTTTCGAGTTGTACTTTACAGTTGGGCTTGTATTTCCGGCCCCTTTTTACTTTTCAGCTCTTCTTTTGTACTTAGTGTTTTACTTCCGCTTGTACTCTGTGGTGCTTGTTTTCTTTTATAAAGGCAATGCCTTCCCAGTTATCGGGATTTTACGCCTTTGGTGCTAGTCGCCAGCCCCTGGCCTATGGAAGGCGGGCTTGGGGTAGTCACGGCACGGGCCCCGAGGACGGGTCGTGACAAATTGGTATCAGAGGAGTTCGGTTCTACCGTGAACTCTGATCTTTTCTATGTGAAGCAATAGTGTTTAGAGTATTGAGAGTGGATATCAGTCCAGGGAGTCCAGTGTTGGTGCGACGGCCGACGTATCCGTACACCAGGACCCTGACCTCTGATTTCCGACTTAATGCACGAAAACATTGATTGCGTGTGTGTTTTCAAAAGTTTTTCCCCTTAAAACAGCTCAAACCAGGTCAGCTCACCAGGTATAATCGTTTGATCGTGTTACGTTGTTTCTTTCAGGATGGCCCCACGACGGCAGCCATCTAGGGTTCCGAGAGTCGAGTGTGACGACAGCCCACCGAGCGACGAGGCTTCGGTGCAGGGCCCTTTTCCAGTAGTGGCACCGGCGGTAGCTTTACCCGCCGATCCCCCGATGCTTCCAGCAGCAGCCGCTGACGATGCACGTCGCCTCAGCGCACTGCATGAGTTTCAGCGACAGCGACCGCCCAGGTTTCGCGGGGAGACGGATCCCCAGGCAGCAGAGGACTGGCTGGAGGCAGTGGTTCGAGTGTTTAGGCTAGTGAGGACACCAGCAGACCTCATGGTGATCCTCGCTGCGAGCCTACTACACGCAGCAGCAGGACGATGGTGGAGCTTGATGCTCCAGGTGCACGATGAGGCATCCTTGCTCTGGACGGACTTCGAGAGCCTCTTCCGCTCTGAGTTCGTCCCGGCCACCCTCTGAGCGGTGCGCATCCAGGAGCTTCTACAGCTGCGGCAGGGCAGCATGACGGTCGCCCAGTACTCGGCAAGATTTACCGATCTCTCACGCTACTCGACCGACATGGTACGGGACCCCTTCTTCCGGACCCGGACCATCGAGCAGGGTTTGAGACACGAGATCAGGGCATCGCTGATCTCCCTCAGCATACCGACTCAGACAGGAGTACTGGAGCGGGCACTTCTGATCGAGAGTTTCCTTGCTGAGTCTACACCAGCACAGCAACTCACCGCAGGGCGGCACGTGGCAGAGTCATCTGCAGCAGGTAGCCGACGGATGACTCAGGGTTCCAGGCAGACCAGACCTACCGGTGGCCGACCGCACGACTCAGGCTCAGTTGTACGGGGAAGCCGGGGTGGAGTCAGAGCCAGGCGTGCCGAGAGTGGGCAGTGTTACTCCTGTGGCGGGATTGGTCACATGGCTCGTGACTGTCCGACCCGCCATGCTGATGATCAGCAGTTAAGTGAAGAACCTCCCAGGCAGAGGCAGAGGTTCGACCGTGGCGGTCCGCAGGGAGGAGGCGGACGAGGCAGAGGAGCTGGACGAGCAGCTGGTGGTGGGCGACGCTTTGAGGCTCTTCCACCACCACCACCAGGAGGACCACCCCGACCGCAGGGGAGAGCTCAGCTTCAGGCAGCCGAGGCCTTCGATCATGGAGCTCTGGGAGCCGATGGACAGGAGCAGAACTAGTGGATACGTCCTTAGTACTTCTGGTTCTTTGTTTCTGTTGTGTAGCGTCTTGTATTATGAGCTGCAATAATAAAAGACGCATACCTTTGTGATTTTTTTTCGTTCCTGTCCTCTTTCGTGATGTTACTAAGAGGTTCCAGTTTTGGCTGTTGACTTGACCCTCACTGGTGAGACATCTTCTGGAAGAGACCCAGTTACCACACACTGATGCCGACAGTGTGACTCAACCCTTGGAGGCGAGAGTAACGGTTGAATCTCTTAGTAGTAGCGTCGAGGCCTTACGACGTCATCCTTGGTATGGATTAGTATCATCCATGTTAGGATTGACTGTTTTAGGCAAAGAATGTGGTTCATCCAGGGGATGAGACCAGATTTCTCTTTTCGGCAAAGGAGAAATCTTGCAGCTCTGATAGGACCGGAGATGGTCCAGGCCACGACAGAGAAGGTCCAGGTCATCTAGGAGCGGATGAGGACAGCTTAGAGCCGGCAGAAGTCATACGCTGACAGGAGGCGGAGGCCACTGGAGTTCGAGGATGGCGACCACGTCTTCTTGCGGGTCTCACCTCGACGTGGTATTCGGAGATTTGGCCGAGACGGCAAGTTATCTCCGCGCTTCATCGGACCCTTCCAGTTTCTCAGCAAGATTGGCGAGGTGTCTTATCGCCTGGCTCTACCACCTCAGTTGCACCGGGTGCACGACGTCTTCCACGTATCCCAGCTGAGGAGATACGTGCACGACCCGACGCACATCATTGACCATGGGGAGCTTGACGTTGACGATGGGGCGACTTTTACGGAGGTCCCGGTGGAGATAGAGGATCGACAGGAGCGGGTCCTACATGGGCGATCGATTCCTCTTATGCGCAACAGATGGCGGCACGGGAATCTCCAGGAGGGCACATGGGAGTGGGAGGCTCAGATGCGTGCTCAGTACCCTCTTTTGCTTCCCTAGTTTTGTTGTATCTTTACGGGGACGTAAAGCCCCGAGGTGGGAGTAATGTAAAGACCCATAAAATTCAAGGGAAATTTTTTCTTAATTTTCTTTAGAATTTTACAAGAGCGCGGTTTCAGACGGCACCTGATTCCGAGGCCCGGAGTGCCCGGAATTAATTTCCGAAGTTTGGCTCGGGTACGTTCAGTGAACGAACGAGCGGGAATTCCTAACTTTTGATCCGGTGCTCGGAATTGAAATCAGAGGGCACCGATGAACTCGCAGCGCCGATATTCGCTTAATGAGACCTTATCGGGAGTTGCGTTTGTTGCGGGTTGAAAGTTACGTTTTGGGGTTTTTCAGTTAAGTTAAATAAAATTTGTGTAAGACAAATTTTATTTTAACTTATTTAAAAACCTATCAAAGGAGGTTGGAAGTGGGACCCACACCCACTTAACCTCCCTTGGGAGGATTAAGTGTGGTGGGGCCCACACGAACCCCTTTTCTTTTCAAATTCTCTCAACGTACTTAACCCCTAATTAATTGGCCTATGTTACTCTTAATTAATTTTGGGAGTTAACTCTTTTGAATTTCAAACATTTGAAATTCTTTTGAGTTATGTGTTAATAAAATAAGATGTAATCTTATTTGTTTATGGGTTGTTGGTTTATTCCCTTGAGAGCTTTTGAGAGCTCCTCTTCATCTTCTCCGGCGAAGAACGTCTTCATCCTCAACGAAGAACGACAACACTTCGTCAAGGATCATCGACTCGGCAACCCGGTATCTTCGGACCTCTTCTTCCTCCTCGGACCTTCTTCGTCGGCAAACGAAGATCCGCCAACGTTGTGTCTCTTCGGGCATAACACTTCGTCAACGGATTTGACGAACGTCGACCGCGACACCCGACCTCCGCGACGCCGTCTTCCGCGGAGCGTAGCCGAACCTTTGAATCTTAAACCCGAGGTAGGGGTTGTTGATTCAATATTTATTTATTCCGTTTCTTGATCCTGGTTTTCGCATGTCAAACTTGAGACTTTTAAATGTTTTAAGTTGCGTTATTATGTTTAACGAGAGGGGGGCCGGACCGCACGAACACGGCCGAACCCCCCCTCCATCGTTATTGTTCAATTATTTTGCGGAGGAAAGCAAGTGGCGTGGTGCCGTCGCACCACGCGGATGAACGTGCGAATATCTTACGCAATGCCGTCGCACGCACCATGGAAGTAACAACAAGAACACGACGCCGTCGCGCCGCGTTGAATAATATCAAAGCACGGCGAAGGGACGCGGTGCCGTCGCACCGCGCCGGATGACGAGAAGACCGCGGCCGGTTCCGGGCCGCGGCGGGACGAGAAGACCGCGGCCGGTTCCGGGCCGCGGCGGAAGGAAAGACTGGCGGCCGGGCCGCCGGCGTCGGAAGTCGAGGGCGGGACCGGAATTTCCGGTCCCGTTGGTAAAAACCGGCCGGCCAGCTGGCCGGACGGATATCATAAAAACCGGGGGAATAAATCCCCCGGCCGGTTCAACAAACCCCCCTCTTAATGAGGGGGGCGGTTCATTAAAGGAGGGGGGGGGGGCAACAGCCCCCCGGTTTGTCCAACCGGCCCCCACTTGCGGGGGCCGTTTTTTTTGCAAAGGCACGGCACAAAGCCGTGCCGCCTTGACAAAACAGCGGGTGCCTTGCCCCCCCGCGTGCCCCCCGCGTGCGCCGCGGCCCGCCGCCGCCACCGCGGCCCGCCGCCGCCGCCACCGCGGCCCGCCGCCGCCGCCACCGCGGCCCGCCGCCGCCGCCGCCGCCACCGCGGCCCGCCGCCGCCGCCGCCGCCACCGCGGCCCGCCGCCGCCGCCGCCACCGCGGCCCGCCGCCGCCGCACCGCCGCGCCGCCGCCGCCACCGCCGCCGGCCGCCGCGCCGCCGCCGCCCCCGCCGCCGGCCGCCGCGCCGCCGCCGCACCGCCCCCGGGGGGGGGGGGGGGGGGGGGTCGGGCCGGGTCGGCCCGGACCCGGACCCCCCCCCGTTTCGAAACAGATTTGGTTTTTGGCTCATAACTTGAGCCTCAGACCTCCGATCGACGAACCGTAAGCGGCAACGCGATGCTTGGATCGAGACGGTCGTTTCGGTATATCGCACTCAAGGTTTCGGGTTACTTTGAGTTCGGCCGGGTTGGTTCGTTCACGGAACCAACCGGGCCTTCGGAGCGGAAACGCTCATATCTTGAGCCACGAACGTCCGATTGACGCGCCGTCAGTCGCGTTGCGTTCCTCTTAATGAGACGGATCTTTTGGCATACTCCGCCCGAGGTTTGGACGCAGGTGGAGTACGGTCGGGTTGGTTTTGCCTTAAAAACCAACCGGGCCCCGGAGACGAAAAAGCCAATAACTCACAGACCGGGCGTCCGATTGACGCGCCGTCTGTTTCGTTGACTTCCTCTTGATGAGACGGAACTTTTGACATACTCCGCCCGAGTTTTGGATACAGTCGGAGTATGGCCGGGTTGGATTGTACCCGAAATCCAACCGGGCCCCTGGAACGGGAAAGCTGTTATCTTTCAGACCGGACGTCCGTTTGACGAACCGTCAGCGGCGTTGGTGTTTACTTTTAGTAACGGTCCCTATGAGTATACCCTATGGGAGTTCGGGGTACAGTTGAGATACGGCCGGGATTGGTTCGCACTCGAAACCAACCGGGCCCCTGGGACGAAAAGGCTAATAACTCACAGACCGGGCGTCCGATCGACGCGCCGTCTGTTGCGTTGAGACCCCTGTGACGAGACGGACCTTTGAGACACTTCTTCGTGGGACTTTGTGATACTTGGTGTATCGACCAGTAGCTCGTGGAGCGGACCCTCCCGGAGACGAGCGTGCAGAGTACGGAGACCGTGTAGCCGGCTGAGACCTGACGACTGCTTGACCGACTCGACTTGGAGTGAGTCGACTAGCCCAGTGGACGGAGCGCCCGGTACTTGGCGGCCGACCCACGGCGGACGGAGCGCCTGGTAGTTGGCAGCAGACCCGCGGTACTCGACAGGAGGAGTACCTCAGTAGGCTATCTGGGTAGCGCCCGGTATTTGGCGACAGACCCTCAGCGGACGGAGCGCCAGGTAGTTGGCCGCAAACCCGCAGTACTCGACAGGAGGAGTACTTCAGCAGTCCTAGGTCAGTGAGCGGCAGCCTCGGAGTCGTGACAGGACCACTGTACACTCTAGAGACGGAGCTCTTCAGCAGTTACGGTTTCGATAATGAAAATCCTGGTTTGAGCTGAGACTTTTGACCTTTGTGTTTCCTCATGATTGAGATGGGTTTCTTGATAACTTAGGTATATGTATGGGCATATACCTGGGTAGTGGTTATCCGTTGATCTCATGATCCTTGTGCTTCCTCATGACTGAGATGGGTTACTTGATAACTTAGGTATATGTATGGGCATATACCTAAGTAGAGTTTATCTGTTGTGATCTTCTTGTGGTTATCCTTGTTGGCTTTAGTGAGACCTTGAGGGTCTCGGGGTCCCTACTGAGTATCGTTATACTCACTCCTGCACGGGCTATGCCCGCACCTCGTTGTGTTGGTTGCAGACGACGGACAGTGCTGACAGAAGCCGAAGGTGCGAGGACTGGATGGTACCTGGAGGTGGACTATTCGACGAGGCGGTAACCAGAGGTGGACCACTGGGCGGGACATACTCGGAGCGGATGGCGGGACCCGAGGAGCAGAGGAGCTATCTGTACCCACCCTTCAGGTGGGATTTCCAGTGGACATCTCAGCGTAGCAGCTTTACTTTTCAGTCGATGTTTTCCCTTTCGAGTTGTACTTTACAGTCGGGCTTGTATTTCCGGCCCCTTTTTACTTTTCAGCTCTTCTTTTGTACTTAGTGTTTTACTTCCGCTTGTACTCTGTGGTGCTTGTTTTCTTTTATAAAGGCAATGCCTTCCCAGTTATCGGGATTTTACGCCTTTGGTGCTAGTCGCCAGCCCCTGGCCTATGGAAGGCGGGCTTGGGGTAGTCACGGCACGGGCCCCGAGGACGGGTCGTGACAATCCTTGGGTTTTTCATAAATCCATTCTATGAAGGATTTTTGTAAACGAATAGGAAGTTGTCCGAAGAAGAGGTAACATCATTAACTGAGAATTTCATACTATTTATTTATACACCTACATTATAGATTTAAAAAAATTGATGATAAAATAACATTGGTATCCTAAATATATTTATATTTTTCTATTATATGTTCATGAAATAAAACCATATCCTCCTCCCTTAAATGGGAAACAAAATTGTTTATCGTGTGTATGGAAGGATACCGCCTTGCAAACCGACATAAATCAGCTTCCATCAACACTTATCACAACCAGATATAATGATGAACCTACTATTTATATGTGATATTTAACCTAAAATTTTACTTTTAAATTATAATATCATATATATCTTCACACATTCCATTCCTTGGAGAATTCAATAACACCACTCATGTTTACAGCGAAATACCTCCTCGCGAAGCGATGCGATTCTTCTTTCACTTATGATTCATGTGAAAGGTAATAAGGAATAGTTTTGATTTTATATAAGATATTCAAAAAAATATTAAATATTATGTAAAATTACATTATTATGTACTTTATTAGCTTATCATCTATTGAATAAATGGTAATATCATTCATGTGTACAGAGAACTACTGCCTTACAAAGCGATTTGATTCATTTTTATTACCGCATAACATGAATGGTAATTGTAATGATATTTAAGGAAATAACATGATTTCTATGTTATAATAATAATACATTTAAATTAAAATAAAACTTACCATTTATTCATCATGATATTAGATAAATATAAAAGTCACTCATGCGTAGGTATAACCTACTGTCTTCATGATTGTAACATGGTACATTTTTCATAACCATATTTCATGGTTGGATTAAAAAGTATAATTTATGGATACAAATTATAATTATGACGTGGTTATAATTATGGTGGTTTTTAATTAATAATCTGTTTGACCTTATTCAACTTACCAATGTGATTCTGGACATATTAGTTGTTTATCGTCAAAACGTCCTATGTGAAATTAATTGGTTATGTAATTTAATTTGACATGGTAATAATTAAAATAAAAGGAATAAAATACATGAAAAGTATCTTAATAAATTAAATAATTAATAATTTTATCATTCAATATGATAAAAAAGTTATGAGAAAAATCAGGCTTGAGGTAAGATATCTCTCTAAACGATCCATTCCTTAGGTTATGAACTTTCTTCCCCTAACTCACGTTATCACTCTCTTAATGTTACATAATACTTATAAATTATGTGCATATGTCTCACAAATATATACCTGTATTATTATATATTAATTTTATTAGTAATTAAATACATTATGATATTATCTCAATTTATTTCATTATGAAATTTCTTTTTTTATATGATATATATAATGATTAATAATCCCATTTTATTTCCATGGGTAATTCATATGTTATAAATTATGATTTATTCATTTATGTGTCACGCATAGACCATGGACATTTAATGATAGGTATGACTAGATATTTCTTCAATTCATTGGTTAAATCATTAGTCTTATGTGGTACCACGTATTGGATTATAGAGTAAACCTAATCCATTATGGGACTTTGTCAACCATGCATGTGATATTATCTAGGAAGTTATCCTTAACTCATGTTTATGTCATGTTATTAGTTGTTAAAAAATTTCTAATATTGAAATGATATTATGATACCATTATATTGATGTTATTTTTATCCTTTGTTACTCATGTACCTTCTATTTTATGATATAATGATATACCTTTGACTCACATGTTATGCTTTTTTATCAAGTTTATTACATTATATGGATTTTTATCCCTTCCCTTTCTTTATGTAATCCCAAGGTTATCTGATGTAGTTTTTGGAGATAAAATGTATTTTATGAGATCACTAGAGATAATAAAATAAGG
Organism: Viscum album; assembly: GCA_963277665.1. Taxonomy (NCBI): domain Eukaryota; kingdom Viridiplantae; phylum Streptophyta; class Magnoliopsida; order Santalales; family Viscaceae; genus Viscum; species Viscum album. The sequence continues at coordinate 135,397 of CAUJRU010000726.1, read as the reverse complement.
AATTAATGTTTTAAGTTCCTTTTTATGTAATATATTCCTAGTTTTCCGAATACACCAGGCCTTTATGATCCTCATGTTATATTAATGGATATTTATGTTTAAGAATCATGTAATAATATGTGTAGAAAGATTATGTCACCATATGGATAATATATGATATTATATGTATGTAAATGATTATTTTATAGAGTAATAATAAATTTTAATTTATTATACCAATCTTTAGAAAGATCTCAATGCAATTCGAACTCGAGATAATAGATTTTCATCTGACTTTTATTTATGTGAGACACATTCCATATTCAATAATTTTTTTATTTATATATTGTATATACTTTCCATAAATGTATTTCATAATTATTCTCATTAATATTATGGATATTTACATATCCATATAATGTTATCACTTTAATATTCTTTTTGTTTTAAATTTATCAAAGCTGTAAGGGATTTATGTTACAATCTCACAATTTATTGGAATTGTTTCAAATTATGTTTCCTGTGATTAAATTTTATAAACTATCAATCAATAACACATTTTATTTTCTTCTAACCTTGTAATTTATAGATATTAAATATTTAAATTTATTTTTCCACTCTTTTAGTACATAGTATAACAAAAGAATATTTTTAGGTAAAATCGACTTTATTTCTCCCTTTAGTCAAAAATTATTTTTCTTCCATGTCCATGTTTTCTAAAAATGTTTTCGATTTTTTTAAATTATAAAATGAATATAATTATTCATTTACACTAATTTTTTAATTTTTTTTCAAAAATTAAAATAAATCTACTTTTCATTTTTCGAATGGTATACTTTTAACCATTTATAGAAAATATGAAAGTAAACCTTGTTTTTAACATACACTACATGAACATAATTTTATTCTATCATGACTACTAAATTATTTCACTAATCATTTGAAATTCTCCATATTTCTTTTCAAATATAATCATTTCTATAATATTTTGGAAATTTTTATATTTTAATAAAATTATTTAAAAAAATGGTATTTTCCTCATGAAATATTCTAAGTAAACTTTTATAGTAATTTATCATATGTTAAAAACATAGTTTTATATCACTTGTTATTTATTGAGTATATAATTCAATTTTATCATCCTTATTATTTCAATGTATGGATTATGATTCTGATAATTAAATATAAACTAAACACATTTATTTTCCATGATTTGTGCTCTGATGAAATGTTTAAGTGTATGTGAAACTCTTTTACTTTCCATGGGTTATGATATAAGATGAATGATTTATGATATTTTATCACACATATGTATTATTTAAATTATGTGAGGGTGGTCTCAGAATTATATATCCCTATAATTCATTGAGTAAATATGGATCTATCATGTTATAATTACGAATAAAATGGGGAGTGAAACTGATTCAGTAAGGTTCTTTGTCCACTCTGATAGTCTTAAGAGTGAACCTTGAATATAGATATGATGGATTGGTAGTGAAATAAATATTATATGATATACATTTTAGTGAACCTTGACTCAAGTAATGATTTTTTTGCTTATGTGTATGCCACCAACATATGTCTTATTCCATTTTTTTGATCTTAAGGATTATTTTCTTTGATTCCTTTATGATTCATATCATAGTAAATATTTATTCTATGGATCGATATTTTTATCTTTGATTTACAGGATATGGTTTTCAAATGTTAAAATCATTTTATCGTTCCATTATAATCATTTTATGATTATGTTATTATTGATATCTTTCTTTTTTAACCTTACCTAAGCATTTGACCTCCCCATTTCTTATCTTTCCTTTCCCCATGTTATGAAGAAATGTTTAACATATTATATTTTTAAGAAGTGTGTTTGTTATGAATCTATTAGTGGTAGATAATGTTGATATCTTATAGATTAGTTGTTTATGTATCCATGTTTCCGAATACAATAAAACTATATGATTTTGGTATTGATTATAATATTATTTATTGAATGTTCATCTAACAGGATGCAATATTTGTGTATGAATTTTATGGGTCATTGAAGTTGGTATAAAAGTATGGTTTAGTCATTATTTAGAGATTTTGATTAAAAAACATTGGTGGGGGCCCTGTGGAAAATTCTAATTATAAGATTACATTGTAATTTTCTTGGTAATTACCATTTACAACCTTGGTTAAACCTAAGATGACATATTTTTTGAAAATGAGTCATGATTTAGACATTCTATAGACAATTTTTCAGGATTATATGATCAATAAATCTAATTAATGATACTTAAAGGTCATACAAACCATTTTATTTTTACTATGTGACTGAAGATATAATGGTAAAGTTGAGTTAGTGAAAAGTATGCTCAAATATTGATGTATATTATTTGAGTTTAGCTATATTAATTTAATTATATAAAAAATAAGTCTATATGAATGTTTATTAATGTTTATATTTTTTAATTAATAGTGAAAAATCATAATAGTATGATGATCAATTTTCAAGATTATAATTCTTCTCTTATTGATGTTTGTGGTCATGTGCTTCTTGAAAATATCATTATTTTCCCTCTTAATGAATTTTATGTTATCTTGTGTATGGATCATCTTTATTTACATAAGTCCCACATCAATTTACAAGGGAAAAAATTAAAAATTTATATTCCAAATCAACCTATGATTGTTTATAAGTGGGAAGATATGTATAAACTTCATATGGAAATTTTATCTATTATATGGGTTATGATTCCTATTTAAAAGGGTTTTTTATCTCATATAGTTGGGGAGAAGCTCTACATCAAAGATATGTATATTTTTGTGAGTTTTATTACAATCTTTTTAGAAGAGTTATCTTGTATTCCTCCTAATTTTGATGTTGAGTGTTCAATAGGACTCATACCTACTGCAACACCAATTTAGTTGAATCCATATAAAATTTATTTGATTGAGTTATAATAATTAAATAATCAACTATATAATAATATTGAAAAGGGATTCATTCAACCAAGTTCATCACAATGGCGTGAACATATTCCTTTTGTTAAGAAGAAAGATGGATGGATTAACCTTTACCTTGATTATCAGTAATTAAACAAGATCACAATCAAGAACAAGTATCACATAACTTGTAATGACGACTTGTTTAATAAACTGCATTAATATATTTAATTTTAAAATATTTTCCATCGTTCTAGGTATTATTAATTAACTTTTAATAAGGATTATATACCCAATAAATTATTCCTATAAAAGGTATAGAAAATATGAATTTGTAGTGATGTTATTTGTTCATAATAGTACCCATGTTATCTTTAGGGTTTTAATGCATAGTGTCTTTAGATACTACCTTGACCAGTTTGTTGTTGTATTTTTGAATGATATTCTTATATATTCAAAAATCAAGGAAGATCATGAAGATCACTAAATAAATGTAATGAATACCCTAATAAAGGATATGTTATTTGAAAAAATTACCATGTGTGAAATTTTGTTATTAAAAGTTTCATTTTTTGGGACATATAATATAAAGCGAGTGTATATTAGTGGATCTATTAAAGTTTAATTTTATTCAACATTAGCCTATACCAACCAGTGTGTGTAGTATATGTAGTTTTATTTGTCTTATTGTATATTATTAATGATTTGTTAATAATTTATAATGGTTGTCTGATCCAGTCACCAAGTTAACATTAATGGGAGACAAGTTCCTTTGTATATGTGAATATTATGAAAATTGTAGGGTACTGAAGAGAATTTTAGTCATTTCACCTTTTCTTACACTACCCTAGAGTGTAGAAAGTTATTTTTACATTATTGTTGTATAAAATAATGGATTGGGATGAATACTCATGAATAATGATATTATGATAGCTTATTCTTCATGACAATTTAAATTTCATGAGAAAATTACCTAAATCATTATTTAGACTTACCTATGACAATTTTTACAAACAGGATATGGAGGTATTATATTTATGCAGAAATGTTTTACCTATATAATCACCATAAATGTTTATAGTATATATTCACTCAAAAATAGTTGAACATGATACAAATAAGATGATTAGATTTGATTAAATATTTTCAATCCTCACTACATTATCACCCAAGGAATGTGAATAGGGTGACCAATTCTTTGAGTTATATTGATCATGATAGATTATCATTGATGGTGATCATAAAAGATCTAATATTTATGGATTTGAAAATGATGGATCTAGAAAAATTGAAGTAAGGGGATAAATCATTTCATAATAAAATGAGTGTTCAATCATTAATTCAAGTGAATATTAAATAGGTGTTGAAGGAATACGTTGAGTTTCAAAAGTAGTTAAGAACTATTCCTAATCCCAACCTTGATTATTATGGAATTATAATGTTTTGGAATCATGTATATATTCCATACATATTAGATATGAAGGATTATTTGGATGATGATCATTATATAGTATTCTCTATTCATCCTGGATGTATGAATATGTATAGACATATGATAGAGAATTTATGGTGGGAGAATATAAAGAAAGATATTATAAAGTGTGTATCTATTTTATTGGTATGTCATCAAGTTATGGTCGATTGAAAATTTCTAAGGGGATGAGTCATTTGTTGACCATACTAGAATGGAAATCAAAAAACATCACCATGGATTTTTCTCTGAGACTCCCCAAAACATCTAAAGGCTGGAAAACTATTTGTGTTATATTAGAACACACTAAAATTTCATCACATTTCATTTCTATTATAGAATAATTTAATATTTATTATCAGTCCATATTATTCATTATCAATGTGGTATGGTTTTATATAGTATAAAATTCTATTGTATCTAATTGGGGTCCATGTATTACCTTGTTATTCTAAATTTTTTTTTAAAAAACACTAGAATCCGAGATGAGTTTTTGTAATTCATATCAACCTTAGATATATGGTTAGTATTAGATACCCACTCAAACTTTATAAGACATGTTGATAGCTTTATCTATAGATTTCACATTTTTTATTGATTTTTTAAAAAATTTCTTTCAATTGAGAATTTAGATGTCTCCTTATGAATCACTCTATGGATTCTAATGTAGAAATACAATGTTCTTGGATGAATTTGGATAATGAATGATATTGGTACCTGGGTTAGTTAAATAAATATTTGTTAAATTTATATCCATTTAGAAGCACATCAAGGCATCCAAGAGTAAATAAAAAGTTATAATGAATGTCATTAGAGAAATATGGATTCCATGTTGGTGAGAAAGTACTATAATGAACTTCACCATGTATAATAGTTATGATATTCAAAAATTTGTGAAATCCGAGCCCGAGTAAAATTTTTCCTTGTGATATTCTTTATCAAGTAGTGATGGTGTTTTATAACTTGGTGCATCCATTAGAACTATCTCAATGTAACGATGTGTTCCATGTATGTATTCTGTCAAAGTACGTACTAAGTCCTTAAAATTTAATAAAAATAGATATTTTACCAATGGAAAATGGTCTATCTTATGATGAAAAACTACTAGAAATCATGGATCATATAGATAATGTGCTATGTAACAAGACTACAAAAAAAGTTAAAGTTATTTATAGGAATCAGAAATTTAAAGAGGCTATTTGGGAACCTAAGGATGTGATAAAATAAATATATCTTCATTTTTTATATTAGAGTGATATATTTTTTTGGTTAAAATTTATTTTAGGTGGGGTATAATTTTACACCATGATATTTTATGATATATTTCACTTCAAATAAAATTTCTTCAATAGCTTGCAATACACGCAACCATGAGTCCAAATGTATCATAATATAGTATACTATTATAAAAGATATATATTAAATTTCTGGATTGAATATGAATATCTACATTTTAAAAACTACGTTTATTTTATTCATATAAATAAATAATATTTACAAATAAATATTCAATTTTTTGGTAACCTCTTTATATGCTTCAAAATTTTTTATCTAATCTTTTAATTGTTTTTGGGAGAAAATAATATAAATAATATTTTCCACCAATATGAAATTTATTTCAAAAGTAAAATTTAGTTTTTAAATTATTAGGTCAAAATTATCTTATATTTTATTTTAATAATTGTTTAGAATCCTGGATTTGAAAATTAATAGTGAAAAATAAATATTTTTATTAAAAATTTCCATTTCATTTAAAGAACATACAAATTTCCATTATATTTTAAAATAATTTAGAAATTAAAATTAGTAAATATATATTATTAATAATCCAATTAATTTCATTATAATAAATTTTATATTTTATTTTCGTGATAAATATTTTTATACTTTAGAAAACATGTTTTTAGATAACTCATTTTCATCACATTTTTCAGTTTGTTTTAAAATTAATTTATGAAAATTAACAAATTTGAATATCAAAAAGATTATTCCTTATTTGAATAGGTAGGTTAAAATATGGTAAATAGTTCCCTCTTAATTTTGGTTAATATGAAAAGTAACCATAGTAAATTTTTGTTACTATAGTAATGATAAAATGGGTTAATAAGGGTTAAAACTAATGTGATAAGACATAAAATTCATTCCAAATTATGACAATATTTAATTTTAAGACTTTATCTCGTCCATAAGAATCCAAAATATAAAAATATGAACTTTTTTCCATTTAACTCAAATTTTGACCTTAATAAAATTTATGTAAAATATAAAATCAAAAGTGACACTTTATAGTAATTAATATCTAAATATTTTTCTATAGAGATAAAAAAACAATGATTTATTATAAATGTTCATTTTAAATATTAATGAATGAATTTTATCGTGTTAATTTATTTTTTTAATTTTTTATTTTTTGAGTAAATAATTACCTTAAATTCTTACACAACACCGACACAGTGCTTGTGCAAGCAAACAAAATATCAAGTAAATTATTTTAAAAACTATAAAAGTGTTAATTTTTGGGTAAGTTACAGTGTTAAAATATTTTTATAGAAAAATATAATATAATAATTTTGTGTGAAAGTTAAATATTCTAATTAATTTGTTTTCATGATGTTTTCAATGTCAAATTAGTTGAATAGTGTTAAAAATGAAAAAAAAATATTTTATAAAAAAATAATTTATTAAATAGTTTAAAAATATTAAAATAATTTAAGGAGGATAATTATTATGATAAATGTTTTTAAAATTTCTTAACTTATCCATTTATTAACTAACTATAACATTATTATTAAAATTATATCCTTTTATGATTGAAAAAGTTATTACCACAATTAAGGTTATATTCAGTTAAGAAAGGGGAAAAACTAAAATTTAAGGATTAAAATGAAATAAAAACCTATAAAAATTTCTTTTAATAATTATATTTTGACCATAAACACTTTTAATTTAAAATAAGGGATATTTTGAATAATTATACAGGGAAATAAAATATTTATATTTGAATCATTTAAGTAATTACAAGTGTGTTCATTCCTTCTATTATAAATGGACAAACAATTTATCTTTTATTTACACCATCATGAGAAATATATCTCGAAAAAACCTACCAAATTCCATTAAAAACTTGTATATTAATGATTTATATGTTCTAATATTCTTAAAAGTTCATTCCAAGTGTCCTAAAGAAAGGATATAAAGGAGGGAAATTGAATAAGAGGTAATCATCCCACCCGATGCCTTAAAATTATTTCTTCTTATAAATAGTATAAATCTATGTTATTCATAATAAAATAATAGAATAATTATCCAAAATATTATTAAATTTTATTATTATTATTAAGCCACCAATATTCACCCTTTTTCTATCAAATGGGATGTGAAATTATCATTCATATTTACATGTAGACTACCACCACCACGTAGCGATGAAATTAATTTTCCTTAACCATCTTTATTGGATGGTTAATGTCCTGGGTTTAATATTTATATATAATATTTATAATTTATTTATTTTTATTTAAATATAATATAATTTTCACCTTCTAACCTTCCTATCCATTTGAAAATGAAAACATTTCTCGGGCAAACGTGTTGACAACCACCTCCATAAAGTGATGCAATTTTTTTATTTCACATTATATAGTTGGTAAGAAGAATATATTTGATCAATAGATATTAAATATATCATATTATATGGATTTAGTAAACAATAATTATTATTTACCTTTATTTTTTTGGTGTATCAAAAATTGAAAATATCGTTCATGCATACGTACGACCTATTGTCTCCAGGAACAATTTAATTAATTTTTCTATATCTATTCATTATGGATGAATATATATATATATATATAATTAATACATATTATATTAAACTCATTATTAACAATCTTTAGATGATGTAACCATGATCCTAGTTTAAGGACTGGAACTAGTGGACCAAAATCCAAAACATTCAACACATGAAAATAATGATTCTAATAAGACATTATTAATAAATGGGTGATAAAATGTTATAATAATATCATAAAAGATATTAATATTATATAAATTATTTAGGTATAGATAAAAAATTTAAATATATTATACAGGAGGTTAGATAACTTTTAATAAAATTTGAACATGAGTTAAGGGATTTTCTTCTCACTTTTATTTATGTGAGACACACACCATATTCACCTCTTTTTTCTTTCATAATTTTTATATAATATCCATGAATATATTTTAATATTAACAACATGATAATTAATGGGTTTTAAATTTACATATAATTTTATCCCTTTTAGGAGCCATTCATTCAAAATTTACCATAGTGTTAAGGGATTAATGTTTCAATCTCATTGTTTTTTGAATTATTTATGACTATGTTTCCAAAGATGAAATTTGATAACCTATATTTCATGAATCCAATTTGTTTGTTTATCCTATGGTAATTTTTATATATTATATGTTTTAATTTTTTTACACTCATTATATACATAATATACTAGAGAAATATTTTTAAGGTAAATCGACTTTATTTCTCTCTTCAGTCAAAAATACTTTTTCATCTACGTCGATGATTTATAAAAATGTTTTAAACAAGGTTATTACTATTATACAATGACCTTTAAAATCCATTTTAAAGGTTTTTTTCAATTTTTAAATTTTTTTTAAAATTAATATTCTTTTCATTAATGAATGAGGTTCTTTTGACTTTTTACAGAAAAAATCATAAGAATCGTTGTTTTATCATACATGACATGAATAGAATTTCCCAATGACACTAATGATAAATTATTTTAATATTTATTTAAAATTCTACAATTTTATTTTCAAATAAAATTTCTTATATAATTTTTTGGGAATGATTTATATTTTATAGAATTGATTTCAAAATTAAAAGTGTATTTTCCTCCTGATATATTCTATGTATTCATTTAATGGAATTTGTCATCTTTGATAGAATCCTTTGATTTTACTTTTGATTTACATAGGGTATGATTCAAAAATATAATCCTTATAATTTATATGTATGATTTATCATTAGGATTATGAGATACATATGAAAATAATTTTTTTTGTGTTATACTATGATGAAAATTTTAAATTTTTATAAAAGTTGTTCTCATTTCAGGGTTTATGAAATATGATGAATAATTTATGATATTTTGGAACACATATGTAAGATTTTAATTACGATATGGTTTGGAATAAAATTATTTTACCCTATAATTAATTGGGTAAATACGGATATATCATGATATAATAAGGAATGTAATGGGTTTTGAACCCAATTCATTAATGGACTTTATCCACAATGGTATTCTTAAGAGTGAACATTGAATAAAAATAACGTATAATAGGGTCTAAAAACAATACACTATGACAATATTTTTAGTGATTCTTGACTAAATAAATTATTTTTTATGATTTTGTGTATGATAAAAACGTATTCCTTATTCAAATGTTATGCTCTCAAAGACAATTTTCTCCAATTCCTTTATGATTAATATCTTATGAACTATCAAGATTTATACCATGACTCAATAAATTGATCTATAATAAATATGGCATGGTTTTCAAATGTTAAATTCATGTCATCATTCCTTTATACTCATGTTATCATTAAGTGATCATTGATATCTCCCTTTTTTCCCTTAATAAGCATCCGAGATCACCCTTTCTTATGATTCCTTTACCCAGGTTATAAAGAAAGGTTGTAAGTATGATATGTATAATAAGGGAGTTATTTGTGAATATCTTACTGGGATATGATAGTGAAATATTTTTAATAATACATTTATGTATCAAAGTTCCAAATACACTAATTCAATATTATTCTAGAATGGATAAAATATTATGTATATAATATTAATCTTATAAGATTTAATATTCATTTATGAAACGTATAGATCCATATATTTTATATCAAATAAGGGTTTATCCAATATTTAGGGATTAGGATTAGATATATTTGGTAAAAAACATGGGGGTAGTCCAATGTTTAGGATAATATTCTAATGTTTCAGTATTGACCATAGATAACCTAGGTTAAACCTAAGGTGGCATAGATTGAAAATGATTCTTTATATACACATTATATGAATAATTTTTCATGAATATATGATTTTATACTCTAAATAATGATGATTATTGGGAATATAAACCATTTTGGTTTTACTAGTGGATTATTGATGAAATGATATGTTGAGGTGGTGAAAAGTATACTTAAATATTTATGTATCTTATTTGATATTAATAAAATGAATTTCCATATATCATCAAAAATATGTCCAAATTCTAATTCTTATCCTCAATAATTACATTATTAATTAGATATAAAACCTTCTAATGGTATGATGATCACTTTTCCAGTATATTATTCTTGTTTGGTTGAGGTATATGGGAACGTGTTTCTTGAAAATCCCATTATTCTCTATATAGATGAATTTGATTTTATATTTTGAATGGATTGTATTTATTTACATAAATACTTATATCAATTAAAATGGATGAGAAGTCATGTTTGATATTATTGACTAAACCATGATTGTATATCATATTAATGGTAAATATAAACATCATAATTGAAATTGTGTCCATTATATGAGTCATGATTTGTATTCAAAATGTGTGTTTGTCTTCGATGGTTGGTTATAATCTAAACATAAAATATATTCTAATTATATTTGATTTTGATTAATGTATTTCCAAAAGTTTTTCCTATAATTCCTCTAAATTGAGAAGTTAGGTATTCAACAAAACTCAAACCTAGTGCTATAACTATTTATAAGTCTATATATAGAATGTACCATAATGAGTTTTAGGAATAAAATAAGAAACTCAAAAAGAATTTTGATAATGGATTCATTCATTCAAGTGAATCATCAAAGGATGAATCTATTATTTTTCTTAAGAATAAATATTGATTGATACAACTCTAAATTGATTATCTGGAAGTGAAAAATATCTTGATCTAGAGAAAGTATCCACTACCCCTTAATGATGACTTATTTGATCAACTTCATAGAGATGAATACTTTTTCAATATTGAAATTCATTATATATATCATCAATTGAGGTTTTAGAAGGAGTATATACATAAGAAAACATTATTTTCATTGTATTGACACTGAATTTATAGTGATGCCATTATTTTACTAATTTTACCATAATATTTATTATTTTAATGATTGCAGTATTTGAACATAATAATGATTAATTTTTGGTAGTTTATATAGATTATATTATTATATAATCTATGAGTAAGTATGATCATGAATATCATTTGAGAATTTCACTAAATACCTAGTAAAATGAGAAGTTATTTTCAAAAAAATTCCAAGTGAGAATTTTGGCTATAAAATGTTTAATCTGTGGATCATATAATCTCAAAAAAGTGTTTATCGACGGATCCATAAAAGATATAAGTTATTAATTGTTAGAATATACCAACCACTATGAAATAAATCCATAGTTTTCTTTTATTGGATGAATATTATTGATTCAATATAAATAATTTCTCTTCAAAATATAATAGATTAACATAGTAAAATTAAATGATAGACGAGTTCCTTTAGAAAACTGAATTTGAAGAAACTTTCAAGGAAATGAAGATAAGTTTAGTCAATTCAACTATTCTTATAATACCCTAAAGTAGATAAGGTTTTGTGATATTTATTAATTCATTAAATAAGGCATGAGGATTCCTCCTCATGAAGAATAATATCACCGTAGCTTATTTCTAATAAAAATTGATGGTTCTGGGGGAAATTTACCCCAACTTCTGATTTGGAGTTTTCTATAATAGTGTTTTCATCAACGAATACAAAGTCTGTGGTGGGTACTACTGCTGGTGGTACAGTAATGAGGAAATCCCCCAAAGATATTTTTGAACTACTGGAATACATGTCTGCTAATAGCTTCCAGTGGCATTCTAAGTGGGGCTCACAGAAACAAGGTATGAAAAGCATTGATGCTACTACTATGATTTCTGCCCAATTGGACGATGTGTCCAAAAAGATCAACACACTCAATCTAAAGTATGCGTCCTAAGTACATGTGGAAAACCATCCAACGTGTAGTGAATGTTGTGATAACCACATCATGGGAGAATGCATAGGTTCTGAAAGTGGCCCTTCAACGAGCGAGGTGAGTTATGTTGCCCAAAACTAAGGGCCAAAATAGTGCCAGTAGTATCAGAACACGACATAGAGTGATCAACAGAACATAGGCTGGGGCCAACAACAACAGAATCTTATGCCCCAGAAACTTCCCAGATACAACCATCCTCCTTATCAGAACCAGTACCCAATGTAGCAATAGCCCCAATAGGGCTCTTATCAGTAGATAAGGTATCAAAACCCTTTCCCACAACAGCTACAGCAATCACCACCTCCACCAACTCAAAAAACACCTCAGCAGGAGAAAACCTCAAGGTTAGAGGAACTCATGTCCAAACTTATATCTACTACTGAGACCAGGTTCCAAAATTTGGAAGCTTTAATTTGAGGCCTGGAGAACTAGATTGGCCAACTGGAAAACAAACTCTCTATAAGGAAACCCTGTACACTATCATGTAACACTGAGAAGAACCTAAGGGAGGAGGCCCATGCTGTTACGTTATGGAATGGAAAGGAGCTACCATAACAGAACCAACCAGCATATCCAGGTTCATCCAAACCCCCTATTTATGAAGAAGGCACAGATACAAACCCCTCCTCATCAAAAATCCCACAGAATGAGGGTTCACAGAATAAAGGAAAGGAGGTTGTCAAACCCTTTGTGCCTACCTTTCCCTTCCTAGAGAGATTGTAAGAGAGGATGTTGAACCACAAGTTCGGAAAATTCATGGACGTGTTCAAGAAGATGCACATAAATATTCCATTTGCAGAGGCACTGACACAGATTCCTACTTATTCCAAATTCATAAAAGAAATGTTCTCCAATAAAAGAAATATTTAGGATCTAGGCACTATTTACCTAAACAAGGAGTGTTCTATAGTCTCCCATCATTCGATTCCTCCCAAACTCCAGGATCTAGGTAGCTTCACTATTCCATGCACTATTGGACCATGTGTGTTTGGTAAGTCCTTCTGTGTCTTAGGGTCCAGTGTTAACCTCATGTCCCTTGGGGTTTTCAACAATCTAGGGATCAATGATTTGAAGCCTACCTGATTATCCATTCAGCTTGCTGACCGATACATCAAATATATAAAGGGGATACTGGAGGATGTGATGGTCAAGGTAGGTAGGTATATCCTTCTTGCAGATTTCATTATCCTTGACATGGAGGATGACGAGAAGGCACCACTCTTTTTGGGAAGGCCTTTCTTGGAAACTGGGGAGGTACTGATCGACATGCACCAAGGGGAGCTAATTTTCTGGGTTGGAGATGATATAGTCTCCTATAATGTCCTCAAATTCATCAAGCATGCATCATTGTCAGAGCATGAGGGATGTTATCCGGTAACCACCGTGCATGATCATATGAGAGAAAAAAGGGATGATATGTTATGTTTTTTACCTCATATAACTACATCATTCCATACATTCTAGTTGATGAAGTTATAGAAGACATACAATTCCAAGAACGCCAGGGCAGCCACTGTTGGAAACGTGCAGTTATTCCTGATAGTCTAGAATTGGAAAAGGTGAAACCACTTGTACTATCGATTTTAAAGGCCCTTGAACTAGAACTGAAACTTCTTCCATCTTCTCTAAAGTACGGGTATTTGGGAGACCATAAAACATTGCTTGTAATACTTAGCACATAACTGTCACAGGATCAAGAAGATTCACTTCTGAAAATTTTGAAACAATGGAAGCACACTATTGGGTGGACAGTTGTAAATTTTAAGGGCATCATCCCTACCATTTTCACCCACGGGGTGATTCTTGAAGAAGGTGCAAAGAAAAATCGGCAACCACAATGATACCTGAATCCCCCCATGAAGGAAGTTGTAACAAAATAGGTGATTAAATTGTTGGATGCAAGCATCATTTATCCCATCTTGGATAGTCCGTGGTTGAGACGCCTACAAGTGGTACCCAAAATGGGGGTATCACTATGATTTCAAATGATAAAAACGAGCTCATCCCCACACACACTATCACGAGCTGGAATGTCTGTGTGGACTACTAGAAGATGAATGACGCCACGAGGAAAGACCATTTCCCCTGCCCTTCATGGATCAGATGCTAGAGAGACTAGTAGGGAACAACTTTTATTGCTTCATCAAAGACTATTCCAGCTACAAACAGATTTCCATTACTCCATAAGATCAAGAGAAAAGAACATTTTCTTACCCCTACAGTATGTTTGCTTACTGAATTATATATTTCGGCATGTGCAATGCACCTGCCACCTTCCAACGCAATATGCTGGATATCTTCCATGACATGGTGGAACATATCTGAGAGGTATTCATGGATGACTGTTCCATTTATGGAAAATATTTCACCACTTGTTTGTGACACCTAGATCTAGTGTTGGAAGTATGTAAAAACACTACCATAGTTTTGATTTGGGAAAAGTTTCATTTCATGGTGAAAAGTGGCATCGTCCCTGGCCACTGAATCTTAGCGAAGGGGATAGAGGTGGAATCATAAAATAATGAATTCATTTCACAACTTCCTATTCTGTCATCCGTCAGAGCCATCTACATATTCCTGGGGTAGGCTAGTTGTTATAGGCAGTTTTTCTGCATATTTTCACAAATATCCTAGCCCCTCACCAATCTTCTGACCAATGATTCCATATTTGAGTTTGATGAGACATGCATCATATCTTTTGAGCACCTAAAGTAGCATCTGGTGGATGCTCCAGTGATGAATTCTCCCAACTGGGAGGAACAATTTGATGTTATGTGTGATGCAAGTGACTACGCAGTAGGATAAGTCATGGGACAACCGCTTGACCAGATTTTTTGACCTATATATTATTCTAGAAGGATGCTCAAAGAGGTACAGATAAACTACACCACCACAGAAAAAGAGATGTTGGCAGTAGTGTTCACATTTGACAGGTTCCGTTCTTACTTAGTGCTATCTAAAATTAGTTTTTATACTGACCATGCAGCACTAAAGTACCTACTGAACAAGAAATATGTGAAGCCCCGATTGACCCAATGGGTGCTCCTCCTACATGAATTTGATCTGGATATTTGAGATAAGAAAGGAGTAAAAACGTTGTTGCTGATCATCTAACCCATCTAGAGCTGCCACATTTGGAGAAGGTTGAAGATAGATAGATCAGAAAGGATTTTCATGATGAGAACCACTTTTAAATCACCGAAACACCTAGACCTTGGTAACCTGATATTGCTAATTTTTTTGTTACATGTGTTGTTCACCCTGACCTCTCCTTCCTGAAAAGGAAGAGATTTATTTTTGTTGTTAAGAGGTACTTCGGGGAAGATCCACTTCTATTCTGATCCTGTGGAGATGTGTTGATCCGTCATTCCATTCCAGAAAATGAAGTTCATGGTGTCCTGAAATTTGGTCATGCCTCACTAGTTGGGGGACATCATGGCCCCGACCGTATTATAGAAAATATCCTACAATCTGGTTTACTCTGCCCGCCATGCATAATGATACTCGGGCCTTTATTTCCTTTTGAGATCGATGTTATAGAACTAGTAATATGGGATGTAGAGATGAGATTCCCTAGCACCCCATCATAAAGGTTGAAATATTCAATGATTGGGGAATATATTTCATGGGTCCCTTTCCCACATCTTTCAGGAAGACTTACATTCAGGTCTGTGTCAAATACATCTCCAAGTGGGTGGAAGCTGATGTTAGAACTCACGACACAACCAAGGTTGTCATGATATTTTTAAACAAACACATTTTTAGTAAGTTTGGAGTTCTACTGATCAGTGATAGTGGGACCCACTTCAACAACACACTGATGAGGGGAATACTGTCAATGTATGGAGTAAAGCATAATATGGGGACACCATATCATCCCCAGTCCAGTGGACAAGTGGAGCTCTCCAACTGTGAGCTCAAGCATATCCTAGAGAAAATAGTCAACACTCCAAGGAAAGATTGGTCCAAGAAGTTAGTCGATGCTTTGTGGGCATATCAGAATGCTTTCAAAACACCATTGGGAATGTCCCCATTTCACCTCATCTATGGAAATTCGTGCCATCTACTAGTAGAATTGGAGCACAAAGAATACTAGGCCATCAGGGCCCTAAATTTTGATTTGAAGGCACCTTAAGAGAATCAAAAGTTCCAACTATCAGAACTTGATGAAATCGGATTAGAGGCGTATGAGAACGCCAAGATATTCAAGGAGAATACGAGAACAATTCACAACCGGATGATTTCACAAAAATCATTCCAACCCGATGATCTGGTACTCCTCTTAAACTATCATTTTTGATCATTCCCAGGGAAGTTGAATTTATTATGGTTGGAACCATTCCAAGTTATACGCATATTCCATCATGGAGTGGTGAGAATTTCTGGAGAGGATGGTCAACCGTTCAAGGTTAATGGACAGTAGTTGAAATCTTACCATCACATGGAAAAAACGGTGGGAACGCTGTCCACCATACAGTTTAGTTAAAAAGAGGTAAGTAGGTCAAGACAATGACCTAAAAATAAAGGTGCTTCCTGGGTTGCAACCCCGCAAATACACATCATGTACCACCTGTATACATGGAGTATAGTTATTCCATTTTATTTAACTTCTAAGTATTATAAATATATATCTTAACAAATCAATAATAAATGATGATTCCAATGTCTATGGTAAGGTCACTGGAGTTTATCTGAGCCATCATCGGTTCGAATCTCCCCCGACCTACCTTCGGCATGGGGTTCCTCGTTTTTCCTCATGTGTTTTATTACACGGCGTGTGTGGTATTTCTTCACACACACACACACACACAGATATATATATATATATTCTTATAAGAAAACTCATGGTGGGGATGGATCAGTTTGGCAGGATCGTAACCCGGTTCCAAAAGACCCAGGTTCGAATCCTGAAAACCTCCCTGTTTCAATTGTTTGTCCTTTTTAATAAACCCACACGGTGTGTCTTTTGATATACGTCATGTGCTCCATGTTTTCCTTATAAAAACTAAAAATATTTTTCACATAAAGTACTTCATGCGAGTGAAGTTGGCAGATTGGCAGAGTCTCGGTCTGGGATTCAAAAGACCCGGGTTCGAACTCGGTTAATCTCTCTGCTTCATCTGTTTTTGTCAAATTAAAATACAAAGATCATGCATTTACTTTATTTTTGTATAGTATAGGCTTCTTTACATTAAATACATTTAAATAATAAATAGGAGCAGTAGTACAACCTTTGCTCTAGTGGTTGTGGGCTTCCGTTCAGAACTGCTGATCATCGGTTCGAACCTCACCCTAAGCACCGGACCAAAGGTTGTACTTTTTTTTCCCAATTTTAGAACACACGATGTGTATTTCTCAATAAATTACATGTATAGCTTTATTTTTTAAAAATTATGTGTATATATATATATATCTATTTTTATTATTTTTATTATTAATATTAATTATTATGTTGTTTACTATAATAATGATATATATATATATATATATTAACTTAAAAAATGTGATACACAACATGTTGTCTATAGATAAATGTCATGTACCTCGGCTATAAAATCCACAGACCACCGTCTTCAGCCTGTGTCATGTGGAACCCTCCCCTCTGTTTCTTCTCTCATACGACACCTGGCCTCCACTTTCCCAAATCTGCATATTTAGGACGTTTTACCTTCTGATTTCCACTACATTGTGATCCTCAGTCTAGGTACGCCCTTCTAAACCCTTTATTTCAAGTTTTATAAGCTTTTAGGGTTATTTGTGGATCATCCACCCATTCAGTATCTACGATACATAGGAATGAGTTGAATAAAACACGCCATGTACTATTGTACATGGACACACACTGCATGCTTCACGATTTAAAAATACACAGTGTGTATGTTTAGCACACACTGTGTACCATCCCCTATCATGCCCAGGTACCTTTTTCACATGGCCTCGCACACCATGTTCATGTACATGGAGTATCTGTTCAATACACTCCATGTACAATATTTCTTTTAGCCAGCCCATGCCTAGCACTTCACACGACCATTTACCCTTTGTTCTTGAACACGTCGTGTTGTCCTCTCACACGGCGTGTCCTGTATTATTATCACTTCTTACATGGTGGTCATGTCTCTCCTAATAGATGAACATGACCACTTTGTATGAACACAACATGTATGTTCGGTACACGCAGTGTCTCCTTCCCTGGTCTCAGATGCTCACTCAGCGCATCTATCCAAAGAGCATGGGATGCTACCCACTTTCATTACACACTGTGTACTCTGGATATACAAAATGTGCATCCTTCACTGGTCCATATCATGTTCACTCAGTGCGTTTATCCAATGAAAATGGGATGTTAACCCACTTTCACTACATGCCATGTACTTTTTTATTTTTTAGTTTTTTCACATTTTATTACGTTTCTTTTTCTTTCCTTTTTCATTTTTGTATTTTTGTTCTTTTTCAAGTTATGGAAGATAGAGACCATTCATGGGGGAAGCGGCCCACCTCTGCCACTGAGGGCGAGAGGCCTATATTTTATAAGATCCAAATCCGGCCTATGATGTCACCATATCCGGACTCTCTGGTATATTAGCTCCCTTCGCATTCCATCCTTCCACCGCTCACTACCTCAGTTGAGGCTTGTCCTAGTAGCACTGTACCTCCACAACCCAACACCAAGCCTCTGAGCACCACCCTTTCTTCACAACCAGCTGCCACTCAACTTGAGCTCTCCTCATTCACATCTGTTCCATCATCGACCACCCCATCTAGCAACCCTCCATCTACTGTAGCCACACTGTCCCCATAGCTAGCTCCCGCTGCTACACCTCCACCAGGACTGGGCCCTGTAGGTGTTCCTTACCCGTGCATGGTGTTCTCGGTCACCGATTTCGCACAATAAAGGGTTTGATGCTTCTCTCACCACCTGATTCCATTGAGCATCCTCTTTCTAGATAGCAGCATCCGTTAGCAGCTGGGTATCTGGGGCAAGTTAGAGGATCTTCTTAGGTACACTCCATTAATCATGATCTTCTAGGTCAACACTCCCATTTATTAGTGATTTATTTTTAATGTTTTCTACTTCCTTTGAGTTCTACGGAGCTATGTACCGGGAGACACATGGTGTTGCTGTACCAGTGGTCTGGTTCTTGCTAAATAACCAACCCTTTTCCCTTACTATGACTGATTTTTTCCAACGGTGTGGTTTTTATCCTCATCCAATCACCCCACCCCCTATCTCTACCCTAACTTGACCAGAGCCCTCTGAGATCATTTCTATGTGGTGGGAGAAGACGGGCCTGACCACCGCTATACCCCTACTTCCATGAAGTTCACCCTCATCACTGACCGTATCCTTCACATCACACACCAGTGGTTCAGTGCCATCCTTTTCCCCCACCATGACGATATGGGGGTCGTGATCGGTCATGAAATGGATCTCCTCACCCATTTTATCCTACAGAACTACCTGGACATCCCTTATCTTCCCGCCTCCTATTTCTACGCCCTTTTACCTGCCATCAGGGAAACCTGAATGATGGGTTTTACGCGACCCGCCTTTCCCTCCACCTTATGATTTTTGAGTCTTCTATTCCCCATGACCTATTAGGTTCCCCCCAGCATATGGACTATCTCGTGATTATTCACGTGGGATTCGTCTGAAAGTAGGGGGTGCTTACATCCTCACCCAGGCACCACCCCAACCACCTGCTGACCCTCCTACCCCTGCTGATGCACCTACTCCTTCTTCCCCACCCCACCCCCCTCTTCTGACCCCCCATCTTCTGGCCTACCTTCATCTATTACACCTCATACCCGTACCCCAGCACCCTCATTCGAACTCTCCTATTCTCTCCACCTAGCCGTGATGGAGTAGCATGTGGTTAGTCTTGATTGATGTCAGGACCATCTAGATTAGATGTTGGGGATTCTTCTTCAGCATCATGGTATACCACTACCCCCACCACCTGCCTCTACCTTGGTTCCTGACCCTTCTTTTGTAGCTCCACCGACCTTTACTACACTAGCCACAGATTCAGTTTTCATATCTACTACGGGCCCTGCTGCTGCCACCATTGCTGCTAGTCCAGGGAGTGATGCTAAGCATCCTATTCTGATTCCGGCTCCTATGGCTCCTACTTCTATGGCTTCTCTTCTGAGTGCAGATTTCAAGCCTCCAATTTCCATGGCTCTTTATCCTTCTCTACTGGTTTTTTCTGTACTAGAAGATGCCTCTTCGGAGGTGACCCCATGAATGGTTTTTGGACACATGTTTTTCATTATATATCTATTTTTGATATCTTGTGCCTATGTATGTTATGTATTCTTGTAGTGTTCTTTATCCACAACCATCATAGGTACTCTGGCACACTATGGACTAGCCTTCTCCATCACTTCTCATTTAACTTCTCCTAGACATGAGCGAAGTATTGTTTTTCTACATTTTTCCATTATTTTATTTTCTTCCTTGGTTTACTTCATTCCATACATCCCCTTATTATGGTACACTATTGTGTCCCCACATTTCCTTATTTAGTTTTTGTGGAAGTTGGTGGACAACGTGCGATATTAAGTATGGGGGGAATCTTTCGACCACTTTAGTCTTTGCCCTTATCATCATTCTAAGAGACATCATTATTGGAAGATATATTTGAAAATCTGAAGCCATTTTGGATAATCATATTTCTAAATAATAATGCTGAAAGTGGGAAATTTTTAAAAGTTTCATTCTTATTTTGGTTCTTAGGTGTTTTAAATTATTTCTGATGTAGTTTAAATTACAACTTGTAATCCTTGGATAATTACATCGATTAGACTAATCAATAATATACAATTCATGACCTAATTATCTCTTTATTTGTTTTTACCACTCATGAGAGGAAGTCTAAACCCTTTTTTATATTCTTTCTAATACACTCTTTCTTGATATATTCTTAGGATATATATAACTACCAAAATTCACAAGTTTTTTTCGAAACATGAGGAATTTTTGAATTACATTTAAATGATTGAGCCAATATATTGTTAAACCCCATTATCATGAGACCTAACCTACATATTATCTTTGTAAAGCCCCTAGAAACCCTGAATACACTTTATAGGAATCCATATTAGAAGCCTATTTCCCTTCCTACCCTAATTTTTTTTAATTTTTCATGATTATTCACTTGAGCTTAAAAGAAGGGATTGGAAACAAATGGCATATTTTTGTGAATTGTCATGAAATTAAGTATGGGGGAGAGCCTCTTGATAATTTTGGGAACAAAGGGTTCCAAACCTCTATTCATGGAAATTCTAAAAGGATCCCTTTGTTCTAAAAAATGGTAAAGACAAAGGGAACCTACACTCAATTGTTGGTTTGTGAGCCCTACCTAACTAACTAAAGGAGATGGTGGTGATGAGATCATTTGATAAATCTTGATGAGGATACTTTTTACATTGAGCTTAACTTCAAATATCATGAACTGTTATTTATGAATTTTGCCTCCTTTTTCAAGGCATAGAGTTATTTTTCACATCTTTACCTAGTAATCTTTAGCCATAGAAGCATATGATTGTTATTGAAATGTACCCATGATATTTGTAAATAAATTTTCTGAAGTAAAGAACTCTATTTCTTGAAAACCTATGGATCGCGTGTATATATTGTTGATTGGTCATAACATTAATTTAAAATATCTTGAGTGTTGAGTATTTTATCGGTGAGGTAAATCATCAAGTGCATTACATATTTTTTAAAGGTTGAAACATGTGTTTAAAAGAGGATGGCAACAATTAATTGAATTGTATATGTGGCATGATTAGAATATCTTCTGAATTGAAGTTGTTTTGTATCTTTTTATAATTTTATCCTGTGGATTATTATTTACATTTATGATTAAGTAAATTACTTCCTTATAAAATATAGACTCTCTTAATTAGATGTTAAGATTTTCTTGAGGGCAAGCAAATGGCTAAGTTTGTGGGAGTTTAATGCACCTGATTTTTGTATACATTTTCACACACTTTATTGAAAATAAGAACATGTTTTCAGAAATTACTTACTGATTAGTGGACAAATACATTGATTTTTGGTGATCTTGTTCATTTTCAGGAGATTTATGTCCAAATACACACAACATGGGAGAATTGAGAAAAATTTACAAACTACACGGTGTGTACATAAACACACACCATGTACATTCAAACTCAGACATAGATTGACTAGGACAAGTACATGCCTAAATAAGTAGAAGTCGGTACACGCCATGCTCACACTATACACACTGTGTACACCCTTTTAGAAGCATTTGGCGGATGAGAAGAAGTCTACACGCTGATGTGGCCGGCTGATAAGGACATGTCATGTTCTTCCTATACACGTCGTATGTACCTTTATAGAAGCGGTTGGTGGTCTAACCAATGTGACTACACACCATGTAGTGCAGCGCTACACACAATGTATATCTACCTACCAGGAGGCGCCATGTTCCAAGTCAAAGATGGTGTGTTAGGCCGCCTACCAGCGAAGAAAATAATGACAAAGGTTCATTGACAAAAGTACATATCATGTACTTCTGTCACATGCCGTGTAGTTTTATTTACTATAAATATAGACTTTGGCCTCCAATTCAAGGAGAAAAGAGGTGGAGAGAAAGGGTTGAAGGTCCGAAGTAAAGAAGCTCTACTTCTATTCTACTACTTCTCTATTCTACGATTCTACCCAAGAGTCACTCCCTCCTCGATGTTTCAAGCAATAATCAAACCATGTATTGAGGTTTTTGTGATTATCTTTACCTCTATGTGTAACTAAATACCCAGTGTATTAGGGATATGGGAGATGTAAGTGATGTAATATAGATTAGTTTCTATGAATGTATTTGTTCTTGTAACATATTCTTTTCCTTCTTAAATCACATCATCTTATCACTAAAAATTATGAAAGAGACTAAGGGAAGAATTTTGAAGGACTCAAAATAAAAATAACGATAAATATTTTCATGATCATTGTATGTATTTGTTGAACCAAAAATGGACTAAGCCAAATAATGAACTATTAAACACTAACTACTGAACCAATGATATAATCTAATCATTTATCAAGATTTTTTATTTTTATTCTTGTGATGATGAATTCTTATGATACATCTCCCAGGAAACAAGTATATTTTATTCTATTATTTTTATGTCACCATAAAAAAATATTTACATTAATTTTATTATCTTTATGTACTAAATTGTTTAAAATATTTTTTTAATGAAAATATAACTTTGTTTCTCTCTTTGGTAAAGAATTATATTTTGTACAAATCTATGTTTCCTATAAATATTTTAAAAAATAATTTTAACATTATAAATATCATTTTATAATGAAACTTTTATTCATTTTATACCTTTTAATAAAATTTAAATGTATTCTTCATGTGTTTTTCAAAACAAAACATGTTTGGATTTTCCAAAAATATGAATTTAATCATTGTTTTAACTCATACAACATGAATAATATTTTCCTCCATTATGACCACTAAATGTTTTAATGATTCTATTATAATTTACCATTATTATATTAAGTAAAAAATATTTTGAGAATTTTTTATGTTTTGAAATGTTTTTTTAAAAATTTGAAAGATATTTTCATCAAGATTGGTTTTATATGATTTTTAGAGATTCATTTATATGTTTCAAATTTTATTTTCAAAGAAAATTATTTTATAATTTTTTTATTTTTTTAAAAAATGTATTCCAAATTTTAAATGATATTTTCCTCAGGAAAATTTTAAATTATTTTTAAATATATTTTTTAGGTTTCAAAGGATATTTTCAAAACAAAATTAAACTATTATATGCTTTAAAAAGTTTTTTCTAATGTTTAGAGGATATTTTCACCAAGAAAACTATTAAAATTGTTTTAAATATAAAATTATAATGTTACAAGGTGATTATCAAAGAAAATGATTTTGAAATTTTTTTATCTTTCAAAAAGTGATTTCCAAACTATAAATTCTATTTTACTCATGAAATATACAATGTAATCATTCTAAATAATTTTATAAAAAAGATGAAATCCTTTTGTATTACATATTATGTACTGGGTATATGTTTAAATGATTCCATATTTATTATTTTTATGAATGTTTCATGTTTATTATGAAACCATTTTTTGGAAACCCATTTCTTTTCCTTGGGTTAAGCTATGATGAATTATTTTTTGAATAAATTTCTTATAACGGGTTCTAATATGAGGCTTTATTTATGATATTTTACAACACTTTTGTATGGTTTAAATTATGTGTTGGTGGTTATGTTATAACCAATAATGCATTTTTTGTTACAACCAGAGATTTTTGGGACCTATATATCCCTATAATTAATAGGGTAAATATGGATAAATCTAGAGTAAATATTTTTTATGTGAACCTAATTATTTATTCAAAATGTTATTCATGAACCTAATCACATGTTTAAAATATTATGTATGAATCTCATGACATGTTAAGAATGTTATGTATGAACCATATTTCAAATTCACAGTTTGATGCACAGACCTTGATTTCATGTACAGAAGGTTATTAGTGGACCTATTTTCAGTCCAAAAGTTTATTTGAGGTCCTTATTTCATTTAATTAACTTAATTAGTGAACATGTTTCAATTTATCCATGTTTACATTGTTATAAGGTTATGTACATTTCTAAAATATATATATTAGGTCAATGATATGTATTCATGTATAATTTTATTTGATTCCATTATGATTCATGTATTATGAACTTCCAATAATAATGGAATGAAAAAATATTTTGATCTTTAAAATACAAGGAATGGTTTTCACATGTTATTATTATAAGGACTTGGACTTAAACATATCATAATCTAGATATTTCAAATAGATTATACTTCTTTAAATTCACAAATATATTTTCAGTTTAGAGCTTTAGAAATTTAGAACATAACTCATACACATTGACCCACGAGAATAAAACGTGGGTACCATTAAAACATTATCCATTTCTTCCAAAATATATAATTTTTAACAAAAAAAAACAACATGATTTCATTGAAAAATATTCATTAAATTTAACATTACTTCATTGTTCCTCTTAAATATCATTATAACCCATGATAAATATTTAAAAACATGTGATGAGAATGAAAATATCAGTAATGGATATAAAAATAAGGAAAGAAACCATTATTCCATGAATACTTGAAGACATATGAAATCATTTTCACAAAGACATACTTTGTACCCATATTTACTTACATTGTGAAACATTAGATTTCCATAAAACATTAAATAACATATATAAAACCATAAAGTTATCTTGGTTCATTAATTACTTATATTTTAACCATCATGTCTACATTATGATTTGTAACCCTCATGGCTACCTTACAATGCAACCCTCATAGCTAACTTATTGTGTAACTATAATAGATACACTTAGAGTATCCATACAGATGACCTATTACATACAAATACCCAATGAATTGGAGTGATATATAGGTCCCACCATTCACCATAAATAATTCCCATGAAATAGAACATAATCATATAATATGAATAATTTCATAAAAACATTACTTTTGAATTTTGTAAAACAGAATTTTAAAAGAGAATCCCATTTATAATATCATATAATTAAATTTAGCCTTAATAGAGTGGATTTAATATGTATATACACTATAAATACACATAATATAAAAAAAATTCATCACAAAAACAAACTTAATATCACATAATTAATATTGTATAAGGTTCACCCAAAGAATGGAAATTGGGTTAAGAATCCCCTTACCTCGGGTTCTTCTTACTTCAAATGTTGTTAAACATCATATATAATGGTTACAAAAGTGTTATTAATATTTTAATGAAACATATAAATGTTTATAACACCTTAAATGACCATTTTATAACATCATTCCACCCATTTATTAGTAATATTTTGTCATTTACATTGTTTTGGGTGCATTCTTTACATGATTTGCATGGTCAGTTCGTAAAGGGGTCTCTTATCGAATGAATGATAAAATAAATAAGTGGAATGAAATTGTGTTAATATATTTATATAATATTAAATTATTCCCTAAATATTTTTTGTTATATGGTATGAGGATGAATCATTAGATAAATCCTTAATTATTTTTAGATAATTTTTGTGATTCTTCGATAATCATGAACTTGTTTCATTATATAAGATAATATTATATATATATGTTAACTATAGAAAATAAAATAAGTTATATCCTAAAATTTAAAAAAAAAATCAACCATTAAAATGGTTTTATGACTTTATTTGAATAGATTAAGGGAAATTCAAGACACATCATCCATGATGTTTGTAAATCGATACATCACAAATGATGTTTTTATTTTTAGAATAAGAGCAAGAGGAGAGAATGAATGATGATTAATTTTTAGATAATAATGATAAAAATATAGAATATGTATAATAATGGAGCTTTAATTCCTTTTTAATAAGGGTTGTATAAGAGATTATAAGAAAAGAAAATAATTGAAAAGAACACACAAGAAAATGAAAGAGGATCTTTACCTCTTGATATCTTCTCCTTGAGATCCTTTTTAAGGCATTTAGTTTTGGCCTTTTGGTGTGACCAATAGATCTTGGATATGGGGTAGAGCCTTGGGAAATGGGATTGGGCAGAATTTAATAAATTATTAAATATTGATAGGTATGAGAAGAAGAGGGAGGTGAGGGTGGTATTTATAGTTAAACTGGGAGAATTTTTAATTAATTTCAAGGGAAACCTCAGTAGTGGTATTTGAAAAACCATGGGCTTCCCCATTGTTTTTCCCATGGTATTGGAAAATTGGGACACCGCATATCATATTTTAATTCTCAAGATTCATTAAGAAATATTACATCATAATTACATCATTTTGATGTCATTAAACACATGAATACTTTAAAACTGTATTTTTACTATTCACTGAAAATTCGTCTATCTTAGAAAAATCCCAAAAAAAACACCCTTACAATTTTTTGATCTGTAGAATTCAATAATGAATTCCATTTTTGGTAAATAATTTTCTAAAAATGGTACATTTAATTTTTAAATAAAATCATAATTAACTCAAAAAATAACTATTCTAAAACTATTAATCATTTTATATAACCTTGAAAAATTAATCAAGATCTCATTATCGTATAAATATAAGAAAATAAAATAACAATATGATTTACTATTCATAAAGGTCATATTACTATTCATAAGGGTATGTTACTATTCGCCAAAAAAGAAAATTGGTTCGATCAAACTCCAATTAACTTACTAATCACAATGGTAGATGAATTTTATCAAAATTTAAATCATAGAAGTGGAAAAATTATGTTTAACAGCTAGTTTATAACAATCTCTTTAAAACAATGTTCCAGTGTTTTATGAATTTTGATTTTTTTTAAAACTTTGGGGTGTAAAATTCTCCCTACCTTCTCGAAATTGCATCCTTGTAATTTTATTTACTTATGAAACAAATGAGGGAACCTTTCCCTCATATCATTTTTATATTCCCCTTTTGCTTCTTCAACTATGTGGTTTTTCCACAAAACCTTTACCTAGTGTATTACCTTATTATTTAAAACTTGTTCTCTTTGATCAAGAATATTAATAAGTTTCTCTTCATAAAAAAGATCTCTTTTAACTGAACTACTGCTGACCTCAAAACCTAAGATGAATTTGGAAAATACTTTCTCAACATCAAAACATGAAAAAAGTTGTGTACTTGATATAAAATTAGAGGCATAACCACTTGATAAGAAACCAATAAAACTTTATCTATGATTTTATATGGTCTAATGAATCATGGACTCAGATTCCCTTTCTAACCAAAACATATAACATTTTCAATGGTGAGATTATAATAAAAACATGATCACCTACATCGAAAGAAGATTCTTTCCTCAAGTTATTTGAATAATTGTTTTGCCTACTTTGAGCTATCCACATGTGTTTCTAGATTACCTTCACTTTCTTGGTGAATTTCACTACAAATTATAGTCTCATCAACTTCATTTCACCAACTTCATCCCAAAAAGGTGAAGTTCGACACCGCTTCCCATATAATTCCTCAAAAGGTTCTATTTGTATACAACAATGAAAACAATTATTGTAATAAAATAAACTAAAGAAATAAGATGATCACAACTTACCTGTTAATCCATTGAACAAGATAAAAGAATATCATTTTATGTTTAAATTTTTCATTCTAACTACACATCTAATATACAATGAAAATTTGTACTAAATTTTAATTCTATTCCCAATGACTTTTGAAGGCCTCTATAAAAGATAGAATTGATCTGGGGATCACGGTCAGATAAAACAGAAAGAGGAACTCCATGTAACCTGAAAATATCATAGAGTTATAGTCGAGAAATTTGATAACAATACATAGTTTCTCAAATAAGAAGAAAATGAGAAAAAATATTTAGTTGATCAATAATAATCCAGATTGCATTGTTAACTCGAGACGTCTGTGGTAGTCCCACCATGAAGTCCATTGATATATTTTCCCATTTCCACTATAGAACTGGTAAAGGCTAAAGTATCCCCTTCAGTAATCTCTTATTTTCTTTAACCTATTGGAATGTAAAAAATTTCATGGTAAAATCTACAATGTATCTTTTCATTTCATCCCACCAATAATACTTTCAGGGGTCTTTGTACATCTTTGTGCTGCTATGATGAACTAAAAACAAAGAAATATGAATTCTCACAACAATTATTTCTTCAAATGAGAATCACAAGGATCACAAAATATTATTACAAATCACAAAACACAATCTTTATCAATGATAAATTCTAGTATGTTACCCATTTTAACCAATTATACCTTTTTCTGTAACTCCATGTCTGCCTTCTTCTCTTGCTTAATTCTGTCTGACAAAGATGACTGCACTGTAACCTGACACAAAATAGAGGAAATTCCTACCCTAATAACTTCCAATAGAAAATTCATCAATTCATTAATCAAATGGTATTTGTCATACCATAACATAGTTAATGATGCATGATGTTTTTGAATCAAGGCATCTGTCAGTTTGTTTTCATTTCCAGGATGGTAATTGATCATGCAATATTAATCATTTATCAATTCAAGCCATCTTCTCTACATCATGTTTAATTCCTTTTTGAGTGAATATATACATTATAATGATGTGGTAAATATATATTTCACATTTGGCTCCCTTATAAATTATGTGTCTAATTTTATAAATAAAAAACCATAACTGATAATTCCAAATCATCTGTGGGATAATTTAACTCTTATTGTTTTAGATTCCTTAAGGAATAAGAAATTACCTGATCATTCTGTATCATAACACAACCATGTCCCTTTAAATAATAATACCTATAGATTAAAAACTCTCCATTTCTAGAAGGGACGTTTATAATGGGAGCATTCACTAGTCTTCTTTTCAATTCCGGAACACAATAATCACATTATTTTATCCATATGACATTAACTCTTTTTCAAGTTAACATAGTTAGTAGACTAGATAGTCAAGAAATGTTTTTAAAAAACCTCCTATAATATCCTATCAATCCATGAAAACTATGAATCTCATTTATATTTGAGGGTATTGGCCATTCTGAAAAAACATTAGTTTTAGCAGGATCAACAGTTAGTCCATCTTTAAAAACAATGTGACCAAGGAACGAAATCGGTTGAAACCAAAATTCATACATTCTATGTTTTCCATATAGTTTATTTTCTTTTATGGTTTTTAAAACAACCCTTATATTTTTTTCATGCCCTTTTTTACTTCTATAATATACCATAATTTCACCAATAAAAACAACCACAAACTAATCCAATAACTAATGAAATATTCTATTCACAACATCCATGAATAAAGAAGGCGAATTAGTTAATCCAAATGGCATAACAACAAATTTAAAACGTCTATATCTTATTAAAAAATATATTTTTGGAATGTCATCCTCAGTCACCTTCAGTTGATGGTACCTAGATCTCATTTCAATATTGGAAAAATACTGAGCTCCCAGTAGCTGATCAAATAAGTCATCTATGTGAGATAAAGGATAATTATTCTTAATAGTAATGTTATTCAAATCTCTATAATAGATGAAAATTATCAGGGAACCATCATTCTTTTTAATGAAAAAAACTAGAGATACCCATGGTGAAGTTATAGGATGAATGAATCCTTTATAAAGAAACTCCTGCAATAGTTTTTTCAATTCAAGAAGTTCTATTTGATCCATTTCATAAGTGGGAATTGAAATTGGATTAGCATAAGAAATTAATCCAATTGTGAATTCAACTTCATGGTCAAGTATAACACCATGTGAATCATTAGAAAAAACATCAAGGTGTTCATTTAACACAGACATATCATTAATCTGAACTGTTCCCTTATTTTTAACAATATGGTCAAGATAAATTTCATTTCTATATTTCAACCGTTTCTTAGATTCCTGATATGTTATAAATTGTATGAGTTAATCGTTGTATAAAAAATGAAACTCTTTCTAAAAAACCACTCAATTAGCTCTATAATCAATCTTATCATGATAAATAAAAAAGCCACTCCATACCCAAAATGAAATAAAAATTTACTAAGGAAAAAAATAAGGATTGCAGGTAATGTCTTTCCACATATAAAAATAGGAAGATTCTTAAAATGCCTTTCTTGTGGTAACATATCCCCCTAGAATTTTAATAATCAGTTTTGGTCTCATTTGTTGACGTGATACTTCCAATTTAATAGAAATTTTCTTAGAAATAAATGAATGTGTTGACCCTGTATCAAATAAGACTTTAGAAAAATATGAGTCAATAAAAAAAGTACCTAATACCACTTCATTGGATGGACTGAAATCTACTAACGTAGTCTCAAATGATCTTACTACAACTTTATTTTTATAGTCATGTTTTTTCCATCATTCAGATCTTTCTTTGGGAATACATTTCTATAATGACCCATCTCACCACATTTGAAACACTTTAAAGTTTTATTGTTAGAATTGATATTAGGACCATTTTCATTACCATATCAGGCCATATGTCCAAACATAAAACATTGAAAACACATCCTTGTTTTGTTAAGACATTCCCCAAGGTTATTTTTATAAAACCTTTCAAAAACTATAAATTGAATGTTCTTACCATCAGATTTTTTGATTGATTCTTACCCATCACTTTCCACCTGGACCTCTTCTTCTCTTTTTTCACAAAGTACATGTGATCATCATTGAATATCCATTTTTACCCTCTCATCACATCAAAAAAGTCTCTTATAACTTTTTAATTCTTAGGAGTTCAATTCCCTTTGGTATATTGACTTCAATCCAAAGTAAAATCGACTGATTTTTCTGTCATGATCCCAAATATTATTTTGACAACACCTTGCCACTCGGGTGATGTTTTCTTCCTAAATAGACACTAAATTTTCCATATTTTTCCTCAATTGAAGGAATTTATTCTATATATTAAGTTCAACCACCTTAGTAAAATATATTTCAAGGAAAATACTTTTAAATTCATCCCAATCTTGGGCTTCAATTTCTTCTATATCTCTGATATTATTGACCATTGACCACCAGTGATTAACTTCACCTTCAAAATGATAAATGGAAACACTAAACTTTTGATTATATGCACATTTCATAACATCCAGTATCATTTCAATGGATTTAATCCATCCTTCAGCCTCTACTGAGTCAGAAGATCGAATGAAAGTAGAAGGGTGTTTCCACATAAGATGTTCCGCTATCATTATGTTCCATTTCGGTTTCTTTGGTTTTTATCTTACATGGATTACACTGCAATTTATTTCTTTCTTCAGTACATCCATTTCCATCACAAACTTCTTGGTTCTAATTCCCACCATTTCCAGTTGTAGATTCAGAATGATATCAGCCTCTCGGTTCCTTCCAACTTCGGCTTCCCTACTTCTTTTGTGGAAAACCATTATGAAAAGACATATCTTAGATAAGACAACATGGTAATCTTTAAATTGTATACCATTTCAACAAAACTATAAGGTAGAAAGATCATTTATGGTATTCTATTAACATCATCCTAACCCTTAATGTTATCTAAAATGTGCTCTAATTCCAACTAAAAGGACTCATCCTTAAACATATTCTAATATTACTATTTCAACTAGATTATACTTATTTACATTTACAATTATATTTTTTGTTTAGATTTTTAGAAATTTAGGACATAACTCATACATATCAACCCACAATCATACAATGTGGGTACCAGTAAAACAGTACCCTTTTCTTCTAAAACATTGAATCTTTAAGACAAAACAACAACATGATTTCTTTGAAAAATATTCATAAAATTTAAATTTGATTCTTTATTTATCTTAAAAAACCATATAAACTGTGAAAAACATTTTAAAACATGGGATGATCATGAAAATATCTGTAAGGGATATAAAATAAGTGATGAAACCATTAGTCTATGAATACTTAAAAACATAAGAAATCATTTTTACAAAGATATACTTCTCTCCCATATTTACATACTTTTTGAATTATGATATTAAAATAAAACATTAAAGAACATATATAAAACGATAAAGTTATCTTAGGGTATTACTTACTTATATTGTAACCATCACATATACATTATTATTTGTAACCCTCACAGCTACCTAACAATGTAAAACTCACGACTACCATGTTGTGTAACAATCACAGTTACACTTGGATTATACATATATCCATCCTCCAATATACACATACCCAATGGATTGGAGTGATATATAGGTCATACAATTCATTATAAAAAAATCCCAAGATCCAAAAAATAGTCAAACAATATGAATAATTTATTAAAAACATTTCTTTTTAATTTTGTAAAACATAATTTTAAAATGGGATTTTAAAATAGAATCCCCTTAAAAATATCATATAATTAAAGCGAGACATAATATATTGGATGGAATATGTATATAAAATGTAAATATAGTTATTATAAATAAAATTCATCACGCAAACAATCTTAATAGCGCATAATGAATAATTTATATGGTTAACTCAAAGAATGAGAATTGGGTTAAGAATTTCATTACATCGAGTTTGTCTTACATAAAATGTGCTTAAACATCCGGAATTATGGTTAAAAGAGTGTTATTAATATTTTATAGAAGCATTTTAATGTTTATAATACCTTAAATGGTCATTTTCTAACATCATTCAGCCCATTAATTAAAAATATTTTGTTATTTAAATTGTTTCAGGTGCGTTCTTTACATGATATACATGGTCAGTTCATAAAGGGTTTTCTTGTCGAATGGAAGAGAAAATTCAGAAGTAGAATGAAATGGTGTTAATATGTTTCTATAATATTAAATAATTCTACAAATAATTTTTGTTATATCTTATGTAGATTAATTATTAGATAAATTATTAGTGATTTTCATTTAGATCATTTGGGTGGTTCTTCGATAATCACGAACTTGTTTCATTAAATAAATTAATATTATTTATATATGTTAACTCCATAACATAAAAGAGTTTATATAATAAAATTTAAAATCTATTTCAACTATTAAAATAGTTTTATGACCTAATTTTAAGTGATTAATGTAAATTGAAGACACATCATCCATGATGTTGGTAAATCGACACATTACGGACAATGTTTTTATTTTTAGAATAAGAGGAACTAGAGAAGAATAATGATGATAAATTTTTACATAATTATTATAAAAAATCATCATATATAAAATAATTTATATTTAATTCCACTTGGTTAAGGTGAGGATAAGAGAGTATAATAAAAGAAAATAATTGAAAAGAAAACACAAGAAAATGAAAGAGGATCTTTTCCTCTTGATCTCTTCTCCTTGGGATCCCCCTTAAGACCTTTGGTTTTGGACTTCTTATGAGACCATAAGCTCTTATATGTGAGGAAGATCCTTGGGAAGGGATTTTTTAGAAGTTATGAAATTCTCAAACATTTATAGGTGTTAGAAGAAGATAGATGTGAGGGTAGTTTTTATAGTGAAAGTGAGGGAATGTTTAATTAATTTCAAGGGACATCTCATTAGTGGTATTTGAAAAACCATGGTCTTTCCCATTATTTATTCCCATTTTATTGGATAATTAGTAAACCTCATATCATATTTTAATCCACCAGAGTCAACAAAAAATATTGTATCATCCTTACATCAGTATGATGTCATTAAACACCCCAAAACATTAAAACTGTATTTTCACTATTCTCATAAAATTCATCAATCATAGAAAATTCCCAAAAAAACTTACAATTTTTTGGATTTTAGAACTCCAAAATGAATTCCATTTTTTGAAAATAATTTTATAAATATTATTAATTTAATTTTTAAATAAAATCATAATTTTTTCCAAAATTACATTTTTAAAATTATAAATTATTTTATATCACCTTGAAAAATTAATCAAGATCTCATTATCTTATAACCTAAAGAAAATAAAATAAAAATATTATTTATTATTCATAAGGGTCATATTACAGTTCATATTACTATTCATAAGTTTATTTTACTATTCACCAAAAAAACAAGTTGGTTCTATGAGACTCTAAATAACTTACTAATCATAACCGTAGATGATCGTTTATTGAAATTTAAATCATAGATGTGGAAAAATTATGATTAACATCTAGTTTATAACTATATATTTTAAAAAACGTTCCAATGATTTATGCATTTCAATATTTTTTAAACTATGGGGTGTTACAATACTCATATTATCATACCCTTATTCTCATATTTTGATAATGTATTTCCCATGATTAATATTACTGAGAATATGAGCTCATACATTCATATATTTCGTTTCCTAGGTCATGCATAAAGGTTTATTGTATGATATTTATAAGAAGAGTTATATTTAGGATGGAAAAAAGGGAAATAACTTTTCTCACTTATGAACCAATTGTTTATATATCCCTATTTCTAAGGAGACTAAACTATTTCAATCCTCATTCTTGAATTGGTGAAATTTCATTAATATTCAACTAAAAAAATATAATATCTATATATTAATTCATTTATATTTATAATATGTTTACCACAATTTTATAAATAATTCATCCAATATAATAAATCCGAAGAGGAAATGAGTTTCATAATCATTCCAACATTTCCACATACCATAAGATATGGAAAATAAAAAGGCTTCATAAAAATATAATCATCATAATAATAAAACATCCAAAGAAATAATAATTATTGTATCCTTAGATCGTATCCCCAGTATATCATAAGAAAAATCGAATGATGTTATCATAAATAATTAATTTCAAAAAATATATCTAGAATGTTTCATAATGAAAATTCCCTTTTCACTTTGAAATAACTTATTTAAAATCCATATATTTCCAAAATATTAAGGAAAAAATTTTGTATGGAAATAAATATAGATAATTTTAATAGAATCCTTAAATTTTTAATATTTCATGAAGTTTGTAAATTACGTTCATGTCATGTGTATTAAGACAATCATTCCATTCATAATTTTGGTAAAAAATATAAAGTACCTCATTTAGAATATTAATTGAAAATTATTTTTAAAAAATTGTAAAAATTAAATCATAGATAATAAATAATTAATAAAATAATTGTATAATATTAAAAATATTATTGAAAATATTTTAAAGAAAAAATGGACATTAAAGAAAAATATTCATTAATAAATTGTAAGACAAAGTCATTTTTCATTAGAAAATATATTTTTCGGTTAATTCAATACTTAAAGAGAGATAAACAAAAGGAAAATATGTAATTTAAATAAATAAGAAGAAGCAAAGAAAATATTATTTTTTTATCTTAAGTGGATCATATTATTTTCTTCAATGGATATTTAAGCATAAACAATCCCGAATAAATTGATATTTAATCATAAATATCATACATCAAGTTTGACATTCATTAAATGTTATCTAACCTCATGTATAATATGATTAAAATTGTTATAAGTATATTCCCTAATCATGTATATAATTATAATTTTATACACAATTCACTTATAACAATTCCACACCAATTTATACACAATTCATTATAAAAACAATTGTTTATGTGTGTTAACTATTTTGTTTTTCATGAAAATTTTTGTTCAATGATTTTGGACCTTGTACTTTGATCATGGTTTCACTACCTACATAATTTTAATCATCATATAAATATCATATATATATATATAGAGATATTTTCATCAATAAAAAACATACAAAGAGAAAATGAATTACACCATTTATAGAGACGATAAGACATACATACGCATGAATAATGTTTTTCACTTTTTGATGGATTGAAAAAAAAATATTAAATAATAATTAAACATTATAGAATTAATAATATATAATATATATTCATTAAATCTATCCTTCTAACCATCCATGTAAAACTTAAATGAAAAAAATTATATCGCTTCTTAGCAGTGGTAGTCCACACATATGCACAAGCGATGTTATCATTTTCCCACATATTTAAATTTAAGAATTTAGATATGATTCTATAATTAATTAAGAATAATTATTTCATAAATATCATTAATAATGGTTAAAAATTTCACAATACCCTTCCTTAAAAAATAGTGATGAAAAATGAATCTTATCACTATGTGGAGGCGGTAGTCCTCATCTACACAAAAGCGATAATTTTATATTAAATTTGATGGAAAAGAAGGTGAATAATGGTGGTTACATAATCATAATAAAAATTCAATTTATTTTGGATATTAAAGTATTTTTGGAATACCAAAAATTTAACAGATGAATAAGAAGAGATAATCTTAAACAAGTCAACTAGGATGATTACCTCTTCTTCGATAGGCCATCTTTAGTTAATTTCTTAAGGATCCTTGGAATAATATTTTTCAAGGGATGGAACTTATAAATAAATAATAAATAATTTTATAAAATAATTGGGTAGGTATCGGTTCAGATAGAGAGATAAAATTGGTGTAAATAATAGAAATTATGGGTTAACTTTAATAAGTGGGAGAGATGATACACCTAGAATATCTTAAAAGATTAAAGTATAATAATCTCATACTGAAGAGAAATTATTGAAAATGGATAGATACTTTATTTTTTTGGATACGATTTAAATTCAAACATATAATAAGATTTAGGAAAATATTATTGGAATACTTAACATTATCAATTGGTTTAACCCCCTAGTAACCTCATTTTTACCTTAACCCCAGTAACAAATAATTAATATTTATAATATTAATTATGTAAAAAAATAATATAACCTTTATGAAAATATTAATATTTATGGTTCCAAATATGAAACAAATTTCATCAAAATCATTTTATAGGATTGGTAGAAACGAATTTAATATTAAACCAGCAAAATGTGATGAAAAATATGTTTTCATAAAAATGTTTTCTTGAGTATACTATATTTTTACACGAAAATACTATATAAAATTAAATTAAATAACCTAAACTAATTAATAATAATATAGATAAACTAAATTTTCTTTAAAAACCATTTAAATATAAAATTTAACTTTTAAAATTATTTAAATTAAAAGACCATTTTCAATAAAAATTTGTATTTCTCACTTTTAATAAAAAGCACAATCTCTATAGAGAAATACAAATAATTCACACTATGGTAAATCTAAAAATTAATTTCAAAAATGAAGTTCATTTTTTATAATACATTTTCTATAATTGGTAAAATTAATTATATTATTTTCCCCCTATATTTGATAAATATCATTTTTAGGTAAAATGTATTTCTAAAGAATACAATGAATTCACTAGAAATTGAGAACTTATTTATCAATATATGTAGTTTATCTAAAACCATTAAACATGTTTTTTTTCAATATCTAGTTATTTTTATTGACTCTATCAACTTAACAACTAGGTTATAACATTATACTTTGTTATGTTTATTTTATACACAGGGTTATGTATATCACAAGACACTGAATAAATTAAATAAAAGAGAAACATGTCATTAAATATCTAGTTGTTATATTACAGCCACCTTAATATTATTTTTTTGAACAAAATTAAATCACTCTGAAATATAAAAATGAGTAAATATATGTTTCACCGCATACTTTGGTACTCGTATAACTAATTTTATTTTTTTTATTCCCCATGAGAACATTAACCAAGTGAGTAGTCTTGTCACACAACACCATTTATTTATATTCAGTGATTTATAATAATTTTTATTCATAGGAAAGATAATTCTCTAGTGGTACCACCTCTAAGTTTAGTACATGCGATGGATAAAGAATTTATTTCCTTATGAGAGACTCATGGAACAAAACATGAACTTTAATGTGGTTTGGTGGATGCGTTAAGTGATAAGCTTCCATCCCTACTCAATAAATAATCTTGATTAAGGAAATATAAATAGGTCTCATATTTGGAATATGAACATCCTTGATAAGTTGTTGAATGGATCTAATTGCCTCAACTATTTCCTTATCTCACATATGTAATAATATATTCTATTCTCTAACTTTATCACGTAACATTAGAGTTCTATACTTTTTTCAACCAAGGGATTCGTAAGGATCCATCTGAATACTTGAGTGAAACCTATTATTAGAAGATAATTCAATAATATGAAGGTTTTAATCCCAAACAAATTTAAAATCTAGATAACAAGACTTTATAATATCTTCCAGGGATTGAATGATTATCTTAGACATACCATCTATCTAAGGATGATAATTAGTATTGAAACATGTGATCACTATAAAACATTTATGAGTCTTATTATGACAATTAACTCCTTGATTACATCCACCCTTTGATCATAAATGATTTCTCTTCTTTTTCTCTTCTTTTTTTATTGTTATAATTTTCTTTTAATTAAATATTTGTTTTATTATTAAAAATATGAGATTAAAGTGTAACTCCAATATATATTTTCACATTGGAATAGCATCAAACAATTTCCTCATAGCTTGTAAATTCTTATATGGACAATTACCATCATAGACTTTTTTTAATCCACTGAATAGTCGATCAATATTAATTTCACATTGAGTGATAATACTAGAAACATACATCATAAGCATTGTATAATTTTCATCATAAATACTATGGATTACTTATCAATCAACATTAGATCAAGTAAATAAGTATCCAGTTCCATACAATGATTTTAAGTTAGGTACTTAAATAAAAAAAATTAGTTTTTAAACTCATCCCACTCAGTGGATTCAATTTCATTCTATTGCCTCATGTTTTTTATAATAGACCACAATTGATCTGTGCCACCTTCCAAATGATAAACAAAAAAATCTATTATTATTTTCCAAACACTGGATAATGTAAAATATCTTATTAGTGGTACTAATATTTTTCTCAATAACTATTAGATAATTAGACCAACTAAAAAAGGTTGATATTTCCTAATGAATCACTCTGGGGAATGTTTTTCCCTCCTTTTCTTCCTTGTAAGATCATCATGATTCATGGATTGATGAAGTTATGTAAGGATGATAATGATTTTATTATTCTATATTTAGTAACATTTGGTTAATTATTAGGATAATCCTTGCATTTTCTATCAGATTCATCATTAATATGATTTATTTTTGTTTCTTACAATGAATAAAACTGAAAATCATTGTGTGAGAAAGCATAATCATTGTGGGAGACCACGTAATCATGAAAAATAATTTATCATGTTTATAAATCATGACACATTATTTTTAATCTATGAAACATTAGGTTTAACCTAGGTCATCCATGATAATAATCTATTAAAATCCATTATAATGGTTTGTAAAGAAAATTTGAATCAATTGAAGAATATCAACAAGAGTGTACACACTAAGAGAACACTCACAATTCACTAGAATAATGGTTGATATAAACTCAACCAACTCTTTTGGGGTGTTTACCCATAAATTCATCCATCGAAAAACAAAATCTACTTGTAGTATCATGATAAGGATATTTTTCTAGGAAAACCAATCTCCTTTATTTACCATAACATATGACATTGTCCTATAAATCGAATTATCCTCAGGGTTATCACTGAGGGTTTCTCATAATAGTTTCTAAAGGTAAATAAACCCTACTGTCATTATAACTATAATAACGCATATATTTCATACACAAATATTATTTCTTATTAGATGAATATTCAAAAAACAACATAACAATCCATTCCATGATCGTATAAGTTTAGTTTAAGGGGAAACTAGAACACATAAGAAATTTATTCATAAGATACCTAAATAATATCCTGCTAAATTCCTCAAATCTTTAATTATTATTAGATATATCACACATAAAACCATTATTCCTAACCTATGGAAAGGAAACATAATTATGGGTTAGGTCATATGCTCAATAAGGGAAAACAAGGGATATATAATTGATCACATAACCATTACATGAACATAAGGGTATGAAAACTTAGCTTAAAATTTAAAAACAATTTCCATCATATCATAGATCATAATCAAGATTCATGTAATAAGGCATGTAAATTCATAAGACAAGAATCACAAAGGGATCAATGAATATGATCTATAAGATCATAACCTTGGAATAAGTCATATAACAACCCTATTCATTATTACTCATTAATTCATAAAGTATTACATTAAATGAAACCAAATAAAACTTTTTGTATCAATATTTTTAGTGACATTAGGAATTCACTACATATAATAACATCGTGAACATGTGATGCAACAACAATATTGAAAAATTCCTTGACATGAATCTAAAATTTCATGGTTTTTAAAACTGCATGGGATAACCTGGGGACATACATAAGAAAGGGGTGATCTATAAATCCCAGTAAGGGAATAAACAAGGAATAAGGTGAAAAATGAAAGAAAATATTCATATCAATGAGAAATAAAAGGTATGAGAACCATAAACAAGAATAATAAGGCATGATATAGCATGATTATCTTTATATGGATAATGTAGAAACTACTTAAAACATTGTATCATAATCATAGTTCAAGGATAAAATCTAAGACATCGTGATGGAAAAGTACCATAAAGTAATTAGGTTCACTCCCTATCCCAACATGACATCTCATGAGACTAAACATTACCTAAGGCAATAGAGCGCTATATAATTTCAGATGGACCCATCACTTTCATTTCATTCTCATGATTAAGTGTGACACATAAATATTAAAAAATGGATTCATTCATCATCATTTTTTATTCAATGATCAAGGATTATGGAATACATACATGTAATTCTCAATTAAATGAATTATAAGTGTATAAAAGTGAACACCCGTGATAGGAAATGGGTATGGAATTCACATCAAAATTGTTTTGACATGGAAAATCACAGTGAAATTCATAGTGTATAAAGACATAACATAAAATTAATAAACATGGATGATGAGAATGAAATGTTTAACATCCTATCCCTTCATTATTGGCTTGAGAAGGTGGTGAGGTGTCACTTGACCTTAAGTGACATTCCCAGGGTGCCAAAGCAGTCAATAAATTCCAATGGTTTCAAGAATCATTGAGGAACAATTTTCCCTTACGATAAAATCAACCAACCAAATGAGTCATTATCATTAAACTTCATGATGCATGTCAAAAAATCAACCCAACCCATACATTGACAAATGAAAACAAACTATTCCGCAAAATTCCAGTATGCTAATACAACCAAACCAAATATCAAAGTACCAAGAAGAAGACTACCCAACAAGACACCAAAGAAGCTTGGACACCATCCATAGCTCCACACCAAGCTCCATGTTCCAAGCACCACAACATCACCAAATCATCATGTAGAACTACTAAAAATGAGATTCTTTACCCTTACCTATTTCCTAGAACACAACATTTGAAAAAGAACCAAAGTGAAAAAGTAGGAGGTGAGTATTAATACTCAGTATGATTTACCCAAATGACTTCCTTACACACTCCACTATTAAAGAACCACTAGAACATTTATATAAAGCAGTTTATATAAATCATTTAATAGTGTAACCATTACCATAAGCCTAACACACCCTTACCAGGCCATATCAATCTAGGGAAAACCAAAACTATGCCATAAGCTATAGCATTATCACACATTGTCCTAAAAAATTATATCGTGCAAAGTAACACATAACAAGGCAACAAAAATGGTGGAACTTCTTTCCAACCCATTCACTACATTTCTATCTAGTGGTACTTCCCTCCCACTTATACTTAATGGTGGCTCTTCCATCCACTATCCATGCAATTTTTATAGTGGTACTCCCCGCCCAATTCTCATCATTTTAACATAAAAATTAAATTCTCAAACCAAAAAAAAGAACATATGATGCCAAGGCCAAAATATTATGCCAACAACCATTTACAACACATTCCAATTCACTTACATAAATCACCCATTCATTGAGGACACCCTTCAAGAATTTTCCATGCAAAAACACATTTCAATAAAACCACAATTTAATTGAAATCCATTTTCTCAAATCATTTTCATAAACCAAACCAAACAAAAAATTTTAAAATCTACATTTTATAATCATGCAACAAAATCCCTACTTCAACAATATCCCATTTCACCAAAAAACCACAAATCTTAACCCAATGGGTTTATAGTAATATTCTCACATCATATTCACAATTAATGACAATCAAAGCAAATTAATTCACAACCAAAGTCACTATTTCAATCCAAGTGGAGCTGAGAGAGAAGCCACAAGCATTTAGGGTTCTGGCGAAATCAACCCATGAAAAACCGCACCAAAAATCTAGAAAATACCTCCACCAAAACCACTCTAGATCTCCTTCCCTGTCATCAAAAATACATTAAATCATCACTTTAGGATAAAAAACCATATATCTACAT
Organism: Viscum album; assembly: GCA_963277665.1. Lineage (NCBI taxonomy): Eukaryota > Viridiplantae > Streptophyta > Magnoliopsida > Santalales > Viscaceae > Viscum > Viscum album. Next base: position 92,145 of record CAUJRU010000726.1, on the reverse strand, counting down.
GCAGCAGATGTATATTTATAAAACCAAAAAGGGAGAATAGTATATCTTGAGAGAAACCAATTAGAAACCAAGAGGGGAGACTTACCTGGAATAAACCACGTTTAAACCAATTAAAATCACTTCCTATGTGAGTGGGAGAGAACCCCTAAACCATTATAATCAGGAATCCTATGTGAGGCTAATGTGGGTGGAATTTTTGAGTAATTTAGTTCAATCACAAGTGATACAATTTTTAAAAAAATTATATTTAATGGGACACATGGTTAGCTTGCAAGGTTTGACAAACCATGCACTAACCCTGCATATACTACTCCCACTAAGACATCTCGTGTGGCCTCCTCACATGGTTAGACAAACCATGAAGAACCCCATTGCCTTGAGTTTCACGGTTTTCGTGGGAAATCGAAATAGTTTCACCTAACTATGCACAAACTGTGTAGCCCTAAAAAGGTCTCCAAAACATTCTAAAACCAGCCCAAACTCTCCCAAACTCATCCATAATCATCCCAAGCACATTAATAACATAAAAAGGGCATGAAGAAAATGATACATAATTCAATTCGGGGGTTCTACATTCTCCCCAACATTGGACTTTCTATCCTCAGAAAGTAGAGAACCATCTCATTCTCGAAAGATATTGGGTCATTGCTTAGCCATCTCTTTATCCTACTACCATGTCTCCTCCTAAATCTAACCAAGTTTCCACAAAACATGAAATAAAATGAAACTTTTATCATTAAAGACTTTCTCTTTCTTTTCTACAATTCGCACTGACACATGTACCGAAGAAGCATCTAGTTCTAGCTCAACATGATCCCAACAAATCACATGGTCGTGATCCAGCTAATACATTTTCAACTAAAACAAATGAAACAAAATGTGCACCACACTAAACTGTGGTGGAAAATCCAACTGATAAGCCACCTCTCCAATAAACTCAAGTATCTCAAAAGGCCAAATACACCTCAGAGATAACATTCCATGCTTTCCAAACTGTTAATGTCCAAAACATGGAGAGATTATAAAAAACACATGGTCTCCCACCTCAAACAACAACAGTTGTCAAAGATAGTCTTCAAATTATTTCTATTGATTTTGAGCCATCTCTATCCTCTTTCTAATCAACATTATTTTCTCTATATTCTCTTGGACATGGTTTGGTCCAATCATCAAAGCCCCACCCTTTTCCACACAACATAGTAGAGAATTACATAGAGGATCATATAATGCCTCAAACGAAGCCATATTTATTAAATCCTAATAACTGTTATTATAGTAGAACTCCACCAATTGTATGTTATCCTCACATGAACCATAAAAATCCAACACAAAAGCCCTTAGAATGTCCTCAAAATTTTGTATTGACCTTTCTGATTGGTCATCCATCTGAGGATGATACATTGTTCTCATTGTCAAATATGTCCCAAGGGATTACTGTAAGGATTTCCAAAGAAGAGATGTAAACCTCAGATCTCTATATGATATAATCAAAACTAGAACACCCTTCCTCTACCGTTTTTTGGATATAGTTTTTGGATAGATCCTCAATTGTATGAGATTCACGAATCCGAATGAATGGGCCAAATTTTTGATTAGATCTACAGTAACCCATATGGAATCGTGTTTCCTGACCATTCTCGTAAGACTTGTCGAAAAATCCATCGCTATTTGACCGCACTTCCACACTATAATAGGAAAATATTTCAACATTCATGCTGGTCTTTTATGCTGTACCTTGACTTGTTGACTTTTCAAGTATCTTGAAACAAACTCGGCCACTTGAATTTTCATACCATCACACAAAAACTCTTCTTTAAAGACCTTATAAATCTTCTGAATTCTAGGATGGAAAACCCAACTAGAATGATGATAATACTTTAAAAATTCCTCTTGATAATCTACTAGTACCATCATACAATTCAAAAAACACAAAATTGAATACCCATTTAGTTCTCAGCCCTCAATGGTCTCCCCACCATTGAGTTTCAACCTCATCACCATACACATAGAATCAGATTCTTGTGCCACTTTAACAAAATCAACAAGGTCAAGAATAAACAAAACTGGAAAAAAGACCACACTTTCACCCTGGTCCTCACATTCCAACAACATTTTGGATATGAACGACATCAATTTCCCCTAATCTAATGTCTGTTTCCCCACATGAGCATATGATTTTCTACTTAATTAATCTTCTACCAAATTTCATTTACCTAGAATGTATATTAAGTCAAAATCAAACATATTTAGGTATTACATCCATCCCCATTTCCTCAAGTTCAAATCTCTATGTGAGAAAATATTCTTTAAGTTCTTGTGATTGGTAAACCCCATGAATTTCTCATCTAAGATACAATGACTCTACATTTTTAAAGAATGAACCTCTTCCCCCAAAAACAAATAATGTGTAGGGTAGTTCTTCTCATGAAACCATAACTACCATGATCTATATGCAACCACATGGTCCCCCTACTTGAAAACACACCCTAACCCTGATCCCAAGGCATCACAATATAACACACACTCTTTTCATGGTTCACAAAAAACCATGATTGGTGTTGATGTAAGGATACCCTTTAACTCTTAAAAACATTTCTAAAAATTCTCATCCCATTTAAATGGAACATTATTCCTTTTCAAAGCGATTATTGGTGAGTTCAATCATGATAAATCATGAACTAAACATCAATAATACCCAGATAGGCCAAGGAAGCTTTGAATCATGAAAATATTCCTTAGTGATTTCCATGAGATAACATCCTCTATATTTTATGGATCAACTGATACACCCTTCCCAGAAATAAAATGGCCATGGAAACGAAACTCTTGTATCCAAAAGTCACAAATTGAAAGTTTGGAACACAAATGATGATCCCTCGATACCCCCTACACTATCTCCAAGTGCTTCTCAAGCTCGACCACTGTTCTGAAAAACACTAGTATATCATCAAAAAATACCCCCACAAAAGAATCTAGATTTATCTGAAATATACAATTCATCAATGTCATGAACAATACTACCGCAACCGTTAGACCAAAGGGCATAACCATATACTCATAATGGTCATATCTACTTCAAAAAGAGGTTTTGGGAATATCCCCTTTCCTCAGCCGCAATTTATTATATCCTAGCCTCATGTAAGTCTTGGAGAACCATTGATCTCCCCTCAATAGGTCAAACAAATCATCAATGGATTGAAGTGGAAATTAGTACTTTATCGTAGCCTGATTATGTCTATGATAATAAATAGAAAAGTTGCAGAGTTCCTTCCACCTTTTTAACAAACAAATCAAGTTATACCCACAGAGAAGTGCTTGTCAAGATGAACCTATTATTCTCTAACTATTACAACTACACTTTTAATTTCTATAATTTTTCTGGTTTCATACGGTAACATTGAAGTGAGATAAGACTGTTCCCCAGAAGGATATGAATCATAAACTCCACTTCTCTCATGGGAAGAATCCCAGAGAATTTTTGAAGAAATACATCCATTAACAGATCCCAAAATTCTGAAAAAATAGTTTTCTCAATACCTTCTAAAGATTCCAATGAAAAACTATTAAATGATATGATACCATGCCAACTGTTGGTGCCAAAAAATCTATTGCACACATTTTTTCATTTTTATTCACTCTAAATAGGTGTTCAATGACATCCTCTACCATAAAACATACCATTCAGGCATAGGAATAAATATGGGCATTAAACATCGCTAAAAAATCCATTACTAGGATTATATCATATGCATCCAGGTCAAGAACTAATAGATCCCACATCAATTCAATTCCATCCAAAACTAACCAACATGCTCTTCATAGGAAGGGGTGACACTATTTTTTGACCTAGAGGAGTTTTTAGTTTCAAAACAGATGGCATCCTTTCGACATGTAAACCCAATAAACTAACGACACATGAAGAAATAACAGAATGTGAAGCAACCATATCAGATAATGCTTGTATCAATGTGGAGTTTAAAAGAACCGTACCTCACATCATGCGCATTCTCAACTAATCATCCACTATAAACTGATTAGATCTATACATCTACTTACATGCCACACTCTGCTCCTTATTACCCTTGTGAGGTGTCGTGGTATTCTGAGAGTCACGATGACCCACTTTTCCTTACTGATGAGGGGTGTGGTGTTGCCCCCATCCCATCAAGGCATAGGACACCTGTGACCCCTGAGGAGTGTCACAAACTTTTATCCTTTGAGAATTATGGAAATACCAATAAAGATGCACCATCTTCTTATAGTTATGACATGATCAAGGTTGTGTCTTCCAATCCCACTTTATGTGTCCCATAGAGACACACTGAAAACATCCCAGATTACTCTGAGGCTTCGGTGGAAGATTCATTGATCCAGTCATCAGATTCTGAGCTATAATCCCATCCTAGTAATAAGTTTCCCTCTTCTGATTTAACTTAGAATTCAAGTTCCCACTATTTCACTTGGGTACCAACATGCTATCCCCGCTTGTATCCCCAAAAAGATCCCACTCTTCCACCATAGTTCTATTCACCATTTCCATGTAATCGTCTATACACATCACTTCTATCTTGGACCAAATTTCCAATTCCAACCCATCTTAAAAAATTAGTGCCTTCAACGATATGACACCTGCCATCTCAAGTGAAAACCATACTAATTGAATAAAATTAGCCACATATTCAATTATCTACATGTTCCCTAACATCAAATGGATGAAATACATTGTATACTTAATTCTAAATGTATGAGGGTATAATTATTTATTAAAAAACTATTCAAAACCCTCCCATGCCACACCTTGTTTATCCCTAGCTTAGACCACAAGGTCCCACCACTGAAGGGAAATTTCATCCAACATTTATATGGCTAACTTCACTTTCAGATCTTCCTGTGTTCCCAAGAATTCAAATATCATATTCATTCTGTTCATCCATGGTTTTTCCCTTTCTGTATCCAAATCACCTTTAAACATGGGTGGATTCTTCCATTGAAACTGAACCTTATGATCCACATGCTTTGGTTCTCCCCCTTTATTCCCACTTTCCACAGTCTGTAAAACTTTCACTATACTCTGAACTATCTAGTGGTTCACCTGGGGCTCACATGAAACCACATTTTGACCAGCTTCATCTGGTTGGTCTCTATGAGGCCAACCCAATTCCATTTCTATCAATACAAAAACAACTATATGTCCAAATCCCTTAACAAACTACATGATGCATGTCAACAAATCAGCCCAACCCATACCTTAACAAATCACAACCAATTATTCAACAATAATTCTTGAATTCCAATACAACAAAACAAAATATTAGATTACCAAGCTGAAGAATACAAAACAATCCCCAAAAGAAACTAGGACGTTGTCCATATCTCCACACCAAGATCCATGCTCCAAGTACAACAACATCACCAAAGTATCATGTCAAACCGCTGGAAAAATGAGATTCTTTACTCTTACATGTGTCCTGGAACACAAAATTTACAAATCACGATAGTTCCAAAGTAGGGGGGTGAGTATTAATACTCATTAGGATTTCTTCAAATGACTTCCCAACACATGCCACTAGTAAAGAACCATTAACACATTTAAATGAAGTAGTTTGTATAAAACATTAAATAGTGCAACCATTACCACAAGCTAAACACACCGTTACCAAACCATAACAAACAAGGTAAAACCACTACTATTCTAGAATCCATAGCACCATCACACATTATTCCAACAAATTCCATCTTTCAAAGAAACACATAACAAGGAAACCAAAATGGTGGAACTTCTGTCCAACCCGTTCACTATATTTCCAGCTATTGGTACTTCCCACCCACTTATCCTTGATGGGGGATCTTACATACACTATCCATACCTTTTTTATAGTAGAAATACCCACCCAATTCAAATAATTTCAAAAAAACAAACAAAACATGATGTAACCAAAAAAACCACATAGCATTCCAAGGCCATAATATTATGCAAATAACCATTTCCAATGCATGCCAATTCACATCCATAAATAACTCATTCATTAAAGACACCCTTATACAATTTTTTATGCCAAACCACATTTTAATAAAACCACAGTTTTATTGAAAATGATTTTATAAAACCATTTTCATAATAAAAACCAAGAAAAATAATTTAAATCTAAAATTTAGAATCATACAACCAATCCCTATTTCAACAATATCCCATTTCACCCAAAAATCCCCAAATATTCACCAAATAGGTTTCCACCAAGATTATCACATCATATTCACAATTAATGTCAAGAAAAAAATAATTTCAATGAAATTAACTAGTTCTAACGAAGTGTATTCGAGAGAGAATCCACTAACCTTTAGGGTTACGGCAAAATAGACCCACAAGAAACTGCTCTACAAATCTAGAAAAATGATCCACCAAAACCACTCTAGATCTCCTTAACTATCATCAATATGTAGTAAAATAAAAACTTTAGGCTACAACAACCCTATATATACATGAAATGGATATTGATATAGAAAACCAAGAATGGGATAAGAGTAGATCTGGAGAGAAACCAAGAAGAAGACAGGAGGAGAGACTTATTCGGAAGAAACTAACTTTAAACCACATTGAAACCCCTTCAAATACCTTAAAAATGAATAAAAGAGCACCCCTAAACCTTGAGAACCAATAATCCTAAGTGAGGCTCGAGTGGGAGGAAGTTTAGACTGATTTAGGTCAATCCTGAGTGTTCCTGTTTTTTAAAAACCCAATCTTTAATGGGCCACATGGTTAGCTCGCACATTCTGACAAGCCGTGCACTAACTGTGCAGATGCTACTACCTCAAAGTCATCTCGCATGGACTCCTTTCATGGTTAGATAGATCGTGTACAAACCCTACGGAACCCCACTACCTCAAGTTTCATGGTTTTCCTGGGAAATCTACATGGTTTCCCCTAACCATGCTCAAACTGTGCAGCCCTAAAAAGGCCTCCAAAACATTCCAAAACCATTCCAAACTCTCCAAAACTCTTCCAAAATCATCACAATCACTTTAAACACATAAAATGGCATAACAAGGCTACATACCTCAAACCAAGGGTGATACAAAATGGTTATCTCATAATTTTTATGAAAAATAGGCAGTAATAGTTTGATGTAAATACATATCCAAACAAAATGAATTGAAAATATAAGGAATAAGAAAATAAGGTAATTTGAATGAAGAATAGAAGGTGAGGATTTCTTACTTGAGTTTCTACCTCAAGATGCTTGGAAGATATTCTTGAGATATTGAGTACACCTTAGGAGGAATCTATAGTGTATGGAATATTAAGAACATGATCCAAAGATTTTGAGTGAAGAGAAATGTGATCTTTTGTGGGTTTATCTAGGAAAGGAGTGGGAATTTCTTTATTATTTCCTAAACTTAGGTTTTTGACACTATATAATAAAATAACCAAAAACAAAAATCATACCATGGTTTTTTCCAAATGGGAGTGGTTTTAAATATTTTATAAGTCCAAGGTCTAAACATAAAATAATGATTCCCTTGATTATGGTAATGGGAGTCATACACTTAAAGAAATTATTTTAAAACCTTAAAATATATTAATGGTTCTGGAGGATTCATAATGAATTTATAAAATTAATCAGATAAAAATAAAATATCATTTTTTAATAAAACGTAAATTTGTCCTTGTATGTCTTTACAGTATCTATAAAATCACTTTTGGGTCATTTTTATGTCAAAATACACAAAGTATATTTATTTGATATTTAATTTTTACTCTAAAATTTGATTATCTATGAAAAATATGAAAAATTTAATATTGGATAATTTTGACATTATAAATCAAAAAATAATATTCATTTTAAGTAAATAATTTTATAAATATTTTAATTTTTAATTATAAAATAAAATTAACATTTATTATGAATTAGCAGGTTTTCTGACAATAACAGTTTTTAGAAGCTTATAAAAATTACTTTTGACTTCATAAAAAATATTTGATAATTTATATTTAATAAAAATTAATTTATTATAAAAATTTATTAAAATATTTTTTATTTCCAAATTCGATTAATACATCAAAGTAAATTCCATAATTGAATTTGAATATTACCCAAAAATAATATTTTTGTTTTATTATATAAAAAAATCATTTATAAGGTACCGATAATAGGATTAAAATATTTTCATGATTCTGTAAAAAAAATGTACAAACTCATATTTCATGGGTCATGATACATTTCCATTTAATTCACCAGAACATTCCCTAAGATTAAGGTTTGTGATGGTGAGACTTTCATGGGGTGGTTTGGTGATCATGGTTTGGGTCGTGATCTTGATGTGCTTGAACATATTTGGTAAACAGTTTCACTCATGCATATGTTGTTGGATATCAGCTTGGTCTTATACAATGGTAAATCCCAAATATTTTATCTTCATCTGAATCTTTAATAAATGGGCTTCATAGTCTATGATTTTACTAGTTGAGGCCATCACTTTCCTTTTTTATGTTAATTGAATTTGTTAAAACACTATATTTATACTTATCACGAGATCAATGTTCAATATCTATATTGTCAACAACAATGATAATTAATGGCCTTTTAAATCCAATTTGATATAATAATAAAATAATTTCATGTGTTTTCTATAACCATATTATATAATAAGACATTTAATTAAATTAAAAGGGGAATTTTTTTTAAAACATTTTGAGTTGTTACAGTATCCTCCTTAAGAAATTTAGCACTCACAATTTTATTTTCACACACTAATATAAATGAGGATAACTCTATTTCCTCACGACCTCTAGTTCCCATGAAACTTCATTAAACTTTTGGTTTCTCCACAGCACTATGACATGGTGCATTGTATTATTTTGTAGAACTTTTTCTCTATGGTCTATGATTTTCAAAAGCTTATCTTCATAGTAAAGATCATTCTCCAATGGTACCACCTATGGAGAGAGTATATGTGAGGGGTCTGGAATTTACTGTAGCGACTTGAGTTTTGGCCCTGTCAGACTTTGGAATATTCCTATGAATAATTTTAGAGCTAGGCGTGAAGATGGCGTGTGATTCAGAGGCCTGGTGGGCCCGGAATTAATTTTTAAAAAATATTTAGTACTTTTATACTATGAACATGGAGGGGGTGTGTTATCTCCTAAACAATAGCTCAGAACGGGAATATGAGGGCACAATTGCATCTAGAACGTGTTGTTTACCCTATGTGAGGTGTAAACTTTGCGGGCGTAGACATGCAGTGAGAAAATCCACTAGGGGCATTTATGTAAATAAATGGAAAAGTTAATTTACGAGATTCGGCTCAAATAACTTCTGGATAGAGCCTCAGATAAAAAATATGAGCCCGCTGTTGTGTTCAGAATAGCGTGTTTACCCTAGGGGCAACCTAATTTCCTCCATGCCTGGAGGTCTGGTCGGGGGTGTTAAATTAAATGATGTTTTTAATAAAAAATAATAATAATAACCATTATCCCCCCAACCCCCTTGTACGTGGAGTAGCCAACAAACCCCCCCCCCCCTCCGTTTCTTCACCGGATCAAGCCGAAATCGTCCGTTTTCAGTGCCGATCGTTAGCGGATCAAACTCCAGCGCATCACAGGCATCATTCTACACCCGAAGCTTCGATGATCTGCCATCAAGTAGGTGGGTTGAGTTTTAAAATCCTTGACCCTATTTATGTTTTTTTTCTTCTTTAAATCTTCCCAAGGGTTGCATGGTTTAGGTCTTGAGGTTTCCGAAACATGTTTCATATATGATTTCGGAGCATTAGGGTGCTCCCTGGGGTTCCTGGAAGTTTTCTGGTGGAAAACCTGGATTCCGATAGCGGCCATGGTGGAATCTGGCAAGGGAAGCAGCGACACGGTGGCGGCGTAGCAGAATCCAGCAGGCATCGCAGCGGCACGGTAGTCCGGCAATGTCGGTGCGGTGGTCCGATATGTTTTATTGTGAGCCAGCGATGGTCCGGCCAGAATATTTCGGGAGCTCTTTAAACCCCTATAAAATGAATATCGCGAGTCTAAATCGTGAGCCGTTTGCGGCGAAGCATTCCTTGTATCGAGAAAGACCTTTTCGGTTTACTTTGGTAATTTTATGAGTCGGGTTCATGGCCTGAGGCTACGAAACGGTGAAATAATAATAATATTTTATTATTATTCAGCTTCGACCCACCATAACTCTTGTACGGAGTGTCCAAATGACGTGTCGTCAGTGGTGATGAGATCCTGATGGAATGGAGGACTTTTTAAGACAGTTTCTAGGTTTTGGGACCGAGAACAGGGTGTGGGTCCCACGAGGCCGGGTTTGGGCATTTACGGAGAAACGTAACTCTCACCAGGAGTCTAATTTTGGTGGATGAATAGTCAATCTTGTGTTTTATTCTGATAGGATCGCAATGGTGTGATCTGTTTGATGAGTTTCAGGATCGAGGCACGGGTCCCACCCGAGCTGGCTTCAGTGATTAGTGATTTTTTCACCGGGGGCCGTTTGGGATGAATGAGTAGTGGATCCTGTATTTTTTCTGAGGGGATTACAGTGGTATGATCCTCTTGGTGAGTTTTGGGATCGTTGTGTGGGCCCCATTTGGGCTAGTTGCGGTGAATATTGCCTGTTTCACCGGTTGGCCATTTCGGGTGAGTAAACAGCCTATGCTGCGTGTTTTCCCATGTGGATCGTGATGGTGGCCTCAGTATCGGCCTTGGAGGTGCGCAGTGTATCATTTTTGTGGGTCACTCGGGTCAGCGACATTTGGAGCAGCAGTGGTTGAGGGTACTCCCTTGGTTCGTTCTGACGGGGGTTCGCACGACATCACAACCTTAGTATAGGTTTGTGATCCTATCGATATAATGTTTAATCTGTTAGAGTTGTGGATTTCCTCTGGTGGGCTCGGAGTAGGATCCTCTTGCATCACTTCTCTAGATTGGGTTCTTGGTATCACTGTGACCACTTATCCACGGGTGGTGATCACCTATCTAGCTAGTTAACCCTATAGGGTTTGTGGCATCATCGGGAATATGATCCCCTACGTTGTGGGCCATGCTCAATAGGTTTGTGGCATCATCTAGTGTACGATCCCCTACTCAGTATGAGGATTATAGTAGGGTTGTGGTATCGTTGGTTATACTATCCCCTACTTAGCACGTGGTTTCGATAGGGTTGGTGCATCGTCGGTTCGATCCCCTACATAGTGAGTTATACCAGATAGAGTTACAGTATCGTATTGACAACCTTTATACAGGCGATGATCCTCTATCTGAGTGACGTGTTTCTGTCGAGTGCCAGATTGTGTTGTGGTATCCCCCAGCGGATTCTGGGAGTGATCCCCTATCTAAGAGCTCTACGAATTTCAAAATCAGGTTGTGGTATCCCCCAACATACCCTAGGAGTGATCCCTTATCTATGAGATCATTGTATACTAGTGTGGGTTCTAGTATCCCCTAGCGGACCCTATGAGTGATCCCCTATTCGAGGACTTTGGTGTTTATGTTGTTTTAGCAAGGTTTCCTCAGTGATGATATCTGAGGAGCGTGATATCTCAAGTGCGCATTTGAGATGTTTTTATAGGACCCGATGGAGTGTATCTCTCCGAAGAATGTCATATGGGATGACCGTGATCATGGAGTGTTCTCTCCTAGTTGTGAACCATTGATGGTGATGAGGTCGGTACCTCATGTGGCTTTGGGTGTGAGCTGAGTATATCTGGATGTTCAAGGTGTATGTATGGGCATACTCTTGGATTGAGGTGACTAGTTGTTTTTTATCCATGTATGGTCATGAGATGGAGTTTCTCTCTCATCTAGGTTCCCTCTGGCTGGATTGAGGGGACTGTTTCCTTTTATTTTATCTCTTTTTTTTGGGTTTTTGGGGTGCCCACTAAGTATTTTCATACTCACCCCTGCACGGGATTTGCCCGCATGTGTTTGTATCTTGTGCAGACCACAGGTCTTTCGATGGAGTCCTAGGAAGACCAGAAACAGGCAGAGTTGAGTGAGCGGGTTTGACCGTGGAGTCTTACCAGAGCTGTGCCGAGGAGCTTACTTGTGGGTCCATTTAGCAGTGATACTCTCCTCTTGAGTAGGATGGAATTTTTTTTGCAGTTTTCTTTTGGTGGGACATATTTTTTCATTTTGTACTTTTTTTGTAATCTAGTTTGGGATAGATGTATTTATGCTATTTATTTCTAGTTAGTATATATATCTCTACGATGTTGCATGGAGGTGTATGTGGGTGTGTGTGTAAAGGTACCTTAGGTAATGCCTCCCATGTGTGTGATAGTCTACTCAGCGCTGGACACCAGCCCCTAGCCTATTAAAGGCAGGCTTGGGGAGTCACGGCTCGAGCCCCGTTGGGTCGGGTCATGACAGAGTGGTATCAGAGGAGGTTCCACCTTTGGGATCTCAGAGCATAGCTGGTCTAGCTTTGAGTTTTGTTTTGGTTTCATAGCGGCAGCGTCAAGGTGTTTCGAGTTCGACTTTCAGTCCTGGGACTCCAGCGTTGGTGCGGCGACTGGCATATCCATTCACCAGGACTCTAACATCTTTCCTTTTGACTCAGGATGTTTGAACACTATTTGCAGGGGCATAATGGGACATGCATCATATAAGACTGGGTTATGGGTTTTTCCTTGTCCCTTTGTAGTCATCTCTCGAGATATACTATTTGACCATGATGCATATTTATTGTATTTCAGGGTGCCTCCATGACGACAGCCAACGAGAGTTTTGCAGCGGGATTGTGGTGATGATACGCCTCTTGTAGAGGCTGTGGACCAGGGCACAAGTTCTGACGCTACACCTACGGGTGGTCTGATAGTTGAGCCACCACCTGTCGAGCAACTGGTTGTGTCGGGAGTACCGTATGAGGTTGCGCACAGGCTGAGTTCACTGCACAAGTTCCAGAGGGAGCGACCTCTGAGGTTCTGGTGTGATCCAAACCCTCAGGCCGCTGATGACTAGCTCGAAGCAGTCACCCGTGTTTTTCGCCTAGTGAGGACACCTTCATATCAGATGGTGGTCCTAGAGGAGAGCCTTCTTCATGGTTCGGCAGGGTGATGGTGGAGTTTGGTGATGCAGTCCCATGACAAGGAGATGCTCACGTGGGCAGAGTTTGAGTGGCTCTTCAGGGAAGAGTTCTATCTAGTGATGCTGAGGTCAGTGCAGATTCGGGATCTTCTGCAGCTTTGGCAAGAGGGAATGACTGTGTCAGAGTACTCAGCGAGGCTTACAGACCTGTCATGTTACTCCCTGGATATGGTTCAAGACCCATTATTTAGGGATAGGACCTTCAAGAAGGGCCTACGCAGTGACATCCGGGCAGGTGTAGTTTCTTTGTGTCTACCCACCTATGCTAGAGTGCTGGAGCGAGCGTTGGTGGTAGAGAGCTTTCTATTTGATCAGATCCTGCCTGTTAGTGATGGTCATGCGAGATCTGAGACATCATCAGTCGGACCAGCATGTGGTAGCAGGCGGCAGGTGCAAGGGTCTGGATGTGGCTGACATTTTAGGAGGCAAGCCTAGGATGAAGGATCTGAGGCTTAGGGTTCATAGGGCTTGCAAACCTGTTTGGGTCAGGCACAGGAGAGGCAGTGTTACACTTGCGATGGTCACGAGCATCTTGATAGAGATTATCTAACCCGTCATGCTATTGAGAGGGATCCGGTAGACGGACCGCCTTGGAAAATGCAACGTCTTGAGCATGGAGGTCCGCAGGGCGGCGGACGTGGCGACGGAGCTGGTGCAGCAGCATGAGGTGGTAGGCAGTATCAGTGGCTACCACCCCCACCCCCAGTTGGTCCACGCCAAGATCAGGGAGCATGTGGCTGAGGGATAGGTCAGCTGCATGCCCTAGAGGCTTTTTACCCAGAGGCTCCACAGATGGATAGAGGTATGCCTTGTGTCCTTTCTAATTTTTGCAGTAGTTTGATAGACATTGTTTGGCAGTACTCTTTCCTTTCCGTTGGTTTCTCATGTTTTGTTAAGGACGTTGGTAAGTCATTGTGTGGGTGTTGTTTGGTGTGATTTGAATGCATGAGGACGAGGGATCCTTCCCCCACTAGGATGCGTTTTTTATGCGATTAAAAACGTGTGAGCGAGACAGTGCCTCCCAAAGTGGATAGTGTTGAGGTGTGGTGGATGAGTCCCTATAACTTATGTGTTTGGTCATGGGTGTTTGTTGGTGAACTCGCTGGCATGAGAGACCCATTTGACAGTCCAGTCCCCTTCCTTGTGCTTATGGTTTTTTGAGGATGAAAAGTTCTATAGTTTAGAGGATGTAGTCACTCGGTTTTTGGTCCTGTCAGACTTTGAAACATTCCTATGAATAATTACAGAGCTAGGCGTGGAGACGACGTGCGATTCTGAAGTCCGGTGTGCCCAAAATTAATTTTATAAAAATATTAAGTATTTTTATACTATTCACGTTGTGGGGGTGTGTTATCTCCTAAACGGTAGCTCAGAATGGGAATCTGAGGGCACAGTTGTGTTCGGAGAGTGCCGTTTACCCTAGGTGAGGTGTAAACTTTGAAGGCGCAAGCCTGTGGTGAGAAAAGAACCCAGGGGAATTTTTGTAAATAAATGGAAAAGATAATTTACGAGTGTCGGCTTGAATAAATTTTGAACGGAGTCTCGGTTGTAAAATCCAAGTCTAACGTTGCGTTCAAAACGGTGCATTTACCCTAGGGTGACATAATTTCCTCTGTGCCGGGAGGTCTGGTCGGGGGTGTTAAATTAAATAATGTTTCATTAAATTAAAAATCATAATAAAAACCCATCCCCCCAACCCCCTTGTACATGAAAAAACCGATGAACCCCCCTCCCCCTCCTCCATTTCTTTGCCGGATCGAGCTGAAATCGCCCGTTTTCAGCGTCGATCATCAGCAAATCGATCTTCAGTGCGTCGTAGGCGTCGTTCTGCACCCGAAGCTTCGGTGATCCACCATCAGATAGGCAGTTTGTGTTTTAAAATCCCGAGCACTATTTATGTTTTGTTTTTCTTTAAATCGTCATAAGGATTGTATAGTTTAGGTCCTAAGGTTTATGAAACATGTTTCAGATATGATTTTGGAGAACCGGGGTGCTCTCGGGGGTTCCCGGAAGTTTTTCGGTGGAAAACCCAGATTCCAGTGGCAGCCATGGCGGAATTCGGCAAGGGCGGCGACGGTGCGTTGGCAGCGCGGCAGAATCCGACAGGCGGCATGGCGGCGCAGTGGTCCGGCAAGGTTGGCGCGGCGGCCCAGTCAGTTTTTCGGCGAGCGAGCAGTGGTCCGACCAGAATATTCAGGGAGATTTTTAAACCCATGTAAAATGCATATCAGGAGCCCAAATCACAATCCGTTTGCAGCGACGCGTTCATTGCGTCGAGATGGACCTTTTGGGTTTACTTTGGCAGTTTTATGAGTCTGGTACATGGCTCGAGGCTACGAAATGTTGAAATAATAATAATATTTTATTATTAGTCATCTTCGAACCAACATAACTCCTGCACGGAGTGTCCAAATGATGTGCCGTCAGTGGTGATGAGACCCTAATGGTACGGAAGACATTTCAAGATAGTTTCTGGGTGTTGGGACCGAGAACAGGGTGTGGGGCCCATGAGGCCGGGTTTAGGCGTTTATGGAGAAACACAACTTTCTCACCAGGAGTCCGATTTTGGCAGATGAATAGTCGATCCTATGTGTTTTTTCAAGAGGATTGCATTGGTATGATCTGTTCGATGAGTTACAGGATGTAAGTGTGGGCCACAACCGAGATTGCTTTGGTGAATAGTGAATTTTTCACTAGGGGTCCATTTGGGACGAACGAGTAGTGGATCCCATGTGTTTTTTTTCAAGGGGATCACAGTGGTATGATCCACTTGATGAGTTTTGGTATCGTTTTGTGGGCCCCACATGGGCTAGATGTGGTGAATAGTGACTTTTTTAACAGTTGGCCATTTTGGGTGAGTAAACAGACTATCTTGCGTGTTTTTTCACATGGATCACGATGGTGGCATCGGTATCGGCCTTAGAGGTGCGCGGTGTGGCATTGTTGCGGGTCGCTCAGGTCAGTGATGTTTGGACCAGAAGTGGTTGAGGGTACTCCCTTGGTTCATTTCGACGGGGGTTCGCACTGCATCACAACCTTAGTATAGGTTTCTGATCCTCTTGGTGGGATGCTTAATCTTCTAGGGTTGTGGCATTCCTTCAGTGGTCCTAGAGCGGGATCCTCTAGCATTGTTTCTCTAGATCGGGTTCTTTCCATCGTTGTGACCGCTTATCCATGGGCGGTGATCCCTTATCTAGCTGCCTGACCGTGTAGGGTTTGTGGCATCATTGGGAATATGATCCCCTACATTGTGGGTCGCGCTCAGTAGGGTTGTGGAATCATCGAGTATATGATCCCCTACTCAGCATGAGGATTATAGTAGGGTTGCGGTATCGTTGGTTATACGATACCCTACTCAGCACATGGTTTCAGTATGGTTGGTGCATCGTCGGTTTGATCCCATACATCTCGAGTTATACCAGATAGGGTTCCAGTATCATCATGACAACCTTTATGTGGGTGAAAACCTCTATCTGAGTGACGTGTTTGTGTCGAGTTCCAGATTGGGTTATGGTATCCCCTAGAGGATTCTGGGAGTGATCCCCTATCTGTGAGATCAAAGGATACCACATCAGGTTATGGTATCCCCCAGTGGACCCTAGGAGTGATCCCCTATCTGTGAGATCTTTTTATACTAGTGTGGGTTCTGGTATCCTCTATCAGAACGTAGGAGCGATCCCCTATCCAAGGATTTTGGTGTTTAGGTTGTTTCAGCGATGATTCCTCAATGATGATATCTAAGGATTGGGATCTCTTGGATGTGTGTCTGAGAAGTTTCTGTGGGTCCTGTTGGAGCATATCTATCAGACAAGTGTCATATGGGATGACTGTGATTGTGGAGTGTGCTCTCCTGGTTGTGAAACGTTGCTGGTGATGATGTCGGTACCTAATGTGGCTTGGGGCATGAGCTGAGTATATTTTGATGTTCAAGGTGTATGTATGGGCATAATCTTGGATTGAGATTACTAGTTTTTTTTTCCGAGGATGGTCACGAGATGGATTTTCTCTCTCATCTGAGTTCCCTCTGGATGGGATGATTGGACTGTTTCATTTCATTTTCTCTCTTTTGTTTTGGGTTTTTGGGGTGCCTACTGAGTATTTTTATACTCACCCCTACACGGGCTTTTCCCGCATGTGTTTGTGTCTTGTGCAGACCACAGGACTTTCAACGGAGTCCTAGGAGGACTTGAAGCAGGCGGAGTTGAGTGAGTGGGTCTGACCATGGAGTCTTACCAGAGCTGTGCTGAGGATCTTATCGGTAGGTCCTTTTCACAGCGATCCTCTCCTCCTGAGTAGGTTGGACGTTTTTGTAGTTTTCTTTTGGTGGGCCCTATTTTTCCCTTTTGTACTTTTTTTTGTACTCTGGTTTGGGATAGATGTATGCATGATTTTTCTTTCCAGTTTTTATATATATCTATTCACTGTTTCATGGAGGTGTTTGTGGGTGTTTGTGTGTGCAGGTACCTTAGGATAATGCATCCCATATGTGTGATAGCCTACTCGACGATGGACGCCAACCCCTGGCCTATTCGAGGCGGGCTTGGGGAGTCACGACTCAAGCCCTGTTGGGTTGGGTCATGACATTTATGTTCTCAAGGATACATAAAAAAACATCATGTACATGAGATATGTTATGTGGGAGTGTTAGTCTATAGTCCACCACTGTGATGCGATCAAAGATCATAAAGTGTATGATGTATCTTGGACTAAGCTTTTCCTTCTTCCCAAATATCATAAATTTTTTCCCTGAATATATGAAGAGGAAAACCATGTATCGATCCTCAAACTCTATGTTGCTTCATTGATTATATCCATAGATCTTTTGTCGACTTTGAGTATCCTTGATGTGATGCTGAATTATAGCAACATTTACCACCATTTTCTTAACCATTTATAGACCTATCAGTATGTGTTCCCCAACTTCATCCCATCATTCATGTTTTCTGCACCTTCTCCCATAAAGTGATTCATAGGGAACCATTTAGATACTTTAGTGAAAACTATTATTTTATTAGAACTCAGCCAGAGGAATATGTTGATCCCATACTTATTTGAAGTCAATTTAGTATGCTCTCAACACCTTATCAAGTGTCTAGATAGTCTACTAATATTGGAAATTAGTTTGAGGGTGATTGGTAGTGATGAAGTTTAACTCAATATTATGACCATGTTGGAGACTCTTCTAGATAATAAAGGTGAATCTTGGATCTCGATCAGATATAGTTGATTGAAGTACTCCATATATCCTTACCACTTGTCTGATGTATATATGTTCAAGTTGATCCAATGATAAATCCTATCAAATCACAATAAAGTGAGACTTCATTATAAGGTTATGCAAAACAACCCATATAACATTGTTTCCTCTGGATGTCTTTAGAAGACTCATGAAAATTTTTATAGTGAGGATTTCCCATTTACATGTAAGTATGAGTAATGGTTGCATCATCCCCTTGGACTTTTTCTTTTCAACTTTTACATTCTCATATACTAAGAAGTTTTATGTATATTTAGTGATCACCTTTTTCATATTGTCCCAAAAATATTTCTCTTGAGTATTTTGACACATATTTGTGCTCCATGGGTTAATGGAGAAGGTTGAAATATGTTCATCATCCAAAAACTCCATCTTTAACTAATGATTTGATGGTTCACCCAGTCCTTACCAAAATATCACAACACCTTAGTCATTAACATTGATCTCAAAGGATTTCCATTTTATAATAGTTTCCACTTTCTTCTTAATTCCCACATAATTTCTTTGACCATCCTATAACCTCTTCAGAAGATATGGTTGATAAATAAATTATTAAAGGATTGATGATACTCTATCCTTTATGATTACCTAGTCCATCCTTTTCAAATTTAAAATTTTTGGATCCCTCTCAATTCTCATCAATGATAGAATTGTTCAATCCTTTCTACATTGAGCCTCTATCACTATATTTTATTTAATAGGATTGTAGTGGATTGAGTAGTTATAGTCATTTATTATCTCTAACCATATTCATTGGTTCATATTTATCTCTTCCTATGTCAATATATAATTTAGGATTTTATGATACATATATATTTAAAACATATCCCCAATGATATAATGCCACCATATTTTGAAATCCAAGATCACTACCACTAACTCAAGATTATGTGTTGGGTAGTTTTTTTAATGAATATTCAACTTCCTTAAATTATAGGCTATGAATTTTTCATTCTACATTAACTCAAACCCCAATCCCTTATTCTTAGAGTCGTTGAACACCACAAAAAGTTCTCAACTTGTGGGTACTGTGGGCATAGGTGTAGTGATAAGCCTTCATTTCATCTCTTGTAATCTCTCTTCACGTTAATTATTCTAAGAAAACTTTACTCCCTTATGGGTTATCTTGTTTAGAGTGTTTGAAAATCATGATAAATTTATCACAAATCAATGACAACACCTAGATAATCCAAGGAAACCATGGATATCTTTCACATATGTTTTCCTCATCTATCCTTTAATTTATTCTGTCTTTGAAGGGTCTATGAATATCCCACTACTTGAGATGATATGTTCCATGAATGATACTTACTTCAACCAAAAATCACATTTAATGTACTTGGAATAAAGCTTATCCTTTTGTAGGGTCTTTAGAACTGTGATCAAATGATCATCCTGCTCCTCCTTAGTTTTGAAGTATATTTTAATATCATCTATAAATAATACAAAAAATATATTTTGGTTATCTCATAGGACATTATTCATTAATTAGATTAATATTTATATAGTATTAGTGAGTCTGAAAGGAATTACTATGAACTCATAGTGCTCGTACCTTATATGAAAAGAAGTCTTGGAGATATCTTCCCTATTCACCTTAACATGATAATATCCTTAAAAAATATCCACCTTGGGAAAGTATTGTTCTCTACATAACTGATTAAACATGTCATCAATCCATGTAAAATGAGACTTTTTCTTTATCGTGATCTTGTTTATTTCATGATAATCAATGAAAATGGGAATTGACCCATCATTATTCATGATGAAGTGGACCGGTGTACCCCATGGTGAAGTAGATGGGCATATGAACCCTTTATACATATTCTCCTATTTTTTATGCATCTCCTCATGTTACAAAACATACATTCTATATAGAGTCTTGGATAATAAAGATTCCCCAGGTATATGCTTGATCGAGAATTTAACCTCTCAGCTAGGAGGAAGACCAGAAAATTCCTTGGGAAACACATCAGTGTATTCCCTCATAAGAGGAATGTCTTTTAGGGTGATTCTTTCCTTAGACTCAATCATTTTAGATAGATAATATTTCTCAAAGGGAAATAATATCCATTCCTATGATTTTGGTTCCAAGAAGATTCAACCCCCTCCTTGAACTTGTACAGAATTGAGGGTTGATTCTCAATATGTAGAGTGATTTCCTTCTCATAGTAATTTATATTGGAACTATATAAATAAATCCAATCCATGTTTTGAATTGTATCAAATTACACTAATAGGAGTATAAAAAGGTTTTCTGGGAATTTTATCCCATAAACTATGATAGGAGAGGAGTTATATAATTGGGATGTAATAATTTCTCTATTTTTCATTCTCATTGACAACTATACTTACATGCTTTTTTGTGGTGTTTGGATAGTTATAATAAACTTTTGTGATATGAAAAAGTTTATAGAACCAGAATAAAAAAGTATTCTCACTATTCTTGAATGAATAAATATCGTACATGTCAAAACTTAATTATCAGGATCTACCTCGAAGGTTGTGATAGAGAAATATTTCCCCTAGTTCCTTGGAAGCTGTTGGTTTTCTTTGAGAACAATTAGCATGATTCATTGGATCTCAAAGTTCCCATATTCCTTACAGTTCAATAAATGAACAATGCTTTGAGGGGTTCCTAAAGCATTCCTTTCCTCTATCTCATTAGTATGTTTCCCTTATCTTAATTCACTATCTAAGTTCTATTCCTTCCCAAACCTAAGACATTTCCTCATCCCCTTACACAATGTTTGGGTGCTTTTTTCTACACCTTTGACATGTGGGATATTGAAATTTCTTGGAACCATTAGATTTATCTATCAGACCACTAGAATTAAAACCCAATTTCTACTTCTTATCCACGTGATACCCTTGGGATTCCACAATATCCATTTCATCTTTGAGGTTACATCGAACAATTTATTTATAGCTATCAAAGACATTGATTTCCTAGGATTTTCATATACTAGGTTTTATCCCACCAAAGAAATGGTTAACCTTGCATTCAGGGTAAATAAAAAAGGAGGAATATTATGCAAGCCTTGTAAAGTTTTCCTAATATTCCCTGAAATATTTATCATATTTTTTAATGAGTGTAAGGAAATACCATTCCATTTTAGGATAGAGAGTATGTGGAAAATATTTATTAGAAAAAATTTTCCATAATTCCTTCATCCCAGTCACATTAATCACTTCCCCAAGCTTCATATTCTTGATCAATGTCCACCACTGATTGACTTCTCCCTCCATATGAAAAACACCAATAGAACCTTATATTATTCAAAATATTTAAGGATATAAAAGTCTTTATAAGTGGAGTTAATCCATTGTTCCATGATTAATGGATCAGATGATTCATTGAAAGTAAAAGGCATTTTCCCATAAAAAACTCAATTGTAGTTTATTATTTCTTATGAGGATTTGGGCACTCCTAATGATTCATGTTTTTTTTTCAAATCCAATGTCAGATGAGATTTCATCATCGCAATTTTTTCAATTACTACTCCCATTAAGTTGGACATCTTGTTGGGGGAGTCATCACATTTCCTATTGCATTGATGGTTTACCAAATTAGTCCTATTCTGGACACTAGCTAGAAGAAAGGGAAAATTAAGGATGATTATTTTTAAAATAATAAACACATAAAAGGGAATCCAATGATATTAAAGAGATGAATTATAAATTACATGTATTTCCTTAACTTATGAATTTATAGGATTCAATATATGTTCTCCATGATCTATTTTCTATTACATATTCTTATGGGAATTTTTATTTATTCCCATAAAAATGGATTATAATGTGATTTTGAATTTAACAAATAATATCCCCAAGGAGTGTCAAACTAGCTGTGTAGTAAGGCATGTTTTCATATACCAGGTTATGTCAAATAAGGCTTGATGTACCTTTTCAGAGTTGTTACCCTAGGTACATTAGTGCCAGAACCATGTCCACTTATAGTATCTAGACAAGGATTTATTTACATGATAATACATGTACTCTATAATTAATAAAAGTTAGGGATAATTTCTTATAATTAGTCTTAATACTAATGATTTTTATGGTTTTCTAATCGTAACCCCAAAAATAACTAAAGGTTTCCTCTGATACCAACTATAACAACCATGATCTTTATTAAACAATAACTCATGATTTATTACATAAAGTTTTACATCGTAAAACTTGATATATTGAGAAGTATGGTTTATTTAGGAGTTATCTACATAGAATATCATCTTGGAAATGTGACATAAAAAAAATTAATTAAAACTTCCTTGACATGCTTCTAAAATTCCATGGCTTTGAAAATAGCACGGTGTAACCAGGGGACATACATATAAACGGGGTGAACTATAAAGCCCAATAAGGGAATAAACATGGAATAAGGTTATACATGATAGAAAATATTCATATAAATGGGGAATAATATGTGTGAGAATCATAAACATGAATAATAAGCCATGATGTAGAATGATAATCATTATATGGGAAATGTGGTAACAACATAAAACACTAAATCATAAACATAGTTCAAGGATAAATACAAAGAAATAATGATGGAAAATATCCCATAAAAGAATAAGGTTCACTTATTATACCAACATGATGACTTTTGAGACTAAACGTTACCTAATTAATTGGATCACTATATACTTTTGTTCACACCCGTCACATTTATTTCATTCTATTTCTTAAGTGTGAAACATATATCCTATAACATTGATTCATTAATCATCATATTTTATTCCATGATAAATGAGTATAGAATAAATAAATGTATTTTCCAATTAAAATAATTTTTTAAAATTTAATGCCCTTGGTATTAAATGGTTATGGTATTCACTACAAAAATGTGTTGGCCTGGAAAATTGTGGTGAAATTTCATCAACATAACAGCGTTAATTAAAAATTCATAAAATGTGTTTATAAGAGAGAAAGGTATATATAATCATTTGGAAATAAAATTGTAATTAATATGGATATTTATAGACTTATCCAAACATAATTAATTTGAAATACAAGGCATTAGATAAGAAGTAAACTTGACTAAAGAAGATAATGTGAGGATCCCTTACTTCAGTGTGTGCCTCCAAATGCTTGGGACATGCTTCTTGAGAGCACGAGGTTCCTTGGGAGGACTATATTGAGGGGAGGGAAAATTAATTACATGATCCATGTATTTTTACTGAAGATAAATGGGATACTGGTTGGGTTTATATAGGAAATTATTGGATATTTCATTATTATTTATCAAACTTTGGTTTTGGGCTCTATATAATAAAATAACCAAGACCCCAAACCTTCTCATGGTGTTCTCCTAGGGTTTTAGAAAAATGGGACTGATTTTAACTATTTTATATTGCCTTGGTCTGAAAATAATAAAATAATTCCCTTTATTATGTGGAGGTGAGTCATACTCTTAATGATATGATTTTAAAACATTAAAATATATTAATGGTTTTGGAGGATTCATAACGGATTAATAAAATTAATATAATGAAATAAAAATCTCATTATTTTAAATATAATACATATATTTCGTAATTTATACAATTTATATAATTTATATCATCATTTTTGGTTCATTATGATGTCATAATACACAAAGTATATTTATGTGGTATTTAATTTTAACCTGAAAATTTGACTGTCACGGAAAATTAAGAAAAATTCATTATTAGATAATTTCCACATTATAATTCAAAAAATAATATTCAAAAAATTTAATTAATTTAATAAATATTTGATTTTTGACTTTTAAAATAATATCAACATTTGTAAAGAAATACTGGGTTTTTTTATAATAATAATTTTTAAACCCTTATAAAAATTACTTTTGACTTCATAAATTTATATGATCATTTATACTTAAAAATAATTTTTAAATAATAATATGTAATTAAAATATAACTTTTTAAAAAAATACATTAATACAAAAAAATAATTTCATTAATTGAATTTTAATATTTCCCAAAATACTATTTGTGTTTTATTGTATCAAAATAAAAATCATTTATAAAGTAACAATAATAGCGTGAAAATATTTCATCATTTTGTACAAAATAATGAAATATATTTCTTGGGTATTGATACATTTCACTTTAATATACTAGAAAAAACCCTAAGAGTAAGTTGTGTGATGGTGGGACTTTCATGGGGTGGTTTGATGGAAATGGTTTGGGTCGTGATCTCGATGAGATTGAACTTCTCCCATAAATAGTTTTCACAAGCATAAGATATTGGATTTCATATTAGGTTTGGTCAAGGTGAAATTATATATATGATATATCCATTTTAATCTTTGATAAATGGCATTCATAGGGTATGATCCTACTGGTTGAGGCTATTACCTTCCTTTTTCTATGTCAAATGGAATTGTTAAAAATCTATAGTTATAATAATCACATTATCATTGTTCAATGAATGAATTATAAATCGTAATTACACATAACAATATTTTAAATAAAATTTAATATAATAAAATAAAACAATTGAAAGGGTTTTCTATAAACATATTACATAATAATACATTTAAATAAAACAAAAGGGGAATTTTATTTATAACACTTCAGGTCATTATAAGTTATAAGTTTGTAGAATACATATAGGTATAAAATAATATTTCCTTAATAAAGGATCACTACTAATACTATCATAGTGGATTGGGATCACCTCTAATTCCACCATATCTATTTTTAAGGTTCCCTCCCAAGGATATCATTGTGGATAGAGTTTCTTACTAAATTTTCTTTACTCCCCATTATATTTCTTATTATCTCATTGGATATCCATATTTACCCATTACATTAAAGGGTTACAGAATTAAAATAACACCGATTAATTATCCATAATACATTAATATGTGCTCTATAAGATCATAAATAATTTATCAGATATCATAACCAATGGAAAGAAAATATATTTCATAAACATTTCTACATTTCATCTTAACATAACTCATGAAAAATAAACTGATTTCATAAAAATTGAATCATCATAATTATAAACCATCAAAATTAATAACAAGTATGATATCATTGGATTATATACCCATCAAATTATAAGTAACATCAATAGAATTTCTTCATAAATTATTTTTAAAAAAAATATATTTGGAATATTTCTTGAGGAAAATAACCTTTTCACATTGAAATTACTTATTTAAAATCATAATATTTACAAAATATTTAGTTGAAGATATTATTTAAAAATAAATATATGAACCCTATAAAGTAATATTCAAATAATTTATTAGGAATTATGGTGATAAATAATGTTCATTCTTTTTATATTAAAAATTATTACTTTCACTTTTTTAGTACAATGTTCAAAGAACCTAAATCAGAAAAAGGAAAGTTGACTCCATTTAAAACATTTTTTAAAACATAAACATTGTTAAAAATGACATTAAAAATAATTTCATATTAATAAGAATATTCTTGAAATCTTTTTTATTAAAACATGGGTGTGAAATATAAATATTCTTAACTGAGTTGTAATACAAAGTCAGCTTTCACTAAAAAACTTTTTTCAGTCTCTTGAGTAGTTAAAGAGATAAAATTAAAGGAAAAGAAGTATTCTCTATAAATATCTAGAATATAATAAAAAGTAAATTATTTTATTTGAAAATGATTTTATAATTTCCTTCAATAGAAATTCAATCATAATGAATCACAAATTAAATGAAATTCAATCACAAATCCCTTACTTCAAGTTTGATGTTCCTTGAAATCACTCTAACATCCACTATAATAAATTAAAATTTATTATTATTATATAAATACTTCATTTAAATTCTTAAAATATAATTTATGATCCAATTATAAAATTTAAACATCAATTTATTAATATATCATTATTAATAGTATTATTTCATGGTGTTAATTGTGTTTTTCATGAGAAGTTCTGTTTGGTGGTCCTGGACCTTATAATTTGGTAATGGACCTATAATCTATTGAATTTTAATCATGATATAATTATAATATATAAATTATATATATATATATATATATTCTCATTAATTAATGGTATAGATTGAAAAAAATGAATTACACCATTTATAGAGGTGATAGGTTGAACGTACACATGGACGTTGTTTTCTCTTTTTTATGGATGAAATGAATGAAAGGTAAATAATAATACACATTTAAAGAATAATTATTATGTCATATACATCATATATATCCATTAAATAATTTCTTATAAAGTCCATGTTATGTGAAAATGAAAAATTAATCATATCTCTTGGTGGAGGTTGTATTCCACATGAATGTATGGGTGACGTTATTGTTTTCCAATGGTTTTGAAGGTAAAAAAGGTAGATAGGATATTATAATTATATAATAATAATTATTTCATAAATATAATGTATAAAATATAAACCCAATATAATAATAATCCCACAAATAAATAAATAATTAAATAATTAAATATATATATATATATATTTAAAATTAATTATAATGTTATGTGGAGGTGATATTTTGCACGTAGGAACAAGCGATACTTTCACTTCCCATTTGATGTAAAGGAGGGTGAATAATTATGGTAAAAATCATAATAAAATTTTAGTATATTTAGGATAATTAATTTTTTTTAGTTTAGGATAGATACCAAATATTTATATGAATTATATGAATAAATAATTTGAATGAGGTTGAGATGGATGATTACCTCTTCTTCGTAGGCCAACTTTTGATCCTTACTTAATGACCCTTGGAGTGGTATTTTAAGAATTAAAACACATATAATTAATTTATAGGGAATATTATATGATAATTGGAGATAATTTTCTTTATATATCTGGATCACATTTGTTTAAAAAAGAGAGGATGGGTTTCCTTTTATAATTTGGGGAGAGGATATACTTGGTATTTCTTATAAATTAAAATATAATCATGTAATACTCAAGAAAAATGATTCAAAATGGTCACTAATTTAAATGTTGGATAGGATGTGGTCTAAATATTTTTATCTAATAGTATTTAGACTAGATTAATTGTCAAAATTACCTTTATCTCTTGGTTTACCACTTGGAAAACATGTTTTCACCTTAACTGTGGTAATTGATTTTTAATGGTGGTACTATTCATTATGACAAAAAATAAACATTAACTTAATAATAATTATTAATTACAATAATTACAAATAGTAAAAACATTTTATCAAATTAAATTCACATAATTATAATAATTTAACTTAAAATTAATTAATCCCATAAAAAGTGATGAAATTATGTCTTTAAAAAAATTCCTATATATAAATTGATTTTACCCCAAAATCCAAAAAAAATATTAATTCTAATGACCTAAATTGTATTATTTATAATATAAAATAAATAATTTTTTAAAAAAAATTAAAATTAGATTGATCTTTTCAAAAAAATTAAAAGAACATTCATTTTTG
The DNA here is from genome assembly GCA_963277665.1 of Viscum album. Taxonomy (NCBI): domain Eukaryota; kingdom Viridiplantae; phylum Streptophyta; class Magnoliopsida; order Santalales; family Viscaceae; genus Viscum; species Viscum album. The sequence continues at coordinate 64,405 of CAUJRU010000726.1, read as the reverse complement.
AATAGAAATCATTATTTTTTATTATTCATCAAAAAATTAAACTTCTCAAAAAATTATCCAAAATTTACGATAAGATAATTTTGAAATATTTATTTGAAAAATTAAGTTAATATTTTCAAAAAAAAATTCTAAATGGTACATAAATTAATTATATTATTCTCTCAAAAAAGATATAAAACCCATTTTTTGGGAAAAATGTTTTTTAAGAATATAATGACTTTATAAAAAAATTGATTATATATTTGTTAATTTATTTTATTTAACAAAAATATTAAAAAAAATCAAAATATGGTTATTCCTATTCACTCTTCCAAATTAACAGCTAGGCTATAATGATATGATATATTATGATTCATTTAGACTCGGGGTTATGTGTATCAGAACAATCAAAGAAACTAAATTGAAGAAAAATATATCATAAAATTATAGGGTCTTATATATTGGGTTACTAATCAACCTATCAATTTGGTATAAAATCATATATCTCCATTAATGAGAACCATTTATTTTTGTTTTTTAGTGGGAGAAAAATTGATACTCAAGTATTCTATGAAAATTCACCCACTCTATTTTTATTTTTGTAAAATCCATTCTGGTATAACATTAACCATACCACTTTACCTAATATTCTTACATATAATTATAATCTCACATTCTCCCTAAAAAGTAATTTCATATTCTCTTAAAATAAATTAAAATTTAATAATAAGTAACCACTCAATAAATATCATAATAATATTAACAATACCTATATAATAATTGAGGAAACATAATTATTATAATAATCAAATCATAAAAATTTGTGTTGATGTTTATTATTATTAATTTAAGGCCAATTAAGAAACACAATATAACATTATTCATCCCTTCCAAATAGATAATCAAGAATTCTAAACAGACGATCTATAAAAACATTTGAAAAAAGGCCACATTGTGTTTATGAAATTTAGACGGATTGAATATATTAAAAACCACTAATTTAACAAACTAACTAGTGACAATTGAGAACTATTTAATGTTGTCAAATATTCTCAAAATATTAAATTCATATGTCTATTTTTGGTAAATTTTAATTTTTTTTAGGTCATCCCATTAACAAGTTGGTAATATTTAAATTCTCCAATCCTCTTAAAAAAATCATCACAAAATATATAATCCTAAAAAATACATCATAAATTTTATTTCCTACAGTTTATAATTGATACCCAAGGTTTAGTACCCACTATATTAGGAGTAAGGTTATTAAAGGAACAAAATGAATTGTATAGTTTGTGTGGAATTACTTCTTTAAAATAAAAATTACCAACCTTACATTGGTTAATTATTTTTTATAAAAAAAATCCTGATTTAGAACCATGTGTTTTATATTGAATCTCAATATGTTATATATCAAAAAAACATACTGAACGTGTGAACATGTGAATAAACTATCAAAATAATTGTACTGGGTCCACCTTAAATATGTCATAATTCACAAACACCAAAACTATAGAAAAGAAATACAAGTTAGTAAACCATAAAATAATAATTAAACAAATCTCATATATGATACACACAATGCAAGATAACATTGAATCCAATGAAACATACTATCATTTCAGACACTCCATGTAAAATTTAATACTATCCATAAAATAAGTATAAAAAAACATTCATGTGACTATAAATAATCACATAATGATTTGAATCATTTATATAAAATAAACAAATGGATTAATAATGAAAATTATAATACTAAATTTGAATATTTTTAGATCCATCCACAATATTATGAATATGTTAAAATTAATCTATTAAAAATAAGTAATTACCAAAATAAAAAGGTGAAAATTAATATTTTGACCAATCTAACAAAACATTTCCCATTAAATACATTATATTTACATCACACTTCCATTTCCACTACTCATTTCTTATGTTGTAAGAGACAGACCATGTTTCCTTCTAATAATTTTCATTATTGATATTTCTGTAAATTAGAAATCAACAACCTAGAGAGAATAAAAAATAATGGAGCTTTTATTTGGGATTTTTTTGGGATGGATTATATTTTTTCATGGTAGATTCATCAATAGTTAGTTGCATATTTTTCAAAAATCTGATGAGTTCAAGATTATGTTGATCCCCACAAGCTTATACGTGCTAGTAGTGAAACTAGCTATCAGATTTCATATAATTTTTTCCTAACTTGGGGGATGGGTGGATTGATATATATATATATATACATTAAATGATATTTATTTTCATCTATTTAGATATCATAGAGAAACTTTTATATAATAAACACATAAGAAATATTCATAGTATCAATTTTGAAATGGAATCCTACTATCCACAACAACAACTATGATTTTTACATAAGGTGATATCGCTAAAACATTTTCTAAGGTGGGTGATTTTTCATTTCACTTTTGTCCAAACATCTTTTTATTAGTCTTGGAGATGATATTTATTTTTATAACTAGAATTACCATTCCATTTTATCCTCTATTATTAATTTATATTTTAATAATCATTGTCCTAGAGAATATAAGATTTTGTTCCTCTTTAAATATTTTAGGGAAGTTCATTTGGTTTCATCTTAGCTATTGATTTTTGATTTATTATTATTTTTGTTTATTATGATATTATTGTTCAATGCATTGAACTACACCAAGGAATTAATATAAAAACTTTGGGACTTGTGTAATTAGTATCTAGTATAGATTAATTTTGTTTTAGTCCATATATTTTTATTTTCCCCATTAGGGGATTTTATTTATTACCAATTTTCCTTTTTATGTGAAATATATTATTATATTTTTCATTATTTTCAATAATTTTAGTGATATATAGAATCATAAATTTTTTTAAAAGGATGTTTTGTGTTTTAAAGGTTTCATGTCTCAATATTGGTATAAATTTTATTAGTTATAAAATATGTTTATCACAACATTTTTTGCATTAAAAATTAATTATTTTGTCTATGATAAAACCTTAAGAACCTTTTTTGTTAATAGTACTAATCAAAACATAATTCTATATTTATCATATATGAATTTTCATTTTCATTTTTTAACTTTAGGTGGCCTATATTGAAAATATTAAAAGGAATATATATTGAAACCATGCCTCCCATGTGATACCATGTCTCTTTATTTATACACCACAATGAGAATATATTTTTTAGATGGTAGAATAAAAATTAAAATTCTATAGAGAATGAAACATGATATACCTAATCAAATAGACTATATACATAATGTCCCTAACACTACTCTAGCTAAAACATACATATTTATCATATTCTATTTTATTACATAATAGTTTTAAACAAGGTTTTGAAACCCATTTAGAAATACTAATAGTAAGCTATCATGTTGTTTAAACATATCTAAGTATTTAATTTCCCTTCTCACAATTCTTCCAAACAAAATGGAATGCCACCTCAATATGTTTTATCGTTTCATGAAAGCATTATTTTGTTTCAATATTTATAGTTATCCTAAAATCTCAATAAACATAAGTAGGATTACTAACTATGTATTCATTAATTTTTAGGATCACATTTTGATAGCCACACTAGGAGGGGTGAATCACTTTGGCATGAATTTTTATCACTTCTAAACTTTTATCCCCTTTTTTATACCTCTATCACTAATTCAGTCAATGGTTCTACTTTCTTCTTCACCTATAGTTATTAGTCATGCATGTAAAATAATAAATAATAAGTAACATCCTGATTTTTTATGGAGGTTTGCCTCCAATTTGGATGACTACATCCCCATTGTATGGTGTTTATTATCCCACTCACACACAATATTCCTTCTATTACTAAGAAAATAAAAATAAAGGGTATGATAATGAAACTATACTTCAAGCACTGAACACATATAATAAAAACTTTATCTTTAAATAATAAGACTCTATAATATCATCATTTCCCTTTTGAAGTGATCAATAGTGTAATAAATGTATTCTTTAGTAGAAAACAGTGAAATTTGATCAACTTGCTCTAAATGTTGCAGTCAAAGTGATTCCTCTATTTAAAATCAAAAAAAGTGATGTCTCAAATTATACATCAATCTTTAGGGACACCTATTATCCTTCCTCAGTCTCAATAATATCAATATTTTCTATATAGGTATTCTAAATCCCCTATCACCCAAATGATAATAAAAAATAATATCTTGGTCAAAGTTTCTTCTTCATCTTTTTAAATTTGACAGAAAATATAAGATTTCAAAATATAGTATCAAATTCTCAATGATTCAAGAATGGTGAAACTTATTCATTCTGAATTTTTAATATTAACTCAATTTCATAGTATCAACTTATTTTATCCATGAATGTTTTTTGACTCTCTATCGATGAAATATTAAATATCAATGTTTCCCGAAGCAGTCATGTGTATGTATTACTCATGGAATCTCACCATTGTCTAATGCATGTATAGTGTGTATCATGAATGTAATAACTCAACCTTAGAACTATTTATTCCCAAAATTTTTTATAATTCGAAAAGTTATATATGTGGTATTCATGAGTTTTTAATTCCTTTCATGATATTATTATACATATTTTGTGCTGATAAATTTGTTTTTATCTCTTTGCTTCATGTAACAATATAAGTTGTGCCTTAGTGACTTCATTCTATCATAGAGGACTTTTTATAACTCTAATATAACATTGTATTCATTTGATGATGTGATCACACTGAGTAAACATTTCTTCTTATCATAAATCTCACATGTTCTTCAAATGTTCATAATTACGTGGTTCTTTATCCCGCAAATTATCACATGAAACCTATTTTCACATATGCGAGTGTCTCATGTAGCATCTTCAAAATAATAATAATTTAGTACATTTTCATGTTAATTATAGTTTAAAACTTCTCTTCCAATAATAAAAAGTTATTGTTGTGGATATTTCTTTTTATAATGATAAACAATCCCTCTCTAAGAATCTATTGTGGAACTCAGCTATTAGTTGAGTTTTTTACAGATGAGTTGCACCAACTCCCCTTAAAGATTCATTACAATTAAAAAATTAATTAAAATATGATAAAATATTTCTTTTACATCAACAATATTCAATGATCAAAAATCTCATAATTTTTCAAACATAGTTTTCCTTCTTATTTTATGATGTCACATGACACCATAAATTATGGAATCTTCACATAAATAGATTCTTACATCATGATTTTGGACACAAATACTTTTGATAATATCATAAGAATCAAATTTCATGCATTTAGATATGTGAAAACCTCACCATATCATTATATCATCTTTGGCGGTATAATTTTCCTCATTCAATTGATTGCAAACACACTGAAACATGCTTATATGATGATCTGTATGGTGATCAATTTCTAAATATGATGAGAGCTCAACACTATCAAGATTTTTTTAACTTCAAGAGATCATAGACACTAAAGGATCAAAATTGAGGGTCATTGGAGGTTAATGTTGAACTTGATGGTTTAAATAGGCATAACATATGAGATCGGATATCCTAGATTGATTTGAACAAACCGCTTTATTATAAGAATATGTTTTTGTGTATAAAAAATAAAGTTCATTGTACAATCCAACATCATAATTATTTTAATTTGGAGTCAACTTACTAAACATCTCTAAGTTATTGATTTTTTGACCCAACACCGATGACACCACCAAGAACACTACACATGCTCTCCCATTACTAGGTCATACCACACCCCTACACGATCCCCTAGAAACCCTATAGGTGTTATTCACCCAAAAATTCTCATGTAATCCCTTGTGTTATCCATATGAGTTATATCCATTACCTCTCACATCTTCCACCATGGTTGGCTAGCCTTCCTAGAGCTCTCACATGGTTGAGCCAACTTCCACACATATGGGATCAAGCCAACCTAGCTGGTTGGTTATGGCTGATTTTTTTTGGTTAAACAGCCATAAAATATATACTTAGTATAATATCCATGTATTAAATTTCCAAGATAACTCAAATTACATATTTAAAGTATTCCTTCATGAAAGTAAATATTTTCATAGTCTTTAAATATTTAAATGTTTTATACAATGTACTACCCATTAGTACATGTTCTTTAAACTTGTAAACCACTTCATCAACATCATAGTTAAATCCACTTTATCCATAATATTATCATTTGAAATTTGAACTTCCAGGTATGGATATTATTTTACAAAATTCATGGAATATATAGTATACTTCTATGAAATTATTCTTTTCCAATATATATTGACATCAAGTTCATCATCACTTTCTGACTTATTGTCTACAAATACAATACAAACACAAAATCGAATTCTCAATCTCCCCTTTTTTATTTATTTTCAATACCAATTTGAAAATTGAGCTGACAATATATTGTCTTTATTTATTATTTATTATTATTTTTCTTTTCTCCCCTTTATTTAAAAGAAAATAAAATTAATTGAGAAAGGATGTTAAAATTTCCCTCTTAAGAAATGTGCTATTAATTATTCCACTCTATGTCAATATGGGATAACCTTTTGTAAAAGAATGGGTACTAATTTTTACATTAATGTTTTCCATTATCAATTAAGAATATGATACTAATATATACAATATAACCATTTTCTTGGTTGATAGTGGTTTAATATTACAAGTTCATGAAATGAAAGTGTAGCTTTTAAAATACAACATATCGATAAAAATATTATCTAGAAACATTAATGTTAAAATTTATGAACTCATATTAAAATATATATTGAAATAATTCAATTATAATTGGAATTCTATGATCATTAATTAATTCCAAGAACATTTTCAATAATTTATTATTTTACATGTCATTAATGGATTCAAAATATCCAACTTATGTATATATATTCATTTTTATTTTTTAAACAAAAATGAGAGATTAAAAAAAGGAATATTAATGAATTTATAAATCATTAATTTCTATAGATTCAAGATTTGAATGAAATATAATCGTATGGAAACTTCTTTAGATTCTCTTTCTCAAGGGATTATGTCCACTTTCACTTCATCAAGATAGATCTTCTCATCAGTCATTATTCTGATTTTCAATTAATGTGAATAAAAATTGTAGTGATACAATCCATGGTGGTGAATTAATTTTTTTTAATTTATATGTATAAAACCAATAGATTTTTGAAAATATTTTTTCAGATAGATTTTATTTTGATAGATTCGGTTACACACAACACTGAGTTTTAAGGAACTGTGATATATGATTAATATTATTATTTAAATATGAGAATTATAACATCACCAATAAATATGGTGGTATGAATATAAATATATATATATATTTAAAATTATTTTCGAATATTTTAAATAAATAAAACATTTTTACAAATAAGTATTTAATGTTTAGTAGATCCTTTATATACGTCAAAAATACATTTTCTCAAAAAAATTATTTCTTTCTCAGAAAAAATTATATTGGTAATTTTTCCCACTTTTAGGAAATTTATTTGAAAAAAATTACTTCATTTTAAAAATTAACATTTCAAAATTATATTTGAGTGAGTTTTTTAGAATTTTCTGAATAGGTTAATTTTTTGATGAATAGTAAAAATGTTGCTTTTTATTAAAAACATTTGTTTCCTTTAAATAATTTACTGGTCAAATTTTATTTTAAGATGATTTTAAAAGTAAAATTAGTTCAATTATATCATTTTTAATATAATTGTTTTCATTTGAATAAATTTTATCTTCAATGTTAGTAGAAATGCAACTTACACTTATGAAAACATTTTTTATCAAAAAATGCCTTTCATCATTTCTATGAGTTTAATTTTATGTTAAATTCATAAAATTTAGTGAATTTAATTTAAAAAAAATCGATTTAATATTTGGAATAATGATGGATTTAATATTTGGAATAATTCCCATTAAAAAAAGAAATATAATTTTTTTTGTAATTGATAGTAAAAACATTAAAAATATATTATCAAAGTTAATGTTAAAAGGGCTTTATGAGGAGTTAAACTAAAATGATAAGGTTTAAAATGAGATAAGAATATGTAAAAATCCAATTTTTTGGCCATATTTAAACTTTATATCACTTTTTTTTCTATAATGATCATTTTTTTATTTCTTTTTGGATTTGTAATATGTGGTTATGCCATTTTATTTTTAAAATTACCATATGTGTCATCTCCCCTAATTATAAATGGGAACCCACCTTCATATCTTATTCACATTACCAAATCCCTTTATATCATCCTATAAATTCTAAAATACCTTATCTAATTTCTTATACATGTACTATAGACATTATTTTATTTATTAAACACTCCTATTAAGACTTTCAGTGAAAACCAAATGAAATTTCCGGAAGAAGAGTTATCATTCTTAACCAAGTATTTTTGTTTTATTTCTTCTTCCACCTACATAAAATAATATTAAAATATTATAATACATTAAAATAAATATATTTAATATTAATATATGTTATTTTTTTAATTTCATAACCTATTTTTATCTTCTCCTCTATCAAATGGGAAATGAAATTTTTGATCGTGTGTACAGTAGACTACAACCCCACAAAATGAAGTAATTAATTTTCGATCACCACATCTTAAAGGTATAGATAATGATGGATTTAGTTTTAGATATGAAATTTATGAAATATATATACTCATAATTAGTATGATAAATATGAAAATTTATTGGGATATATATATAATTAAACAATATTTATTATATAATATTTTCTAATGTTCAATAAGATAGTCGAGGCTTGAGGTAAGATATTTTCATCTTACATTATTTCTTTTAGACACATGAAATATTCACCACATGATTCTTTGGTGTGCTACATATACTGAAAATGAATGTATTTTATGATTCTTCCTATAATTTTTAGTGTTATTTAAATAAAAATATATATTTCTTTTTTTAATGGGAATTATGGTTAAAATTTTAACAATGTGGTAAGGGTTTGATGTCACAATATTGTTATTTATTGGTATTGTTTTTGATTAATATTAAAATAATGATATAATATGATCTAAAACTTGAGAAAATAAATAATTTTATTTTAATTTGGTTATTTCTATAAATTAGATTTTTTATTTCATTTTTCTCTCTTTATGTACTCAATTTTTCAAAATAACATTTTTATGGAAATCAAACTTCATTTATCTCTTCGATCAAAAATCCTTATTATTACATTTCCATGTTTTTTAAAAAAATTAAAGAATTTTTTTAACATTATCAAATGATTGTTAATGATAATTTATCCATTTTATTACTTTTTTCAAAAAAAATCAAAATGAATATTCTTTTTTTCTGATTAATTATATTTTGAATGTTTACAAACAAATGTGAATGTAATATTAATTTTAATATGACAACATGAAAAGTATATCCAATCATTATTAACACTTAATGATTTAAATATTTCCTCAAAAGGTTTCAGTGATATTTTCAAAAAATAATAATATTTGTGAAATTTTTAGATTTTTTATAAGTGATTACAATGTAAAAAGGTACAATTTCTTGAATAAATCTCTCAAGTGATATTTTAAAAAATTTTCACCTATGATGATGTCATTTGAGGTTAATTAAGCCTTATTAAGCATAAAACCCAATGATACCATCATTATCCTTTAACTAGATGGTTTATTATTATGTTTATAGGATTTTTATGAAATGCATTTCTTCTCTACGAGTTATGATATGAAGTGTTGATGAAATGCTTATGAAATCCATTTTTCCATGGGATATGATAAGATAAATGTTTTTTATCTTATGGAACACACACACATATATATATATATATATGTGATTTTAATTATGTTATGGGTGGGACCTATATATCCCTCCAATGCATTGGGTAATGATTAATGTTATATTAGCTCAAAGGGTACATAGGAGGTTATCCAAGACCCCAAAGAAGGTACACAATAGGTTATCCCAAGACCAAAAGAAGGTACACATGAGGTTTTCTCAAGACTGACGTTGGTACATGGGTGATTTTCCTAAGCCTAACATGTTATCAATGTATTGGTATATAGTGCTAAGATATAATTCTCTATGATTATGCCATGAACCTTCCCCCAGGGCCCATGTCATGACTACCCCAAGCCCACCTTCTATAGGCTAGGGGCTGGAAACTAGCACCAAAGGCATAAATACCTAAAAATGGGAATGCACTACCTTTATAAACTAAAAACACACACACAACAGAGTACAAGATGAAAGTAAATGCTAAGTAAATCTATAAACAATGAGTGCTGTAAAGTAAAGGGGTCAGAAATACAAGCCCAACTGGAAAGTGCAAGAACAACTAAAAACAAAGTACAACTAAAAAAGTAAAGTAGCTATTGGGTCATCCTTCGGGGTTCCTACCTGAAGGGTAGGTGCATATGGCCTCCTTAGCACTCCACATTCGTCAGTCTCCTCCGTGAATTGACTCGTCGTAAGTTCCACCTCTTGGTATCGTCCAATCCTACTACTGAGCCTCAGTCAGCATTGTATGTCATCTACATCCAACACAACGTGGTGTGGGCATATCCCGTGTAGGGGTGAGTATAATGATACTCAGTAGGGACCCCGAGACCCTCATGGTCTCACAAAATCCAAAAAGAATAAACCAAAGAGTATGAAATAAACAGGTATCCATTACTTAAGTATATTCCCATATATATACCTAAGTTATCAAGTAACCCATCTCAATCATGAGGTAAACACAGAAGTCACTGACTTAGCTCACACAGGTATACAACTTTTGTATAGAGATAGAGATGATCAGATGTAGACACTGAATAATCTAAGCTGTTGGACCAACACATGATATAGGACTAGCTATTCTATCAGACCACCACATGATCCAGGAACAGAAGTCATAACTTTCGTACCAACACATGATCGAGGAATAGTCGTCAAAGATGTCGGACCGACACATGATCTAGGACTAGCTATTCTGTCGGACTAACACATGATCCAGGAACAGAAGTTAGAACTGTCAGACCAACACATGATCTAGGAACAGTCTTCAGAGCACAGCCAACCATAGGGTTTCCACAAACCATTCTTTATTCCAGGAGGGTCTGCTCCTCAAGCTAATTATTGACATGTCAACTGCCACGAAGTCCCATGTAGAATTATCTCAAAGGTCTGCTACGTTATAGAGGTAAAACCAAAAATTTCATGCCCAAGACCCAGAGGATTAGATGACCAAGCCATTTACCAAAAGGTACACGACATGTTATACTAAGGTACACGATGTGTATCCAGACTTCGAGTACTCTCCATGTTCAATGGCCCGTGTCAAAGGGCTGGTCATGTGGAAAAGTAAGTATACAGTGTGTGGTATGGTTACATGCCATGTAGTCAGACCTCGAACACTGCTCGTGTCACTGGCCTTGCCTCGTTGTGTGGTAGAGTACATGCCTGTGTACTTCATCCCGTGTCCATGTACCCCTGGAATAAACACTGAGTTTCATGTATCCACCTCGAAAAGTAAGTACACAATGTGTGATATGGTTACATGTTGTCTCCAAGAATTTGGGGTCGACTCCGTATCACTATCCTTTCCTGGTCGTGTGATTCTGCCCATGTCCGTGTATTTCCCAAATTACACGCCATGTCTCACGAAGTCACTTCTGCCATTCTATGTAGAGAAAAAATGCCGTTTGACTGGGGTCAAACTTCATGTGTTACTTGTCTAATGTTCAAAACTCAAGACGCATAACGCATGTACTACATGGCTTGTTCATCAGATGTACATGCCGTGTATTCTAGAATTTTCAATAAATGGTGCCTCTGGAAAGTGCGCCTCTCATGAAGACTTTTTTTCGTTCTGATAGTCCATTTGTCATGAAAACTCATACATAAGGTCTCACCGATGTCCGGTAGTCATCTACGGTGTTTTAAGCCTCTGATTGGCTCCAAAAACACGATTTGATTTACCCGCTCGAAGAATGGTTGGGAAACGGTCCTTCTATTTCTGTTTGATCTGTCGCTCGCTATCGTGGTTGCACCTCTGCTAGGTCGTTGTGTTGTTGGGTCTTTGATTTGGTATTGTTGCATCACATATTGGTCTTGCAATGATCTATTGATCGTCATCCATGAATAAAGTGAAGAACACACCAACATTCACAAGAATGGCGGAGGGATCGGGCCATGTTTGTTTGGCCCGTTCCTTCTGCATTAGTTTGGTAGCAAGTAGGTCAAGAGAAATAATCATGGAAGGAATAATCAACACTGTTCAAATAAAAACACACCCCTACCTCGGATTCATTGACGTCAGAAAAGAAGATAAAGAAGTCTAGGACGACGTCGTCAGCGTTCTTCAAGGACTGATCTTCCTCCCTTGTTTCAGTTGAAGAAAAAAGAAGGTGTCCGTCATTGGCAGATGAAGTGTTCTTCATTGGAGAGAAATGGTTTATCCTAAATTCTCCCCTCTTCCCAAGCTCCACCAAAAATAAAATGAGTCCCTCAACAAAATAATAGATTTATCATATTATTTAGTTGTTGGAACACATTTCGAAAAGATTCAAATTAAGAATTAATTAGGATAGCCCCACTTAATCAATGTGGTAGATGGTGGCACCATTAAGTGTAGAGGAGATCAAGAGGATCCCCCTCATTAATGAGGGGAGTTAAAGAGTTTCTCCACCATAAATGGGGAGTTCCAAGGGGTTATAAGACTGGGTGGTCCCCACCAAATTATTTAAGAAGAGGAGTTTAGATTTCGGGTGGGCCCCACCACCATAACCTCTCGTGGGAGGTTACGGTGTGGTGGCTCCTAGATCCAACCTTATCTTGGAGGTTTTAACCAACTAAAAAAATAAATTAAGACAAGAACTTAATTTATTTTTTTATTCTCACATAAAATCCAAAAACATACTTTCATTCCCAACCACCTACCGTCGAGGTGAATGCCTTCTTAATTGAATACTGGAGCTACGAGTTCAATGGTGCCCTCACTTTTCAATTCCGAGTAGCAGTTAAAATGTTATAAAAACCCACTCTTATGTTTACTGAATATACCCGAACAAAACATCAAAAATTGATTCTGGGCACACTGGGCCACGAAATCACGCGCCGTCAGTTTTCTCAAACTCGTAAAAATCTCATGTGTTAAAAAACTTCCACGGTATTTTTGGATCTTTACATTCTCTCAACCTCAGGTCTTTACGTACCCATAAGCTACAACTCAAAATAAGGATAAAAATGGGGGTACTGAGCAAGAATCTGACCCTCCCGATCCCATGTCCTCTCCTGGAGGTTCCCTTGCTACCAGCGAACGCACACCAGAGGAATCGACCGCCCACCTAGTACCCCCTCCTATCGATCCTCAATATACACTAAAACCTCCATGAATGTCACCCCATCATTGATTTCCATCTCTCCATGGTCGATGATGTGTGAAGGGTCATGCACGTATCTCCTCAGCTGAGATACGTGGAAGACGTCATGCACCCGGTGCAACTGAGGTGGAAGAGATAAGAGGTATGCCACCTCGCCAAATCTGTTGAGGACCTAAAAAGGTCCGATGAATCTCGGAGATAACTTGCCACCTCGACCAAATCTCTATAGACCTCATCAAGGTGAGACCCATAGGAAGACGTGATCACCATCCTCAAACTCCATAGGTCTCTATCTTCTGTCAGCATACGACTTCTGCCTGCTCTGTGCAGTCCTCATCCACTCCTGGATGATCTGCACCTTCTCCATGGTAGCTCTCACCATCTCTGGTCCCTCCAGTGCTGATTCCCCAGGGTCTTTCTAGCACAAGGGTGATCTGCAAGATTGCCTGTACAACGCCTCGAAAGGTTCCATACTGATGGTGGAGTGATATTTGTTGTTGTACGCAAACTCCACCAATGGAAAGTGCTCATCCCACCTGTGACCAAAGTCAAGGACACAAGCATGTAGCATGTCCTCAAGGGTCTATATGGTCCTCTCTATCTGGACATCTGTCTAAGGATGGAAGGCGGCGCTCAGACGTAGCTCCGTCCTGAAAGCCACCAGCAACCCCTCCCATAGCCGAGAATTAAACCGTGTGTCATGGTCAGAGACAATAGAAGAAGGTACTCTATGTAGCCGCACAATATCCTACACATAGAGGCGTCCCATGCTCGCTAGAAAACCATGCTCTCTTATCGGTAGGAAGTGGGCCAACATGGTGAGTTGGTCGACGATCACCCAAATCGAGTCGTGAACCCTAGATTTATATTGAAGACCCATCACAAAGTCCATGGATATCCCATCCCACTTACAATATAGAACCTCTAAAGGTTGAACCAAGCCTTATGGTACCTAATTCTCCACCTTCACTAGTTGGTAAGTGAGGCATCAAGAGACAAACTTCTCTACTGCCTTCTTCATACCTAGCCAACAGTGTTGTCATTGAAGGTCCTGGTACATCTTCGCCACTCTTAGATGTAACACTATAGGGGGAATGTGGAAATACCTAAACACTTCCTCCTGAAGTGACACTGGTACCATAGTACATCCCCTGAAAAGGATGACGTGCTCCCCACCTTCAGAAAATCTATCAAGTGCCTTCCTTGTGGATATCTGAGCACGTTGTGTCTTGCAGTAAATGTCCTAATGATGTGCTTTCTTGACTCACTGAAAGAGTGAGGGAGTGACTGTAAGGGACTATAGAAAAGATGCTACGTCTCTATCCATGAAGGATATCTACAGAGCGGATAGCTGCTTCATTTCCTCTCCTAGCAGCTGTATACCAGACCTCGTGGTGAGTGCATCTACCACAACGTTCCCCTTCCCAGGAGTATTGACTATCTCAAAGTCATAGTCCTAGAGGAACTCAATCCATCGGCGCTATCTCAGATTCATGTCTTTCTGAGAGAATATATATCTGAGACTCTTGTGATTAGAGTACACGGTAAAACGTTTGACCATCAGATAGTGTCGCCAAATCTTCAAGGTGAAGACCATTACTGCTAACTCCAAGTCCTGGGTAGCGTGGTTCTTCTCATGTTCTCTCAGCTTCCAAAAAACATACGCAATAACTAATCACTCTTACATTAGGACACACAAGAGTCTGGTCGCTGATGCATCACAGTAGACTATGTACCCTACACCTTCCTCATAAGCCTCAAGATGGGGGCCCTAGTCAGCCTCTGCCTTAGCTTCTGAAAGCTCTGCTGGCATATCTCCAACCACATGAAGGGTTTCCCCTTCTTCTTTAAGGATGATAGTGGTTCTGTAACTCTGGAGAAGTCTGGTAAGAACCTCCGATAGTAACCATCCAACCCCAGGAAACTCCATAACTCTGTCACACTCTTGGGTGGCTCCCAAGAAAGTACTGCCTCGATCTTCACTGGATCCACTCCAACTCCATCCTCTGAGATGACATGTCCCAAAAAGTGAACCTCTCAGATCCAAAACTAGCACTTTGAGATCTTTCCATAAATCTGGTGCTCTCGGAGTTTGTCCAGTACTACCCGCAAATGCTAGGCGTGCTCCTCCTCAGTAGTCGAGTAGATCAGAATGTCATCGATGAAAACTATGACAAAGATATCGAGGAATGGATGGAAGATCCTGTTCATGAGTCCCATGAACACTTTTGGAGAATTGTTTATGCTGAAGGGAATAACCAAGAACTCTTAGTGTCCATAAAGACACCTGATGGTTGTCTTCTACACATCCTCATCTCAATCTCTGAGCTGGTGATAGCCTGATCTGAGGTCTATCTTCAAGAACCATCTTTCTCCCTTCAGCTGATCAAAGAGATTGTCGATTCTAGAGAGTGGTTACATGTTCTTCACGGTCACCTGATTCAGGCAATGGTAGCCAACACAAAGCCTCATGCTCTCTTCTACCTTGTTGGTGAACAGAATTGGGGCTGCCCAGGGGGAAACACTGGGACGGATGATTCCCTTCCCCTACAAGTCTTCTAGTTGTACCCTCATATCGTGAAGCTCAGTGGGAGCCATTCGATATGCTGGTGCAGATATCGGTGCCGTCTCGGGGTACAATTCAATTTAGAAGTCCACCTCTCTGTAAGGAGGTAGTCCTGTAACATCTTCAAGGAAAACATATGTGTACTGGTCTACCACTACATGACAGCTCGGACTCTCCACATCAACTGCTCTGAGGGTAAGGCAGGCCAAGTGATGAGTGATCAGCTACACCCTCCTCTGAGTAAGTTCGTCCTGTGCTACAAAGGTTCCCTTCTCACTGGTGATGTTGAACCTGGTCCCATCTGTGCGGACACACTGCACTTTGCACCAAATACAGTAAATATGAGCATGGACTATAGATAACCAGTTCATACCCAAGATGACGTCGTAAGGCCTCGATGCCGCTACGAGGAGATCTTAGCCAAAGCTCTCACCTCATAGAGTAATCTCACACTGCCAGAACCAGTGTGTGATCATTGAGTCTACTCCCATAGAAGTCTCTAGTCATAAGGATCGAGCCAACGGCTCCATCAGAATCTTTGATCTCTGAATAAGGGTAGTGGAAATGAAAGAGTGATCGACATCTGTGTCTATAAGAACTACAACTATGGTGGAACAGACCCAAATTGTACCTCAAATCATCTCTGGAGTGCCATGGTCATATGCCTCAGCTACCAAGAGCTGAGCTCTCCCCTATCCACCAGCTCCCTGCAGTTGGGGTGGACCTCCTAGTGGTGGTGGCGGTAACACCTCGAATCATCGTCCACCATCAGCTGTACGGCCAGCTCCTCTGCCACATCCTCCTACTCCCTTTGGTCTGCCTTGATCAAACCATTTACTCTACCTGGGAGGTCCCTCAACTATCTATTGATAATCAGTACGGTGGTTCGGACAGTCACGAGCCATGTTACCCTGCCTGGTGCAAGAGTAGCATTTCCCTCTCCTAGCATGACTGTATCTATCTCGTGTACCCCACACAATTGATCTTCGGTGGGCTATCTTTACGCACAACTCTAGGAACCCTGGATGGCTGTCTGTGTGGAGACATGCTGAAAAGAAACAGGTGATCCACAGTAAATAAGTTATTCTTGGTGATCTGACTTAAGATATCACAATGAAAACTCTTGAAAACACACACGCAATTAGTGTTTTCATGCATTGAGTCAGAAATCAGAAGTCAGGGTCCTGGTTTATGGATACGTCAGCTGCCGCACCAAAACTGGACTCCCTGAATTGAGAACCACACTTAGTACCCTTAACAATATTTCTTCACAGAAAAGAAAGATCAGAGTCCTAAGTTCTATAGTAGAACCGACTCCTCTGATACCAATTTATCATGACCCGTCCCCTGGGGCTTGTGCCGTGAATACCCCAAGCACGCCTTCCATAGGCTAGGGGATGGCGACTAGCACTAAAGGCATAAATACCTAAAAATGGGAAGGCATTGCCTTTATAAACTAAAAATACACACACAACAGAGTAGGAGCTGAATGTAAATGCAAAGTAAAGCTGCAAAAAAAGTGTGTTGTAAAGAAAAGGGGGCCGGAAATACAATCCCAACTAGAATGTGCAAGAATAATTGAAAAACAATTACAACTAAAAAAGAAAACAGCCACTGGGTCATCCTACGAGGTTCTTACCTAAAGGGTAGGTATAGATGGCATCCTCCACACTCCACATTCATTAGTCTCCTCCGTGCACCGACTCATCATAAGGTCCACCTCTGGGTACCGTCTAGTCCTACTACTCAGCCTCAGTTAGTGGTGTCTGTCATCTGCATCCAACACAACATGGTGCGGGCATATCCCGTGCAGGGGTGAGTATAAAAATACTCAATAGGGACCCCGAGACCCTCAAGGTCTCACAAAATCCAACAAGGATAAACCACATAGTATGAAATCAACGGGTAGCCTTTACTTAGGTAAATGCCCATAAATATACCTAAGTAATCAAGTAACCCATATCAATCATGAGGTAAACACATAAGTCACTGACTCAGCTCACATATGTATAAAACATTTGTAGAGAGATAGAGATGATTAGATATAGCAATTGAATCATCTAAGCTATTAGACTAACACATGATCCAGGACCAGCTATTATCTCAGACCAACACATGATCCAGGAACAGAATTCGGAACTGTCGGACCAACACATGATCCAAGAACAATCTTACGAGCTATCGGACCAACACATGATCCAGGTCCAGCTATTCTGTTAGACCAACACATAATCCAGGAACAGAAGAGAGAACTATCAGACCAACACATGATCCAGGAACAGTCGTCAGAGCAAAGCCAGCCACATGGTTTCCACAAAGCATGCTTCATTTTGGGAGGGTCCACTCCTCAAACCAAGTGTCAACACAACAACTTCCACGAAGTCTCATGTAAAAGTATATCAAAGGTCCACTATGTCATTGAGGGAAAACCTAACATTTCGTTCCCAGGACTCTGAGGACGAGATGACCAAGACATTTACCAAAAGGTACATAGCGTGTTGTATTAAGGTACAGGCCATGTATCTAGACATCAGGTAATTTCCATGTTCAACGGCCCATTTCAAATGGTTGTTAATGTAGAAAAGTGAGTACAGGGCGTGTGTTATAATTACACTCCGTGTAGTCAGACATCAGGCACTGCCCATGTCACTGGCCTTGCCTGGCCATGTGGTGGAGTACTTGCCCATGTACTTCATCTCACGTCCATGTACCCCTAGAATACATGCCGAGTCTCACGTAGCTACCTCGAAAATTAAGTACACGACATGTGATATGGTGACACACCATGTCCAAGAATATGGGGTTGACTCTGTGTCATTGTCCTTTCCTAGTAGTGTGATTATACCCATGTCTGTGTATTTCACAGATTCCACGCCATGTCTCGCAAAGCCGATTCTTCCATTATGCATAGAGAAAACACACCGTCTGACTGAGGTCACATGTCGTGTGTTAATTGTCAAATATAAGAATCTCAAGCTACAGAACACAAATACTACACGATGTGTTCATTAGATGTACATGTCTTGTATTCTGGAATTTTCCAAAAACAGCGCCTCCAGCCAGCGCGCCTCTCGTGAAGTCCGTTCTTCATTCTGATGATCCATTTGTCATTAAACCTCAGACATAAGGTCTCCCTAATGTCCCGTAGTTGTCTCCGGTGTTTTCGGACCTCTGACCAGCTCCAAAAACATGACTTGATTCACCCGCTCGAGGAACGGTCGGGAAACGGTCCTTCCATTTCGGTCTGATATTTCACCCGCTTTCATCATCGCACCTCCTCTATGGTCATTGTGTTGTTGGTTCTTTAATTTGGGATCATTTGGTCGCATATCAGTCTTGCAATGATATGTTGTTCATCACCCATGAAGAATGCGAAGAACACACCAACATTCACAAGAACAACGGAGGGATCGGGCCATGTTCGTTTGGCCCAGTCCGTCCGCGTTAGTTTGATAGCAAGAAGGTCAAGAGAAACAATCATGGAAGGAAGAATAAACGTTGCTCAAATCAAAATGAACCCCTACCTCAGATTCTATGACATCAGAAAATAAGATGAAGAAGTCGAGGACAACGTTGTCGGAATTTTTCAAGGACAGAGCTTCCTCCCTTGTTTTGGTTGAAGAAAGAAGAAGGTGTCCGTCATTGGTGGATGAAGCATTATTTTTTGGGAGGAGCGTTATTCATTGGAGAGAAATTTTTTTTCCCAAATTCTCCCCTCTTCCAATGCTCCACCAAAAAGAAAATGAGTCCCTCAAAAAAATAATAGATTTATCTTATTATTTAGTTGTTGGCACAAATTTCAAAAATATTCAAATTAAGAATTAATTAGGCTAGCCCCAATTAATCAATGTGGTGGATGGTGGCACCATTACGTGGAGAGGAGATCAAGAGGCTCCCCCTCATTAATGAGGGGATTTCAAGAGTTTCTCCACCTTAAATGGGGAGTTCCAAGAAGTTATAAGCCAGGGGGGTCCCCACCAAATTAATTAAGAAGAGGAATTTAGATTTCGGATGGGCCCCACCACCATAACCTCTCATGGGAGGTTAAGGTGTGGTGGCCCCCAAATCTAACCTCCTCTTGGAGGTTTTATTCAACTAAAAATAAATAAATTAAGACAATTACTTAATTTATTTTACTATTCCCACATAAAATCCCAAAAATAACTTTCATTCCCAACCACCTTCTATTGAGGTGAAAGCCTTCTTAAGTGAATATCGGTGCTGCGAGTTCAATGGTACCCTCAGTTTTCAATTCCGAGTATCGGTTAAAAAGTTATAAAAAACCACTCATATGTTTACTGAACGTACCTGAAAAAAACTTTCTAAATTGATTCCGAGCACACCAGGCCTTGGAATCATGCACTATTAGTTTTCGCAGACTCGTAAAAATCTCATGTATTAAAAAGAATCCACAGAATTTTCGGGTCTTTACAGATTATGTATATTCCACAAATCTATGTCTTATAGAATTTTTTTGTTCTCATGGATCATGCTATTTCATTCAATTATGATTCAATCCTAATAAACCATCAATATTTATTCTATGACCCAAGGTTATGATCATTGATATATATAGGGTATGGTTTTAAAATGTTATTATCATTTTTTCATACCCTTATTCTCGTTTTATTCTTATTTTATCATTGGTACCTCCCTCGTTTACCCTTACTGAGCATATGATCTCACCCATTATTATGTTTCCTTCCCCAGGCCATGAATAAAGATATTATATATGATATTTCATGATCCCTCTCCATAAAGTGTACCCCTCCTTGGGCAGCATTGTGAGAAGGGAGATAATGACCCCCTGAGTCCCACCTCCTGTAGGCCCTGAGTTGGTGACTAGAACCTAGGGTATATTAAACACACAAATGGGAGTCATTACCCTCTAAGATAACTCATACGAAAGAGAGTGATAAGACAGACACCAACAAACTCCAACTCAGATAACAATATAAAATAAATCCCAAGTACACATATGTAATGTCATGCAAAACAACTACAACTGAAAAGGGAATAAACTGTAAGTACCAAAAAGAAAGTAAAAATTGTCGCAACCACAAGCCCGAATAGCTCCTGCAACCCAAATCTTGTAAAAAACCAGATTGATCTCCAAACTGCTCCAAGTGACCTGAAAAATAGTTTATATATACATATGGTGAGTATAATTGTATACTCAGTAGGATCATCCCCAATGACTCTTGTGAAAAAATAAAGAAATCATGCTAAAGCACAGTGAATAGCAAGTGAAACTAACTCATCACCTAAACAAGTATACTAAGTTCCCAGCCTCACCATGGCTACTCTAACTATGTAACGCATACAAGACTATATAATATAAAAAAGAATATCCAGGGTAACCTGCTAATACTTCCCCTCTAGTTTTCTGCTTTTACTCATCATTACACGTCCTAAGCATCTCTCTCCAAAAAGGCTTACCAAAAAACACCTGGTAGAATCACCAAAACATGCACCTCGTGAAATAAAACCACCACATCGACGTATTCAAAGTATCCAGGTAGTTTCTAGGAGCCACCACAGCTTCCATAACATGTATCAAACATCATTTGTTATACCTCAGGCCATTACAGCCCATACGCCGAGTAAGGATCCTTAAGACATCACAGCTTATTCACATTACACCTATAGTAGTCCATAGGAAACAATATCTAGAATATATGTGTGTGAATAAACACAAGCTAGTATAGCCCTCTAAACATATATATGGGCAAAACTAACCATTGTGCCTACCAGCACAAGTATCTACCAAGAGAAGAGATCGGGGAAAAAGGGGGTAGTCAGCCATCCATCCTCCCCCCAGAATGTTGGGGAAAACACCCCCTAGGGCTCAGAATACCTAGGATGTTAGTTTCCCTAACTAATGGGGTAGAGTAGCATATAGAAACACAAAAATTATAGAATATACTATATCTCAAAACCACACTATGGGCATAACCTAGTCTTAGACTCAACTGCAGATAATGTCTCTCAGACTCTCAGCTACCAATTCTAAGACAAGGTATCCTATATGAACACAAACATTTAAAGAGATTTAATACATTACTTCATTCCCTTTTTATCATTTTCACTTTAGGTTAATTAATTATTTAAACATTAATTAACAATTAATAATTTCCACATTATATTTCCTTAGAATCACACCCAAAGTCCGTTGTTCTTTTAAAATTGAAATCTCAGCGTTGCGTCTCAGCAAACTCCAACCCCATGGGTAAACATCATTTATTTAATCATTTATTAACAACATTGTTACTTTACAATATTTCTATGAATTTTGTAAAAACATTTTAAGCTACCAAACACAAGGGTCTCAACACGGTGGGTAGATGAATTAATCGTCATGTCATTGCTGCTTATAACAAGAGCATAGACACATCCTCCCTTAGGAAGCTAAACACGGAAAGAACGTGGAACACCCCATGCGTCTTCACCCCTTTTAGAAGGAGAGTAATTTAACTAGCTTCCTTGAGATGTGGGGAATGTAAGGAATATAAACAACAAACAAGAAACAGCAAGCATCCAAACATTCATATCCAACCTGTTACATCATCTCCAGTGTCCTCCATGACTCCCACATGCATAAACCGATGCATCTTGCCAATCTAGGCATCAACTGCAGCCACAACCTATGGGCCTCCCTACCCCCACATATCACAATAGCTATCTAGACTCTCATAAAAACACAAGAAACATGAAAACAACATCATATCAACTGGGTGCTTGTCCCTTTAAATATAGCATTCTTCCTTCGTATATAATGAGCTCTCACAGCTCTAAGAATAAGGCTCTTGGCCTTTACAAACAAGAGGGTAACTCAAAACCCTATGAGGAATTATCTTTTTTATCAAACAACCATTTATTTAATCCATATGGAATTAACCATTTTATTATTTGTAGGTTCCAACTATGGGTAACCTTAGTTTCAAGGTATCATAGCTATAGAAAATTGATTAAACATGATTACAACATCATTTTTATTGGCATCAAATTACAACAACAACAACCAAATTAATTTTAATATGTCTTTATATTTATCAAAAAAATTATCAATTAATTCTGGCTTTAGGTTCTTTTCAAATTTCTATTATGAACAAAAATCTAAACAAAGCAAGCATAGATGTCACAATATCTAGAAAAACAAGAGTCAATAACATACAATCAATATCAATATATTTATCCAGTTAAATATTTATTATGTATGTTCCATTGAGATCTAGTGGATAAAAAATGCTAACTGTACATTTTCACATAAAATAAAATTGATGAAATGAATACCTTATCTCAAAAGGTTCTTAACATTCTTTATATGATAAAAATTCACACAATGGATCATGATCGCCTCTTCCTATGACAACTACATCCATGTCATGGCACGAATGCACCAACCAAACCCAAGAAACTCTATTAGAAGCATGGAGTTCACATCCCATAATATGGAAAGGAGAAACAGGAGAAGATGAACCCAAAAGAAAAATGATAAATCATACCTTATATCAAAGATTGACAGATACTTCTTGGTTGCACCATAAAATGGGGTGCACTTGCAGTAAGAAGACTATCGAGGGAAACCAATCCATGGGGAAAAGTTTGATATCACGATTCCTATGGGAATGAAGGAAGCGTTTGAGTGTATCACACCTATGAACAAGGAGGAAGAACGAGGGAGGAATATATCTCATCCCATTAGAATATTTAATGGAGCGACGGTTTAAGATATGTTGTATTTTCCATTAAAATAGGATCGCATTAAACCCTGCGGTTTGACCAAGTAAAATCATCTCGAGCCCTAGGAAAATTAATATAGGAGTTATGGGATTTTATTCGGCCTTAAATCCCTTAAAAAAGGCCTTAAATGTGTTTTATGTCAAAGAAAATGTTAAATAGGCAAAACTAAAAAAATCTTGAAATTTGGAAAAGGAAATATGAAACAGTTCAGGAAACACAGTTCATAAGCTGTGACACCTTGTTTGTGACACTGTGACTTTGACACCGTGACTGTGACACCGTTTCTGTGACATCGTGTCTATGACACCATTTCTATGACATTGTTTCTGTCAAACCATTTCTATGACACCGTGACTGTGACACCATTTCTATGACATTGTTTCTGTCACACCATTGCTATGACACCATTTCTGTCACACCATTTTCATGACACCATTTCGGTCATATAGTTTTTGCGACACCATTACTGTGATACCATTTCTATGACACTATTTCTATCACACCATTTTTTAGACATTGTTTCTGTCACACCATTTCTATAACACAGTGACGTTATTCACACAACTTGAAACACTATTCCCAGAATTGGAAATTTGGAAAAGTGTTGGGGATGATTCACCTTGATATCCTAGAACACCTTAAACACCATATTTCAGAAAAGGAATAGATTATAGAGGTCCAGGCCATTACATCAGATACCTATCAAAACATTCTCATCCTAAAAAAATTCAAAATCCACCTAAAGGGAAACTGAAACGGGTCCGAACAACCACCCATCAGGATACCTCTCAAAAGAGAGAAAGACACAAGAATAAACAAAAGAAATTCATCTTATAAACATGAAAGGTCTATAACTAGGAAGAAAATATCGTTACATTAAAAAATTTAAATATAAAACAACTTTGGGTACTGAGCACGTATCTGCGAATCCCGTTCCCAAGTACTCTTTTCCACGCCACTGTGTCACCACTAGACACGAACCAAGGGGATAGAAATCATGTTCAAAAACTTCTCCTTGTAGTCTTGGATCTCCATTGGTTGCTCCTTGAAGGTTGCATCAACATCAACATCGATCTCTCCCTAATAGATGATGTAGGAGTCATCATGAAGATAAGGATGGATCTGTGAAACATGAATGACATCGTGTATCTGGATCATCTGCAGAGGAAGTAATACTTGATATGCCATAGCTCCAACATGATTCAACACCTCAAAAGGCCCAACAAACCTAGTAGAAAGAATACTCCTATGACCAAACCTTTGCTTCCCATGACGGGGAGTCACATTCAGAAACACGTGATCCCCAACATCAAACTGTAAATGTCTCCTCCTTTGATTAGAAAATAATTTTTGATGATCTTGTGTTATCTTCATCCAATAACAAACTGCCTAAACCATCTATGTCGTACACTAAACTAGTTCTAGTCTAAGAATCACTGACTCTTAGATCCCTGTCCAGCACAATAGATAATGACAAGGTTGGCCATGCAAGGATTCAAATGGTGCCATAACGATAGTGGAGTGAAAACTATTGATGTAATCAAACTCCACCAAGGGTAATTGCCTCATCCAAAAACCTCCAAAATATAGGACAGAAGAGTGTAACATGTCTTCAAGAGTCTAGATAATCTGCTCTATCTGACCGTCCGTATGAGGATGAAAAGAACTGTTAAGGCATAGCTAAGAACCGAAATCATGATAGAGACCTCTCCAAAACCTAGAGGTAAAATGATTATCTCGATCATAAATGATCATCCTTGGGACTCCATGAAGTCTCAACACCTCCTCCAGATACTACCTCAACAAAACACCCACTGATCTTGACTCCTTGATCGCCATAAAGTGGGATGATTTTGTTAAATGATCCACTACCACCCAAATAGAATCATGTCATCCTTGATCTCGAGGTAAACCATTAAAAAATTCCATTGAGATATCCTCCCACTTCCACTGGGGAATATCTAATGGCTGGATCAACCCACTTAGGACATGGTTCTCAGCCTTCACCTTTTGGTAGACAAAACCTTGAGACACAAAATCTGCAACTGCACACTTCAGCCTAGGCCACCAAAACTGACTCCTCAATCCTTGGTACAACTTTTTCATTCCAGGATGCACTAGTAAAAGAGAACTATGGAACTCTTTGTGAATTGTCTCACACAATTCCAAAGGAACAAAAATCCTTCCATGGTAAAACACTTAGTGTGGTTCATCCTCAGAACGACCATTAGGGGCCTCTCCACAAACAACTCAGTCTCTCCAGACCTCTACCTCAAGATCCCCCAACTCGGAATCTTCCACCTACTACACCAGAGATGACTGCACCATTATCTGAAAAATACAACCTCTTCCCCCAACTTCTCCCATATTGATATTTAATGCCGAAATTTCATCCATTACTCTCTAGGAATCACCGGATTCACACACTACATCACTACGTGACTTCTGGATTAGTGCATCAGCTACAACATTCCCCTTCCTTGGTGTATACGATATTTCAAAGTCTTATTCCTGTAATAACTCCATCCACTGATGGTATCTCATGTTTAAGTCATGTTGGGAGAAAACATACCTCAGGCTCTTATGATCGTTGGAAACCACAAAGCACTCGCCAATGAGATAATGTCTCCACAATTTTAGAGAAAACACCACTGCCTCCAACTCAAGTTCTTGGGTGGCATAGTAATGTTCATGGGGATGAAACTATTGAGACCCATAAGAAACAACTGATCCCTATGGAATCAAAACATAGCCTAACCCCATATGTGAAGCATCGCAGAAAAGGTCAAACTGAACTCCCTCTGCTAGATGATAAAGAACAGGAGAACTTACCAACTTATCCTTCAGATACTTGAAATATTACTGACACTGATTATTCCACAATAATGGCTTATCTTTCCTTGTAAATTCTATTATAGGAGTCGCAACCTGAGAGAAATCAGCTACGAACCTCCTATAGTAGCATGCAAGACTAAGGAAACTTCACACCTCTTCCACTATCTTGCAGGATTCCCAAGACACAACTACTTCAATATTTTATGGATCCACAACTACTCTCTTCTTGGACACAACATTATCCAAGAAAATGACTTCTCGAGCCCAAAACTCACACTTCGACAGCTTACCAAAAAGCTTCTGTTAATGAAGAACTCCCAAAATGGGGTATAGATGCTCTGCATGATCCTCCTCAGATGTAGAGTACATAAGGATGTCATCAATGAAAACCACCATGAACTTATCTAGGAACTCATGGAACACAACGTTCATCAATCCCATGAACACATCTAGAGCATTCATCACACCGAACGGCATTACAACAAACTTGTTATGCCCATGATGACAACAAAAAGTAGTCTTTGAGATATCATCATCCTTAAAAGACGTATCATGATATCTTGAAAAAAATAAATCATTGAGAACCAACTTTCACCCTTCAGTTGATAAAATAAATCTTCATTCTGTGGAAGAGGATAGTGATTCTTCACTATCACTTTGTTTATGCGACGATAATCGATACACAACTACAAACTGTCGTCAACCTTCTTCATGAAAAAAACCCGTGCACATCACGGTGACACACATGGCTGAAAACAAATACACTATAATAGACCATCATGTTGTATACATAGATCTCGTAAATCAGAAGAGGCAATCCGATATGAAGACATAGAGATATGAGGTGCTTCTAGTTGTAGCTCAATATCAAACTTGATCTATCGTCGAGGGGGTAATTCTATAACATCTTCTGGAAATACATTAGGATACTCTTCTATGACCCTAGGAAACACCAACCACTGAACCTCGGAAGAACATAGGATCAACTCATCCATCATGGATGATAAGGATGAAACACACCTCTGATCCATCTGAGTGTCTCGCTTTCTAATAAACACCATTGGCTCTACATCCGCATAGAAGAACACAACTAGCCTCTTCAAACAATACATGATAGCCTCCACCTAATACAACCACTCCATGCCGAAGATGACATCATATTGTTGTATCTGTAAACATAGGAAATCTCCCCAAGATAGGTGCTACCCCAGCACTAGTTCATAGTCTCCACATACATCAAACAAGTCAGCTCGACCTCCATCTGGCGTAGTCAACGCCAAGGGAACTGGAATCCTATCTACCTCAAGTACCAAAGAGTGTACAAGGGACGGTGATATGAAGGATTATGTATCTCCTAAATCATACACAACAGACACCAAGGTAGAAAAAAAAATCAAAGGGTACCTTGAATGACATCTGGCTCGCCTGGTGCCGGAAACTCTAAAGCATGAAGCTGACCACGACCTCTTCTACGGCCTCTCTGACCCTGATGATGACCTCCACCATGGCCGTGATTTATTCTCTGAGGATGGGGAGTTTCACAGGGATGTCCTCTACCTACCCCATCCACCCTCTGCTGATCTAAAGCTAGTGCAAGCTGCTATAGCTGCCTCGGTTGGAACTACCTCAACGGAGGAACCTGGTGTTGAACACTTAGTGCACGATGGATTCTCTAAAAGGTTGGTAACTCTCGCTAATGTTGACCTCAAACAATACAGAAAAAACAAGCTCATGATCCTTTAGCATCTCTCTCCTCCTGGAATTTAGAGAGAGGGTCTCTCAAGAAAAGAAGGATCTTCAAGGTCACCCATCCCGGATTGAAGCTTCCTCCTTTGCGGTGATCATCATTGCACTGAAGTGTGTGTCGAAGATCCGCACTAGTACCTGGATCTTGATGAACAGCACGAGAGTAGATTCGCGAGGCATGTGTGGACGATCTAGAGGGCTTCGACGTCGGTGTCTTCGAGCAACGATCACCGGCGTCCTACGACAGACATGCACACGTCAATTCTGAATAAGGTAAATGTTAAGTTTAATTTTTGTGCTCTTTATGAACCTTGCGAGATCCTAGAACCAAGTCGGGACAAGATCACCAGAGTTGACAGGGTTATGTCACTCCGGTGAAGTAGAAAGTTTTAAAAATCCCAGCCCACCGGCTTTCTCTATGTAGTACAGGTACCTAACAGTGGTATTAGAGGGAGCGTAAGGTTTTTCTGAGTCAAAAACATTAAAATGCATTAAATTTAAATGTGGGGTGTTAAAATGGTTCATTCGAATTCGACCGTGCGTCATTTCGATTTCGAATGATCAAGATACGATCATTTGACATTTTTAATCGGATCGACGTCGTAAGTTTTTTCTCATTTGATGTTTATCTCAAATTGAGAATTAACATCAAAAAATATTTTTTATTATAAAATATTATAATAAATATTTTATTATTTTAATAATAAATATTTTGTTATATTTTTATAATAATAAAATATAAAAGGGAGGGAGACCAAGGCCAAGACCCCAAATGGGGTCTTCTTCCTTTTGTATAGAAAAAGGGGGGAAGAAAAGACCCCAAATTGGGGTCTTCTCCCTTTATTTATTAAAATAAAAGGAGGGGGGTGGATTTTTGTCTAAAGGACAAAATAAAAAAATGAGGAGGAAGACCCTTTACGGGACTTCTCTCATGTGGTTGAAAGGAGGGCGGCCAAACCCTAGACCTCCCCTCCACCAGACCTCCTCCCCGATGGGTCCCCTCCGGCTAGCCACTGCTAGCTGCACCGGACTACCCTCCACCGGACCGGCTCCGTTCGGCTGCACCAGCCTCCCCTTCTACGCCGGTCGCGGCCCATACCAAACCCCCTCTGCCGGACCGGCCTGCTACACCGCACCGGCCTCCGAGCCCCGCGCAGGCCTACACCCCTCGCACCGGCCTCCTCACCTCTGCACCGTGTGCTCCGGCCGCCCTGGACCCTCGTCGGCCTCCTCCTCCAGGTCGCATCGTACCAGCTCCGTCTGGGCGCGCCAGACCCTCGCCAGCCTCCTCCTCTGGGCCACGCCGGACCGGCTCCATCCGGCCGCCCCGGACCCTCGTCGGCCTCTTCCAAACTGGATCCGTTCGGCCGCCCCGAGCCCATGCCGGGAGATGCAGCTGTCGTGGGAATTGTTGGACGCCGCGTTCACGCCGCGGTCAAGTCGCGGTTCCTGGACGAGATCTCGTGGCGGTACGCAGTCCCACCAGACTCTTCTCTATCTATAGGTAACCCTGCACTGAATTAATTTTAATTAATTTAGTTTTTTAAATTAAATTAATTGGAATTAATTGAGGGGTTTAAATTATTTTAATCCAAAAATATTAATTTAATTTAAGTTTATAATTAAATTAATGGATTAATTTAATTTAATTTTTGGAATTAAAATTAAATTAAACAAATGGAACCGATAAAAATAAATTATTTGAATTTAATCAAATTAATTTAATTTATTAGAAGACCCTCGCATAATTTAAATTTATTGTAACTTAATTTTATTGCACTTTTACCCCGATTGGTCTTGATCTATTGACCAACCTGTGTATGTCTGTCATTTATTTATTTATTTATTTATTTATTCAATGCGTGCGATGATTGTAATATTTAATTAGATAAATGAAGGTCTGTGAATCTTCTTTTAATTCAAATATGTATAAGGGTCAGCACGTCCATTGCACTACTTGTATTTTGTACCCCAGACCCCCTCACCAGTGTGCGAGTATATTTTTATTTATACGGTGACGATCCGAGAGGCAGACCCCGCCATGTTGAGGCAGTAGTGCAGACAAGGAGTTGGACGCTTTGAATAGGGGCCAGTGACGACACGAGTCATGTATCGACTCAGGTATGGATGCCCCTAGGAGATGATTTATCAGTTATCGATCAATCATTATAGAATTCTCAAGACCAGTCCGAATGCAAGAATTACTTTATGAATAGTTTATTATTTTATGTGTTAGCATGATTATTGCATGATCACATAGGATAGTAAACAAGATAAAATGGATAATGTTGTGATGAATAATTTTCTATTGCATGTTAAGTTGTGAGTGCGACAACCCTGTTTGAACATAATAAATAGAAAAAGATTATATTCCTCAATCAATATTAAAAAATCCCTCAAAGATATATTAAGTCCCAAATGACTTCCATTACTCACATCTAAATAAAACCGGAAGTTTGGGTGCTCATCAGCCTCAGTTGAGAGTGCCTCTTACTACCGGGGCATTTCCATGTGAGAAATGGGTCGACATAACTAATGTGAGTTGTCAAGGATTATCCTTAGCTAACTTGCTATTAATTTAGAGGCAAGAGGTTGAGGGAATCAAGATCAGATTCCAAAATCTGGGACTTTATTCAACTACATAAGGAACCACAAGAATAAGTGGTTGGCCAGCATTCTGCCTACCTTGAAACCCTCCAAGTAGTGTCGTGACCCTAGCTTGTAGACTACAAGGGAGGTTTCAAGTATCCTTTCCCCTAGAATGCTCAAGCAATCAAGTATTCTGGATCTAATAGTGAGGGCTGTTAAGGTTCGTTAAAATAGTGGGAAACCTTAAATGATATAATAATTTGTTAATCATAAAATGTAAAAAGGTAATCAAGACAAAGTAATAACTGCTAAATTTTTATCTGATGTAGATTCAAAATGGCAATCACCAACACCACAAGTAATTTATCACTACGATCGATCTTGGATAAAGAAAATATCCTAACCAGAAATGACTTCCAGGAGTGGTGCAGGCGCTTGCGCATAGTACTATGCCAAGAATGGAAGTTATATGTGCTGGAATCCCCAATTCCTGTTGAGCCTCCTTAGGGAGCAAGCAAGATAGAAAAAGTTAAGTGGAAAAATCTTGTAGACGATGCGCTTCATGTACAATGCATCATGTATTCATCCATGTCCAGCCAATTGAAAAAATTCATGAGGAAGAGGATGCCTACAAGATGCTTTCACATCTCCAAGAACTATATGAGGAGAGGGAAAGGAAAGTAAGGTATGATATGTCAAGTGTGCTTTATAAGTGCAGGCTAGCAGAAGGGCACCAAGTCGGTCCTCACATACTCAAGATGATTGGGTATATTGAGAGGCTTGAAGCCCTTGGGTTCAAACTGAACCAAGAACTATCAGTGGATCTCCTTCTTGCCTCTTTACCATCAAGCTTCTCGACGTCCATTTTCAATTATAATATGAATGATATGACAAAGACTCTCCCGGATCTTTTGGCTTTAGTTTCTCCAGCTAATAAGGACATGAAAAACAAGAATTCAACTGGCCTTATAGTGAACAAGAAAAATAAGGGCAAGGGAAAGGGGTCTAAGGCCAATTCAAGGCCAAAGACACCCATGAATCGTCCTACAATGAATCCAAAGATTCAGAGGCAAAGTAATGAGAAGGAAGCTATCTGCTTTGGATGTGGGAAGAAAGGCCACATGAAGAAGAATTGAAGAGCTGGGAAGAAGAAGAAAGCTGATGCTTCTACTTCAGGTATTTTTGTCATTGAATGCAATCTATCTTTGTCTACAAGTTTGGTATTGGATACGGCATGTGGTTCGCACATTTGTATTCATTTACAGGAACCAAGTAGGTTCAAGATGATTGAAAAAGGTCAAGTGGTTCTCTGAGCTACAAATGGTGCAAGTCTGGCGGCCTTAGCAGTGGAAGACTATCACTTGACTTTACCAACTGGTTTGGTTCTTGTTTTAAACAATGGCTAGTATGTACCATCTGTTACCAGGAACATTATCTCTGTGTCAAGTTTCGAAACTATGGGTTTTTATTTCATGTTTGGAAATAAAATTTGTCTCTTTTATAGGGATAACATATGTTATGGTATGGCACATATTAACAATGGTTTATATATTCTAGAACTAGAAAACTCAGTAATTGAAATCAATGAAAAAAACAGCCAACATGACTCAAATAACACCCGCCTATGGAACTTCAGGCTTGGTCATGTAAACGAGAAGCGATTATGAAGATTACATCAAGAAGGGTATCTAGACTCAGTACAATTAGAAACCTTAGATGTATGTCAAGCTTGTTTACAAAGAAAGATGACCAAAGCACCTTTCTCAGGAAAGGGAGAAAGAGCCAATGCAGTGGTGGAATTAATATATACCGATGTATGTGGTCTATTTCCAATAGAGGAAAGGGGTGGTTTTCTATACTTCATTACATTTAACGATTATTATAGTAGGTGTGGATATATCTAATTAATGCGGTATAAGTCAGATTCCATTCTTTTCTTTAAGGAATATCAAAATGAAGTAGAAAACCAACTTGGTAAGAAGATAAAAGCACTTCACTCAGACCGAGGTGGAGAATATCTTAACCAAGCTTTCATTGATCACTTAAAAGAGTGTGGGATAGTGTCCCAACTCACTCCTTCTTATACACCACAACGGAATGGTGTAAGTGAACGGAGGAATAAGACCTTGTTTGACATGGCCAGATCAATGATGAGTCATACAACTCTTTCATTATCCTTTTGGGGATACGCCTTGCAGACAGCAGCATATACCATTAACTGAGTACCAAATAAATATACAGATGGGATTCCATATCAATTATGGTATGGAAAGAAACCCAATATGACACACATGCATGTGTGGGGGTGCAAGGCATTTTTTCAAGACTTTAACAAGTAAAAAATTAGCATCTAGAATCACTAAGTGCATCTTTATAGGTTATCCTAAGGAAACTAGAGGATACTACCTATATAACCCTTTATATAGAAAATTCATTGTGGAATGATATGCCATATTTCTAGAAAGGGATCAAATTTCTTCTAGAAACAGTGGGAAAAAGATTGACTTTGATGAAGTTAATGCTCCAGATGCACAATAGTTGGTAGCGGAACAATCTCCACAAGAGCAAGTGGAAGAATAAATTGTTCTTGAGGCATAGATACTACGTAGGTCTACGTGAGAGGTTAGAGAACCAGAGCATTATGGTTTTCTTATCACTGAGTTAGGTGACACAATAATCCTCGAGGATGATGAACCTCTAACCTACAAGGAAGCAGTAGAAGGAAAAAAAGCTGCTATATGGGATGAATCCATGAATTCTGAGATGGAGTCCATGTACCAAAATCAATTTTGGATTTTGGTAGACCCTCCAACTGATGTAAAGGCCATTAGATATAATGGGTATTCAAGAAGAAGCTAGAAATGGATGGTAATTTTAATACATTTAAAGCAAGACCGGTTGAAAAGGGTTTCAGACAACGTCAAGGCATTGACTATGATGAAACCTTCTCACCAGTGGAAATGCTTAAATCCATCAGAATATTGCTTGCAATAGCAGCCTTTCATGATTATGAAATTTTTAAAATGGATGTCAAAACTTCTTTTCTAAATTGGAATTTGGTTGAAGATGTCTATATGACTCAACCCTAAGGGTTTGTTATGTAAAATAATTCTAATAAAGTATGCAAGTTGCAGAGATCCATTTATGGATTGAAGCAGGAATCAAGATCATGGAATGTATGCTTTGATGAGGCCATAAAAGATTTTGGTTTTTTCAAAAATGAAAGAGAGCCTTGTGTCTATAAAAGGTTTGAAGATATTACTATCATTTTCTTAGTTTTATATGTTGACGACATATTAATAATGGGAAACAAGGTGCAAGTCTTACAGTCAGTTAAGACTTGGTTAAATGAATGCTTCTCCATGAAAGACTTAGGTGAAGCAGCCTAACATCTAGGGATCAAGATCTATCGTGATATATCTCAAAGGCTGCTTGGCCTAAGTCAAAGTACATATATTGACAAGGTACTCAAAAGGTACAGTATGGAACAATCCAAGAGCGGATTGTTACCTATGTCACATGGTGTAAATCCCTCCAAGAAAATGTGTCCAAAAACATAGGAAGAGATTGAAAGAATGAGTAGAGTCTCTTATGCTTCGGTAGTGGGTTCTATCATGTATTCCATTCTATGTACTAGTTTTGATGTTGCCTTTCCTTTAATCATGGTGGGTAGATATCAAGCCAATCCTAGAGAGCTGCATTGGACAACTGTTAAAACTATCCTAAAGTACTTAAGGTGTACTAAGGATATGTTCTTGGTGTATGGAGGAGATGAGGAACTAGTTGTGTGGGGATACACTGATGCTAGTTTCCAGATAGATTATGATGATATGAAATCGTAGTCAGGCTACATATTTTTCATGAATGGTGGTGTAGTGAGCTAGAGAAGCTCAAAGAAAGCTGTGGTTGCCGATTCTACAGCAGAGTCCAAATATATTGCAGCTTTCGATGCAGCAAAGGAAGCAGTCTGGATACATAGCTTTATCTCAGACAATAGTGTTGTACCTAGAAGTGCAGACCCTGTTCCAGTATATTGTGATAATACTGCTGTAGTGGTGCTTTCCAAGGAGCCCAGGTTTCACTAGAGGACAAAGCATATTCTTCAGAAGTTTCATCTCTTGAAGGATTTTCCTCAAAGAGGTGAAGTGAAAGTTAGCAGAGTAGCCACAGAGGAAAATGTGGTAGACCCCCTGACTAAAGCCATTTCTCAGTAGAAGCATGATTCAAATTTGAGATCTAGCGGATTGGAACCTGTTAGCAATTGGCTCTAGTGAAAGTGGGAGTGTTGAAGGTGGGTGCCCTAGACCCAACTTGTTTTGTACTTTGATTACTGCTACATGTATTCAGTTTGTTTTTATACATGTGTTTATCTTTCTATGATAATTTAGATACTTCTGCATCTACTTTGTCTATGGCAATGTCCATAGATTAACTGTCACATAAAATTGTTATTATAGGTCCCAGGATATAATGAGAACCCTGAGATGCCATGACAGTAATCTTAAAGTAACGTCCTATGGTCCAGTTACATCATTATGAAAGGACACAGATGATGTGTGACCCTCAGGTGATGGGGGCTCATAATAATTGATACTTCTTCTCATGAAGTTCACAAATGATTATATCTAGCTATTGAGATCATGAGGATAGCCCCTCTTAATAGGAACACCACATGTTTCGGGTGTCATTGGTCATTCCTATCTATGGACACGTTTAATGGTCTCCTAACTTGAGATCATTATCAATTAATGTCATTTAATTACATACATTTGATCTAAGGCAAAAACCATGGCAATAAAGTCATAGTGAGTTAGTTTTTATCGGGTACATCATTAATGGCATGGAATTGATTGAATGATCGAGAAAGTATTTGTCACTTCCAAGTTTAGGAAGAGATATCTAGGGATTGGTTGAATAGGATGGTTGCACCTTCAATAAATCCATGTCCATGGTAGTCGAAGGTAAGACCATCCGGGCAAATCAACAAACAAAATAAATCAAATAAAGAATGATGACACTAGTGTGCATTCTAGTTTATTGAGATATCAATGACGAAGAGATTTGATTACACGGAAATATGGTTATTCCTATTCACTCTTCCAAATTAACAGCTAGGCTATAAGGATATGCTATATTATGATTCATTTAGACTCGGGGTTATGTGTATCACAACAATCAAAGAAACTAAATTGACGAAAAATATAACATAAAATTATAGGGTCTTATAGATTGGGTTACTAATCAACCTATCACTTTGGTATAAAATAATATATCTCCATTAATGAGAACCATTTATTTATTTATTTAGTGGAAGAAAAATTGATACTCAAGTATTCTATGAAAATTCACCCACTCTATTTTTATTTTTGTAAAATCCATTATGGTATAACACTAACCATACCACTTTACCAAATATTCATACATATAATTATAATCTCACATTCTCCCTAAAAAGTAATTTCATATGCTCTTAATATAAATTAAAATTTAATAATAAGTAAACACTCAATAAATATCATAATAATATTAACAATACCTATATAATAATTTAGGAAACATAATTATTATAATAATCAAATCATAACAATTTGTGTTGATGTTTATTATTATTAATTTAAGGCCAATTAAGAAACACAATATAATATTATTCATCCCTTCCAAATAGTTAATCAAGAATTCTAAACAGATGATCTATAAAAACATTTGAAGAAAGGCCACATGGTGTTTATGAAATTTAGACGGATTGAATATATTAAAAAACACTAATTTAACAAACTAACTAGCGAGAATTGAAAACTATTTAATATTGTCAAATATTCTCAAAAGATTAAATTCTTATATCTATTTTTTGTAAATTTTAATCCTTTTTTAGGTCATCCCATTAACAAGTTGGTAATATTTCAATTCTCCAGTCCTCTTAAAAAAATCATCACAAAATATATAATCCTAAAAAATACATCATAAATTTTTTTTCCTACAGTTTATAATTGATACCCAAGGTCTAGTACCCACTACATTAGGAGTAAGGTTATTAAAGGAACAACATGAATTGTATAGTTTTTGTGGAATTACTTCATTAAAATAAAAATTACCAACCTTACATTGGTTAATTATTTTTTATAAAAAAATCCTGATTTAGAACCATGTGTTTTATATTGAATCTCAATATGTTATATATCAAAAAAAACATACTGAAATTGTGAACATGTGAATAAACTATCAAAATTATTGTACTGGGTCCACCTTAAATATGTCATAATTCACAAACACCACAACTATAGAAAAGAAATACAAGTTAGTAAACCATAAAAGAATAATTAAAAAAATCTCATATATGATACGCACAATGCAAGATAACATTTAATCCAATGAAACATACTATCATTTCGGACACTCCATGTAAAATTTAATACTATCCATAAAATAAGTATAAAAAAACGTTCATGTGACTATAAATAATCACATAATGATTTGAATCATATATATAAAATAAACAAATGGATTAATACTGAAAATTATAATACTAAATTTGAATATTTTTAGATCCATCCACAATATTATGAATATGTTAAAATTAATCTAT
The DNA here is from genome assembly GCA_963277665.1 of Viscum album. NCBI lineage: Eukaryota > Viridiplantae > Streptophyta > Magnoliopsida > Santalales > Viscaceae > Viscum > Viscum album. Next base: position 27,030 of record CAUJRU010000726.1, on the reverse strand, counting down.
TAAAAATAAGTAATTACCAAAATAAAAAGGTGAAAATTAATATTTTGACCAATCTAACAAAACATTTCCCATTAAATACATTATATTTACATCAAACTTCCATTTCCACTACTCATTTCTTATGTTGTAAGAGACAAACCATGTTTCCTTATAATAATTTTCATTATTGATATTTCTGTAAATTATAAATCAAAAACCTAGAGAGAATAAAAAATAATGGAGCTTGTATTTGGGATTTTTTTGGGATGGATTTTATTTTTTCATGGTAGATTCATCAATAGTTAGTTGCATATTTTTCAAAAATCCGATGAGTTCAAGATTATGTTGATCCCCACAAGCTTATACGTGCTAGTAGTGAAACTAGCTATCAGATTTTATATAATTTTTTCCTAATTTGGGGGATGGGTGGATTGAAATATATATATATACATTAAATGATATTTATTTTCTTTTATTTAGATATCATAGATAAAATTTTATATAATAAACACATAAGAAATATTCATAGTATCAATTTCGAAATGGAATCATACTATCCACAACAACTATGATTTTTACATAAGGTGATATCGCTAAAACATTTTCTAAGGTGGGTGATTTTTCATTTCACTTTGGTCCAAACATCTTTTTTTAGTCTTGGAGATGATATTTATTTTTAAAACTAGAATTCCCATTCCATTTTATCCTTTATTATTAATTTAAATTTTAATAATCATTGTCCTAGAGAATATAAGATTTTGTTCCTCTTTAAATATTTTAGGGAAGTTCATTTGGTTTCATCTTAGCTATTAATTTTTGATTTACTATTATTTTTTTTATTATGATATTATTGTTCAACGCATTGAACTACACCAAGGAATTAATATAAAAACTTTGGGACTTGTGTAATTAGTATCTAGTATAGATTAATTTTGTTTTAGTCCATATATTTTTATTTTCTCCATTAGGGGATTTTATTTGTTACCAATTTTCCTTTTTATGTGAAATATATTATTATATTTTTAATTATTTTCAATAATTTTAGTGATACATAGAATCATAAATTTTTTAAAAAGGATGTTTTGTGTTTTAAAGGTTTCATGTCTCAATATTGGTATAAATTTTATTAGTTATAAAATATGTTTATCACAACATTTTTTGCATTAAAAATTAATTATTTTGTCTATGATAAAACCTTAAGAACCTTTTTTGTTAATAGTACTAGTCAAAACATAATTATATATTTATCATATATGAATTTTCATTTTTATTTTTTAACTTTCGGTGGCCTATATTGAAGATATTAAAAGGAATATATATTGAAACCATGCCTCCCATGTGATACCATGTCTCTTTATTTATACACCACAATGAGAATATATTTTTTTAGATGGTAGAATCAAAATTAAAATTATATAGAGAATTAAACCTGATATACCTAATCAAATAGACTATATACATAATGTCTCTAACACTACTCTAGCTAAAACATACATATTTATCATATTCTATTTTATTACATAATAGTTTTAAACAGGGTTTTGAAACCCATTTAGAAATACTAATAGTAAGCTATCATGTTGTTTAAACATATCTAAGTATTTAATTTCCCTTCTCACAATTCTTCCAAACAAAATGGAATGCCACCTCAATATGTTTTATCATTTCATGAAAGCATTATTTTGTTTCAATCTTTATAGTTATCCTAAAATCTCAATAAACATAAGTAGGATTACTAACTATGTATTCATTAATTTTTAGGATCACATTTTGATAGCCACGCTAGGAGGGGTGAATCACTTTGGCATGAATTTTTATCACTTCTAAACTTTTATCCCCTTTTTTATACCTCTATCACTAATTCAGTCAATGGTTCTACTTTCTTCTTCACCTATAGTTATTAGTCATGCATGTAAAATAATAAATAATAAGTAACATGCTGATATTTTTTGGAGGTTTGCCTCCAATTTGGATGACTACATCCCCATTGTGTGGTGTTTATTATCCCACTCACACACAATATTCCTTCTATTACTAAGAAAATAAAAATAAAGGGTATGATAATGAAACTATACTCCAACCACTGAACACATACAATAAAAAATTTATCTTTAAATAATAAGACTATAATATCATCATTTCCCTTTTGAAGTGATCAATAGTGTAATAAATGTATTCTTAAGTAGAAAACAGTGAAATTTGATCAACTTTCTCTAAATGTTGCAGTCAAAGTGATTCCTCTATTTAAAATAAAAAAAAGTGATGTCTCAAATTATACATCAATCTTTAGGGACACCTATTATCCTTCCTCAGTCTCAATAATATCAATATTTTCTATATAGGTATTCTAAATCCCCTATCACCCAAATAATAATAAAAAATAATATCTTGGTCAATGTTTCTTCTTCGTCTTTTTAAATTTGACAGAAAATATAAGATTTCAAAATATAGTATCAAATTCTCAATGATTCAAGAATGGTGAAACTTATTCATTCTGAATTTTTAATATTAACTCAATTTCATAGTATCATCTTATTTTATCCATGAATGTTCTTTGACTCTCTATCCATGAAATATTAAATATCAATGTTTCCCCAAGCAGTCATGTGTATGTATTACTCATAGAATCTCAACATTGTCTAATGCATGTATAGTGTGTATCATGAATGTAATAACTCAACCTTAGAACTATTTATTCCCAAAATTTATTATAATTACAAAAGTTATATATGTGGTATTCATGAGTTTTTAATTCCTTTCATGATATTATTATACTTATTTTGTGCTGATAAATTTGTTTTTATCTCTTTGCTTCTTGTAACAATATAAGTTGTGTCTTAGTGACTTCATTATATCATAGAGTACTTTTTATAACTCTAATATAACATTGTATTCATTTGATAATGTGATCACACCGAGTAAAAATTTCTTCTTATCATAAATCTCACATGTTCTTCAAATGTTCATAATTACGTGGTTCATTATCCACGCAAATTAGCACATGAAACCTATTTTCACATATGCGAGTGTCTCATGTAACATCTTCAAAATAATAATCATTTAGTACATTTTCATGTTAATTATAGTGTAAAACTTCTCTTCCAATAATAAAAAGTTATTGTTGTGGATATTTCTTTTTATAATGATAAACAATCCCTATCTAAGAATCTATTGTGGAACTCAGCTATTAGTTGAGTTTTTTTACAGACGAGTTGCACCAACTCCCCTTAAAGTTTCATTATAATTAAAAAATTAATTAAAATATGATAAAATATTTCTTTTACATCAACAATATTTAATGATAAAAAATCTCATAATTTTTCAAACATAGTTTTCCTTCTTATTTTATGATGTCACGTGACACCATAAATTATGGAATCTTCACATAAATAGATTCTTACATCATGATTTTAGACACAAATACTTGTGATAATATCATAAGAATCAAATTTCATGCATTTTGATATGTGAAAACCTCACCATATCATTATATCATCTTTGGCGGTATAATTTTTCTCATTCAATTGATTTCAAACACACTGAAACATGCTTACATGATGATCAGTATGGTGATCAATTTCTAAATATGATGAGAGCTCAACACTATCAAGATTGTTTTAACTTCAAGAGATCATAGACACTAAAGGACCAAAATTGAGGGTCTTTGGAGGTTAATGTTGAACTTGATGGTTTAAATAGGCATAACATATGAGATCGGATGTCCTAGATTGATTTGAACAAACCGCTTTATTATAAGAATATGTCTTTGTGTATAAAAGATAAAGTTCATTGTACAATCCAACATCATAATTATTTTAATTTGGAATCAACTTACTAAACATATCTAAGTTATTGATTTTTTGACCCAACACCGATGACACCACCAAGAACACTACACATGCTCTCCCATTACTAGGTCATACCACACCCCTACACGATCCCCTAGAAACCCTCTAGGTGTTATTCACCCACAAATTCTCATGTAATCCCTTGTGTTATCCATATGAGTTATATCCATTACCTCTCACATCTTCCACCATGGTTGGCTAGCCTGCCTAGATCTCTCACATGGTTGAGCCAACTTCCACACATCTTAGATCAAGCCAACCTAGCTGGTTGGTTATGGCTGATTTTTTTTGGTTAAACAACCATAACATATATACTTAGTATAATATCCATGTATTAAATTTCCAAGATAACTCAAATTACAAATTTAAAGTATTCCTTCATGAACGTAAATATTTTCATAGTCTTTAAATATTTAAATGTTTTATACAATGTACTACCCATTAGCACATGTTCTTTAAACTTGTAGACCACTTCATCAACATCATAGTTAAATCCACTTTATCCATAATATTATCATTTGAAATTTGAACTTCCATGTATGGAAATTATTTTACAAAATTCATGGAATATATAGTATACTTCTATGAAATTATTCTTTTCCAATATATATTGACATCAAGTTCATCATCACATTCTAACTTATTGGCTACAAATACAATACAAACACAAAATCGAATTCTCAATCTCCCCTTTTATATTTATTTTCAATACCAATTTGAAAATTGAGGTGACAATATATTGTCTTTATTTACTTTTTTTTATTTTCTTTTCTCCCCTTTATTTAAAAGAAATGAAAATTAATTGAGAAAGGATGTTAAAATTTCCCTCTTAAGAAATGTGCTATTAATTATTCCACTCTATGTCAATATGGGATAACCTTTTGTAAAAGAATGGGTACTAATTTTTACATTAATGTTTTCCATTATCAATTAAGAATATGATACTAATATATACAATATAACCATTTTCTTGGTTGATAGTGGTTGAATATTACATGTTCATGAAATGAAAGTATAGCTTTTAAAATACAACATATCGATAAAAATATTATCTAGAAATATTAATGTTGAAATTTATGAACTCATATTAAAATATATATTTGAAATAATTCAATTATAATTCCAATTTTATGATCATTAATCAATTCCAAGAACATTTTCAATAATTTATTATTTTTTATGTCATTAATTGATTCAAAATATCCAACTTATGTATATCTATTCATTTTTATTTTTTAAACAAAATTGAGAGATTAAGAAAAAAGGAATATTAATGAATTTATAAATCATTAATTTCTATAGATTCAAGATTTGAATGAAATATAATTGTATGGAAACTTCTTTAGATTCTCTTTCTGAAGGGATTATGTCCACTTTCACTTCATCAAGATAGATCTTCTCATCAGTCATTCTTCTGATTTTCAATTAATGTGAATAAAAATTGTAGTGATACAATCCATGGTGGTGAATTAATTTTTTTTAATTTATTTGTATAAAACCAATAGATTTTTGAAAATATTTTTTCAGATAGATTTTATTTTGATAGATTCGGTTACACAAAACACTGAGTTTCAAGGAACTGTGATATATGATTAATATTATTATTTAAATATGACCATTATAACATCACCAATAAACATGGTGGTATGAATATAAATATATATATTTTTAAAATTATTTTCGAATGTTTTAAATAAATAAAACATTTTTGAAAATAAGTACTTAATGTTTAGTAGATCCTTTATATACTTCAAAAATACCTTTTCTCAAAAAAATTATTTCTTTCTCAAAAAAAATTATATTGGTAATTTTTCCCACTTTTAAGAAATTTATTTGAAAAAAATTACTTCATTTTGAAAATTAACATTTCAAAATTATATTTGATTGAGTTTTTTAGAATTTTCTGAACAGGTTAATTTTTTGATGAATAGTAAAAATGTTGCTTTTTATTAAAAACATTTGTTTCCTTTAAATAATTTACTGGTCAAATTTTATTTTAAGATCATTTTAAAAGTAAAATTAGTTCAATTATATCATTTTTAATATAATTGTTTTCATTGGAATAAATTTTAGCTTCAATGTTAGTAGAAATACAACTTACACTTATGAAAACATTTTTTTATCAAAAAATGCCTTTCATCATTTCTATGAGTTTAATTTTATGTTAAATTAATAAAATTTAGTGTATTTAATTTTTTAAAAATGGATTTAATATTTGGAATAATCATAATTAATATTACATAACTGTTTTAACTTAATTTTTTTTGTAATTGATAGTAAAAACATTAAAAATAAATTATCACAGTTAATGTTAAAAGGGCTTTATGAGGAGTTAAACTAAAATGATAAGGTTTAAAATGAGATAATAATATGTAAAAATCCAATTTTTTGTCCATATTTAATCTTTATATCACTTTTGTTTCTATAATGATCATTTTTTATTTCTTTTTGGATTTGTAATATGTGGTTATACCATTTTATTTTTAAAATTACAATATGTGTCATCTCTCCTAATTATAAATGGGAACCCACCTTCATATCTTATTCACATTACCAAATCACTTTATATCATCCTATAAATTCTAAAATACCTTCTCTAATTTCTTATACATGTACTGTAGACCTTATTTTATTTATTAAACACTCCTATTAAGGCTTTCAGTGAAAACCAAATGAAATTTTTTGAAGAAGAGTTATCATTCTTAACCAAGTATTTTTGTTTTATTTCTTCTTCCACCTACATAAAATAATATTAAAATATTATAATACATTAAAATAAATATATTTAATATTAATATATGTTATTTTTTTTAATTTCATAACCTATTTTTATCTTCTCCTATATCAAATGGGAAATGAAATTTTTGATCGTGTGTACAGTAGACTACCACCCCACAAAATGAAGTAATTAATTTTCGATCACCACATCTTAAAGGTATAGATAATGATGGATTTAGTTTTAGATATGAAATTTATGAAATATATATACTCACAATTAGTATGATAAATATGAAAATTTATTGGGATATATATATAATAAAACAATATTTATTATATAATAGGTTCTAATGTTCAATTAGAAAGTCGAGGCTTGAGGTAAGATATTTTCATCTTACATTATTTCTGTTAGACACATGAAATATTCACCACATGATTCTTTGGTGTGCTACATATACTGAAAATGAATGTATTTTATGATTCTTCCTATAATTTTTAGGGTTATTTAAATAAAAATATATATTTCTTTATTTAATGGGAATTATGGTTAAAATTTTAACAAAGTGGTAAGGGTTTGATGTCACAATATTGTTATTTATTGGTATTGTTTTTGATTAATATTAAAATAATGATATCATATGATCTAAAACATGATAAAATCATTATTTTTATTTTAATTTGGTTATTTCTATAAATTAGATTTTTTATTTCATTTCTCTCTCTTTATGTACTCAATTTTTCAAAATAACATTTTTATGGAAATCAAACTTCATTTATCTCTTCGATCAAAAATCCTTTTTATTACATTTCCATGTTTTTTTAAAAAAATTAAAGATTTTTTTTTAACATTATCAAATGATTTTTAATGATAATTTATCCATTTTATTACTTTTTTCAAAAAAAATCAAAATGAATATTCTTTTTTTCTGATTAATTATATTTTGAATGTTTACTAACAAATGTGAATTTAATATTCATTTTAATATGAAGACATGAAAATTATATCCAATTGTTATTAAAACTTAATGATTTAAATATTTCCTTAAAAGGTTTCAGTGATATTTTCAAAAAATAATAATATTTTTGACATTTTTAGATTTTTTATAAGTGATTACAATGTAAAAAGGTACATTTTCTTGAATAAATGTTTCAAGTGATATTTTAATTTTTTTTTCATCTATGATGATGTCATTTCAGGTTACTTAAGCCTTATTAAGCATAAAACCCAATGATACCATCATTATCCTTTAACTAGATGGTTTATTATTATGTTTATAGGATTTTTATGAAATGCATTTCTTCTCTACGAGTTATGATATGAAGAGTTGATGAAATGCTTATGAAATCCATTTTTCCATGGTATATGATAAGATAAATGTTTTTTATCTTATGGAACACACACACACACATATATATATATATGTTTTTAATTATGTTATGGGTAGGACCTATATATCCCTCCAATGTATTGGGTAATGATTAATGTTATAATAGCTCAAAGGGTACATAGGAGGTTATCCAAGACCCCAAAGCAGGTACACAATAGGTTATCCCAAGACCAAAAGAAGGTACACATGAGGTTTTCTCAAGACTGACGTGGGTACATGGGTGATTTTCCTAAGCCTAACATGTTATCAATGTCTTGGTATGTAGTGCTAAGATATAATTCTCAAGATTATGCCATGAACCGTCCCCCAGGGCCCGTGTCGTGACTACCCCAAGCCCACCTTCTATAGGCTAGGGGCTGGCAACTAGCACCAAAGGCATAAATCCCTAAAAATGGGAATGCACTACCTTTATAAACTAAAAAAACACACACAACAGAGTACAAGATGAAAGTAAATTCTAAGTAAATCTATAAACAATGAGTGTTGTACTGTAAAGGGGTCAGAAATACAATCCCAACTGGAAAGTGCAAGAACAACTGAAAACAAAGTACAACTAAAAAAGAAAAGTAGCTATTGGGTCATCCTTCGGGGTTCCTACCTGAAGGGTAGTTGTATATGGCCTCCTCAGCACTCCACATTCGTCATTCTCCTCCGTGAACCGACTCGTCGTAAGTTCCACCTCTTGGTACCGTCTAGTCCTACTACTAATCCTCAATCAGCGCTGTCTATCATCTACATCCAACACAACATGGTGTGGGCATAACCCGTGTAGGGGTGAGTATAATGATACTTAGTAGGGACCCCGAGACCCTCATGGTCTCACAAAATCCAAAAAGGATAAACCAAAGAGTATGAAATAAACAGGTATCCCTTACTTAAGTATATGCCCATACATATACCTAAGTTATCAAGTAACCCATCTCAATCATGAGATAAACACAGAAGTCACTGACTTAGCTCACACAGGTATACAACTTTTGTAGAGAGATAGAGATGATTAGATGTCGACACTAAATAATCTAATCTGTTGGACCAACACATGATCTATGACTAGCTATTCTATCATACCAACACATGATCCAGGAATAGAAGTCAGAACTTTCGTACCAAAACATGATCGAGGAATAGTCGTCAGAGCTGTCGGACTGACACATGATCTAGGACCAGCTATTCTGTCGGACTAACACATGATCCAGGAACAGAAGTTAGAACTGTCGGACCAACACATGATCCAGGAACAGTCGTCAGAGCACAGCCAACCATAGGGTTTCCACAAACCATGCTTTAATCCAGGAGGGTCCGCTCCTCATGCTAATTGTCAACACGTCAACTGCCACGAAGTCCCATGTAGAATTATCTCAAAGGTCTGATACGTCATAGAGGGAAAACCAAAAATTTCATGCCCAAGACCCAGAGGATTAGATGACCAAGAAATTTACCAAAAGGTACATGACATGTTATACTAAGGTACGCGATGTGTATCCAGACTTCGAGTACTCTCCATGTTCAATGGCCCGTGTCAAAGGGATGGTCATGTGGAAAAGTAAGTATACAGTGTGTGGTATGATTACATGCCATGTAGTCAGACCTCGAGCACTACTCGTGTCACTGGCCTTGCCTGGTTGTGTGGTGGAGTACATGCCTGTGTACTTCATCCCGTGTCCATGTACCCCTGGAATAAACACTGAGTTTCATGTATCCACCTCGAAAAGTAAGTACACAATGTGTGATATTTTTAGATGCTGTGTCCAAGAATCTGGGGTTGACTCCGTATCACTGTCGTTTCCTGGTCGTGTGATTTTGCCCATGTCCGTGTATTTCCCAAATTACACGCCATGTCTCACGAAGTCACTTCTGCCATTCTACCTAGAGAAAACATGCCATGTGACTGGGGTCAAATGTCATGTGTTACTTGTCTAATGTTCAAAACTCAATCTGCATAATGCATGTACTACATGGCGTGTTCATCAGATGTACACACCGTGTATTCTGGAATTTTCCAGAAACGGTGCCTCTGGAAAGCGCGCCTCTCATGAAGACATTTTTTCGTTCTGACAGTCCATTTGTCATGAAAACTCATACAGAAGGTCTCACCGATGTCCGGTAGTCATCTACGGTGTTTTTAAGCCTCTGATTGGCTCCAAAAACACGATTTGATTTACCCGCTCGAAGAATGGTTGGGAAACGGTCCTTCTATTTCAGTTTGATCTATCGCTCGCTATCGTGGTTGCACCTCTGCTAGGTCGTTGTGTTGTTGGGTCTTCAATTTGGGATTGTTGCATCACATATCCGTCTTGCAATGATCTATTGTTCGTCACCCATGAATAATGTGAGGAACACACCAACATTCACAAGAACGGCGGAGGGATCGGGCCGTGTTTGTTTGGCCCGTTCCTTCTGCATTAGTTTGGTAACAAGTAGGTCAAGAGAAACAATCATGGAAGGAAGAATCAATATTGTTCAAATAAAAAAACACCCCTACCTCGGATTCATTGATGTCAGAAAAGAAGATAAAGAAGTCCAGGACGATGTCGTTAGCGTTCTTCAAGGACTGAGCTTCCTCCCTTGTTTCGGTTGAAGAAAGAAGAAGGTGTCCGTCATTGGCAGATGAAGTGTTCTTCATTGGAGAGAAATGGTTTATCCTAAATTCTCCCCTCTTCCCAAGCTCCACCAAAAATAAAATGAGTCCCTCAACAAAATAATAGATTTATCATATTATTTAGTTGTTGGAACCCATTTTGAAAATATTCAAATTAAGAATTAATTAGGATAACCCCACTTAATCAATGTAGTAAATGGTGTCACCATTAAGTTTAGAGGAGATCAAGAGGATCCCCCTCATTAATGAGGGGAGTTAAAGAGTTTCTCTACCTTAAATGGGGAGTTCCAAGGGGTTATAAGCCCGGGTGGTCCCCACCAAATTATTTAAGAAGAGGAGTTTAGATTTCGGGTGGGCCCTACCACCATAACCTCTCATGGGAGGTTAAGGTGTGGTGGCTCCTAGATCCAACCTTATCTTGGAGGTTTTAACCAACTAAAATAATAAATTAAGACAAGCACTTAATTTATTTTTTTATTCTCACATAAAATCCAAAAACATACTTTCATTCCCAACCACCTACCGTCGAGGTGAATGCCTTCTTAGTTGAATACTGGAGCTACGAGTTCAATGGTGCCCTCAGTTTTCAATTCCGAGTAGTAGTTAAAAAGTTATAAAAACCCACTCTTATGTTTACTAAACATACCCGAACAAAACATCAAAAATTGATTCTGGGCACACCGGGCCACGGAATCACGCGCCGTCAGTTTTCTCAAACTCGTAAAAGTATCATGTGTTAAAAAACTTCCACGGTATTTCTGGGTCTTTACATTCTCTCAACCTCAGGGCTTTACATACCCATAAGCTACAACTCAAACTAAGGAGAAAAATGGGGGTACTGAGCATGAATCTGACCCTCCCAATCCCATCTCCTCTCTTGGAGGTTCCCTTGCTGCCAGCGAACGCACACCAGAGGAATCGACCTCCCACCTAGTACCCACTCCTATCGATCCTCAATATACACTAGAACCTCCATGAATTTCACCCCATCATTGATTTCCATCTCTCCATGGTCGATGATGTGTGAAGGGTCATGTACGTATCTCCTCAGCTGAGATACGTGGAAGACGTCATGCACCCGGTGCAACTGAGGTGGAAGAGCTAAGAGGTATGCCACCACACCAACTCTGTTGAGGACATAAAAAGGTCCGATGAATCTCGGAGATAACTTGACACCTCGACCAAATCTCTATAGACCTCATCAAGGTGAGACCCATAGGAAGACGTGATCACCATCCTCAAACTCCATAGGTCTCTATCTTCTGTCAGCATACGACTTCTGCCTGCTCTGTGCAGTCCTCATCCACTCCTGGATGATCTGCACCTTCTCCATGGTAGCTCGCACCATCTCTTGTCCCTCCAGTGCTGATTCCCCAGGGTCTGTCCAGAACAAGGGTGATCTGCAAGGTCGCCTATACAATGCCTCGAAAGGTTCCATACTGATGGTGGAGTGATATCTGTTGTTGTACGCAAACTCCACCAATGGAAAGTGATCATCCCACTTATGACAAAAGTCAAGGACACAAGCATGTAGCATGTCCTCAAGGGTCTGTATGGTCCTCTCAATCTGAACATCTATCTAAGGATGGAAGGCGGTGCTCAGACGTAGCTCCGTCCTGAAAGCCACCTGTAACCCCTCTCATAGCCGAGAATTAAACTGTGTGTCATGGTCAGAGACAATAGAAGAAGGTACTCCATGTAGCCGCATAATATCCTGCACATAGAGGCGTCCCAAGCTCGCTAGAAAACCATGCTCTCTTATCGGTAGGAAGTGGGCCAACTTGGTGAGTTGGTCGACGATCACCCAAATCGAGTCGTGACCCCTAGATGTATGTTGAAGACCCGTCACAAAGTCCATGGATATCCTATCCCACTTACAATATAGAACCTCTAAAGGTTGAACCAAGCCTTCTGGTACCTAATTCTCCACCTTCACTAGTTTGTAAGTGAGGCATCAAGAGACAAACTTCTCTACTGCCTTCTTCAAACCTAGCCAACAGTGTTGTCATTGAAGGTCATGGTACATCTTCACCACTCTTAGATGTAACACTATAGGGGACGTGTGGAAATACCTAAACACTTCCTCCTGAAGTGACACTGGTACCATAGTACATCCCCTGAAAAGGATGACGTGCTCCCCACCTTCAGAAAATCTATCAAGTGCCTTCCTTGTGGATATCTGAGCACATCGTGTCTTGCAGTAAATGTCCTCATGATGTGATTTCTTGACTCACTGAAGGAGTGAGGGGGTGAGTGTAAGGGACTGTAGAAAGGCTGCTATGTCTCTTTCCATTAAGGATATCTACAGAGTGGCTAGCTGCTCCATTGCCACTCCTAGAAGCTGTATACCAGACCTCCTGCTGAGTGCATCTACCACAACGTTCCCCTTCCCAGGAGTATTGACTATCTCAAAGTCATAGTCCTAGAGGAACTCAATCCATCAGCGCTGTCTTAGATTCAGGTCTTTCTGAGAGAATATATATCTGAGACACTTGTGATTAGAGTACACGGTAAAACGTTTGACCATCAGATAGTGTCGTCAAATCTTCAAGGTGAAGACCACTGCTGCTAACTCCAAGTCATGGGTAGCGTGGTTATTCTCATGTTCTCTCAGCTTCCAAAAAACATACGCGATAACTGCTCACTCTTACATTAGGACACACACGAGTCTGGTCCCTGACGCATCACAGTAGACTACGTACACTACACCTTCCTCAGAAGCCTCAAGATGTGGGCCCTAGTCAGCCTCTGCCTCAGCTTCTGAAAGCTCTGCTGGCATATCTCCAACAACATGAAGGGTTGCCCCTTCTTCTTCAAGGATGATAGTGGTTCTGTAACTCTAGAGAAGTCTGGTAAGAACCTCCGATAGTAACCATCCAAACCCAGGAAACTCCATACCTCCGTCACACTCTTGGGTGGATGCCAAGCAAGTACTGCCTCGATCTTCACTGGATCCACTGCAACTCCATCCTCTGAGATGACATGTCCCAAAAAGTGAACCTCTCAGATCCAAAACTGGCACTTTGAGATCTTTCCATAAAGCTGGTGCTCTCGGAGTTTGTCCAGTACTACCCGCAAATGGTAGGCGTGCTCCTCCTCAGTAGTCGAGTAGATCAGAATGTCATCGATGAAGACTATGACAAATAGATTGATGAATGGATGGAAGATCCTGTTCATGAGTCCCATGAACACTTTTGGAGAATTGGTTATGCTGAAGGGAATAACCAAGAACTCTTAGTGTCCATACAGACACCTGATGGTTGTCTTCTACAAATCCTCATCTCAATCTCTGAGCTGGTGATAGCCTGATCTGAGGTCTATCTTCAAGAACCATCTTTCTCCCTTCAGATGATCAAAGAGATTGTCGATTCTCGAGAGTGGTTACATGTTCTTCACGGTCACCTGATTTAGGCAACGATAGCCAACACAAATCCTCATGCTCTCGTCTGCCTTCTTGGTGAATAGAATCGGGGCTGCCCAGGGAGAAACACTGGGACAGATGATTCCCTTCCCCTGCAAGTCCTCTAGTTGTACCCTCATCTCGTGAAGCTCAGTGGGAGCCATTCGATATGCTAGTGCAGATATCAGTGCCGTCTCGGGGTGCAAGTCAATTTATAAGTCCACCTATCTGTGAGGAGGTAGTCCTGTAACATCTTCAAGGAAAACATATGTGTACTGGTCCACCACTACATGATAGCTCGGACTCTCCACATCAACTGCTCTGAGGGTAAGGCAGGCTAAGTGATGAGTGATCAGCTATACCCTCCTCCGAGTAAGTTCGCCCTGTGCTACAAAGTTTCCCTTCTCACTGGTGAAGTTGAACCTGGTCCCATCTGTGCGGACACACCACACTTTTCACCAAATAAAGTAAATATGAGCATGGACTATAGATAACCAGTCCATACCCAAGATAATGTCGTAAGGCCTCGATGCCGCTACAAGGAGATCCTAGCCGAAGCTCTCACCTCCTAGAGTAATCTCACACTGCCAGCACCAATGCGTGATCATCGAGTCTACTCCCATAGAAGTCTCTAGTCATAAGGATCGAGCCAATGGCTCCATCAGAATCTCTGAGATCTGAATGAGGGCAGTGGAAATGAAAGAGTGACCGGCACCTGTGTCTATAAGAACTACAACTATGGTGGAACAGACACAAATTGTACCTCAAATCATCTCTGGAGCGCCATGGTCATATGCCTCAGCTACCAAGAGCTGAGCTCTCCCCTATCCACCAGCTCCCTGTAGTTGGGGTGGACCTCCTAGTGGTGGTGGCGGTAACACCTCGAATCATCATCCACCATCAGCTGTACGACCAACTCCTCTGCCACGTCCTCCTACTCCCTTTGGTCCGCCTTGATCAAACCATTTCCTCTACCTGGGAGGTCCCTCAACTATCTGTTGATCATCAGTACGGTGGTTCGGACAGTCACAAGCCATGTTACCCTGCCTGGTGCAAGAGTAGCATTACCCTCTCCTAGTATGACTGTATCTATCTCATGTACCCCACACAATTGATCTTCGGTGGGCTATTTGTACGTACAACTCTAGGAACCCAGGATGGCTGTCTGTGTGGAGACATGATGAAAAGAAATAGGTGCTCCACAATAAATAAGTTATTCCTGGTGATCCGACTTAAGATATCACAATGAAAACTCTTGAAAACACACACGCAATCAGTGTTTTCATGCATTGAGTCAGAAATCAGAAGTCAGGGTCCTGGTGTATGGATACGTTGGTCGCCGCACCAAAACTCGAATCCCTGAATTGAGAACCACACTCAGTACCCTTAACAATATTTCTTCACAGAAAAGAAAGATCAGAGTCCTAAGTTCTATAGTAGAACCGACTCCTCTGATACCAATTTATCATGACTCGTCCACTAGGGCTTGTGTCGTGACTACCCCAAGCACGCCTTCCATAGGCTAGGGGCTGGAGACTAGCACTAAAGGCATAAATCCCTAAAACTGGGAAGGAATTTCCTTTATAAACTAAAAATACAAACACAACAGAGTAAGAGCTGAAAGTAAATGCAAAGTAAAGCTGCAAAAAAAGTGTGATGTAATGAGAAGGGGGCCAGAAATACAATCCCAACTGGAATGTGCAAGAATAATTGAAAAACAATTACAACTAAAAAAGAAAACAGCCACTGGGTCATCCTACGAGGTTCATACCTGAAGGGTAGGTATAGATGGCCTCCTCCACACTCCACATTCATCAGTCTCCTCCGTGCACCGACTCGTCATAAGGTCCACATCTGGGTACCGTCTAGTCCTACTACTCAGGCTCAGTTAGTGGTGTCTGTCATCTTCATCCAACACAACATGGTGCGGGAATATCCCGTGTAGGGGTGAGTATAAAAATACTCAATAGGGACCCTGAGACCCTCAAGGTCTCACAAAATCCAACAAGGATAAACCACATAGTATGAAATCAACGGGTGGCCTTTACTTAGGTAAATGACCATAAATATACCTAAGTAATCAAGTAACCCATATCAATCATGAGTTAAACACATAAGTCACTGACTCAGCTCACATATGTATAAAAAATTTATAGAGAGATAGAGATGATTAGATATATCCATTGAATCATCTAAGCTGTTAGTACAACACATGATCCAGGACCAGCTATTATCTCAGACCAACACATGATCCAGGAACAGAATTCGGAACTGTCGGACCAACACATGATCCAGGAACAATCGTCCGAGCTGTCGGCCCAACACATGATCCAGGTCTAGCTATTCTGTCAGACCAACACATAATCCAAGAACAGAAGAGAGAACTATCAGACCAACACATGATCTAGGAACAGTCGTCAGAGCAAAGCCAGCCACAGGGTTTCCACAAAGCATGCTTCATTCTGGGAGGGTCCACTCCTCAAGCCAAGTGTCAACACATCAACTTCCACGAAGTCCCATGTAAAAGTATATCAAAGGTCCACTATGTCATAGAGGGAAAACCTAACATTTCGTTCCCAGGACTCTGAGGACGAGATGACCAAGACATTTACCAAAAGGTACACAGCGTGTTGTATTAAGGTACACGCCCTGTATCCAGACATCAGGTACTTTCCATGTTCAACATCTCATTTTAAATGGTTGTTAATGTAGAAAATTGAGTACATGGCGTGTTGTATAATTATACTCCGTGTAGTCAGACATCAGGCACTGCCCATGTCACTGGCCTTGCCTGGCCATGTGGTGGAGTACTTGCCCATGTACTTCATCTCATGTCCATGTACCCCTATAATACATGCCGAGTCTCACATAGCTTCCTCGAAAATTAAGTACACGGCATGTGATATGGTGACACACCGTGTCCAAGATTATTGGGTTGACTCTGTGTCATTGTCATTTCCTAGTAGTGTGATTCTGCCCATGTCTGTGTATTTCCCAGATTCCACGCCATGTCTCGCAAAGCCGATTCTTCCATTATGCATAGAGAAAACACACCGTGTGACTGGGGTCACATTCCATGTGTTACTTGTCAAATATATGAAACTCAAGCTGCAGAACACTCATACTACACGATGTGTTCATCAGATGTACATGTCCTGTATTATGGAATTTTCCAAAAACAGCGCCTCCAGCCAGCGCGCCTCTCGTGAAGTCCGTTCTTCATTCTGATGATCCATTCATCATTAAACCTCAGGCATAAGGTCTCCCTAATGTCCCGTAGTTGTCTCCGTTGTTTTCGGACCTCTGACCAGCTCCGAAAACATGACTTGATTTACCCGCTCGAAGAACGGTCGGGAAACGGTCCTTCCATTTTGGTCTGATCTTTCACCCGCTTTCATCACCGCAACTCCTCTATGGTCATTGTGTTGTTGGTTCTTTAATTTGGGATCATTTGGTCGCATATCAGTCTTGCAATGATATTTTGTTCATCACCCATGAAGAATGTGAAGAACACACCAACATTCACAAGAACAACGGAGGGATCAGGCCATGTTCGTTTGGCCTGGTCCGTCCGCGTTAGTTTGGTAGCAATAAGGTCAAGAGAAACAATCATGGAAGGAAGAATAAACGTTGCTCAATTCAAAGTGAACCCCTACATCAGATTCTTTGACATCAGAAAATAAGATGAATAAGTCGAGGACAACGTTGTCAGAATTTTTCAAGGACAGAGCTTCCTCCCTTGTTTTGGTTGAAGAAAGAAGAAGGTGTCCTTCATTGGTGGATGAAGCATTCTTTTTTTGTAAGAGCGTTCTTCATTGGAGAGAAAAATTTTCTCCCAAATTCTCCCCTCTTCCAAAGCTCCACCAAAAAGAAAATGAGTCCCTCAACAAAATAATAGATTTATCTTATTATTTAGTTGTTGGCACAAATTTCAAAAATATTCAAATTAAGAATTAATTAGGCTAGCCCCAACTAATCAATGTGGTGGATGGTGGCACCATTACGTAGAGATGAGATCAAGAGGCTCCCCCTCATTAATGAGGGGATTTCAAGAGTTTCTCCACCTTAAATGAGGAGTTCCAAGGGGTTATAAGCCATGGGGGTCCCCACCAAATTAATTAAGAAGAGGAATTTAGATTTCGGATGGGCCCCACCACCATAACCTCTCATGGGAGGTTAAGGTGTGGTGGCCCCCAACTCTAACCTCCTCTTGGAGGTTTTAACCAACTAAAAATAAATAAATTAAGCCAATAACTTAATTTATTTTATTATTCCCACATAAAATCCCAAAAATAACTTTCATTCCCAACCACCTTCAATTGAGGTGAAAGCCTTCTTAAGTGAATATTGGTGCTGCGAGTTCAACGGTACCCTCGGTTTTCAATTCCGAGTATCGGTTAAAAAGTTATAAAAAACCACTCATATGTTTACTAAACGTACCTGAAAAAAACTTTCTAAATTGATTCCGAGCACACCAGGCCTTGGAATCATGCACTATCAGTTTTCGCAGACTCGTAAAAATCTCATGTATTAAAAACAATCCACAGGATTTTCGGGTCTTTACAGATTATGTATATTCCACAAATCTATGTCTTGTAGAATTTTTTTGTTCTCATGGATCATGCTATTTCATTCAATTATGATTCAATCCTAATAAACCATAAATATTTATTCTATGACCCAAGGTTATGATCATTGATATATATAGGGTATGGTTTTAAAATGTTATTATCATTTTTTCATACCCTTATTCTCGTTTTATTCTTATTTTATCATTGGTACCTCCCTCGTTTACCCTTACTGAGCATATGATCTCACCCATTATTATGTTTCCTTCCCCAGGCCATGAATAATGATATTACATATGATATTTCATGATCCCTCTCCATAAAGTGTACCCCTCCTAGGGCAGCATTGTGAGAAGGGAGATAATGACCCCCCGAGTCCCACCTCCTGTAGGCCCTGAGTTGGTGACTAGAACCCAGGGTATATTAAACACACAAATGAGAGTCATTACCCTCTAAGATAACTCATACGAAAGAGAGAGATAAGACAGACACCAAAAAACTCCAACTCAGATAACAATATAAAATAAATCCCAAGTACACATATGTAATGTCATGGAAAACAACTACAACTGAAAAGGGAATAAACTGTAAGTACCAAAAAAAGTAAAAATTGTCGCAACCACAAGCCCGAATAGCTCCTGCCACCCAAAGCTTGTAAAAAACTAGATTGATCTCCAAACTGCTCCAAGTGACCTGAAAAATAGTTTTTATATATATATGGTGAGTATAATAGTATACTCAGTTGGATCATCCCCAATGACTCTGGTGCAAAAATAAAGAAATCATGCTAAAGCACAGTGAATAGCAAGTGAAACTAACTCATCACCTAAACAGGTATACTAAGTTCCCAGTCTCACCATGGCTACTCTAACCATGTAATGCATACAAGATTATATAATATAAAAAAGAATATCAAGCTTAACCTACTAATACTTCCCCTCTAGTTTTCTGCTTTTACTCAACATTACACGTCTGAAGCATCTCTCTCCAAAAAGGCTTACCAAAAAACACCTGGTAGAATCACCAAAACATGCACCTCGTGAAATAAAACCACCACATACACGTATTCAAAGTATCCAAGTAGTTTCTAGGAGCCACCACAGCTTGCATAACATGTATCAAACATCATGTGTTATACCTCAGGCCATTACAGCCCATACGCTGAGTAAGGATCCTTAAGACATCACAGCCTATACACGTTACACCTATAGTAGTCCATAGAAAACTATATCTAGAATATATTTGTGTGAATAACCACAAGCCAGTATAGCCCTCTAAACATATATATGGGGAAAACAAACCACTGTGCGTACCAGCACAAGTATCTACCAAGAGAAGAGATCGGGGAAAAAGGGGGTAGTCATCCATCCATCCCCCCCCCAGAATGTTGGGGAAAACACCCCCTAGGGCTCAGAATACCTAGGATGTTAGTTTCCCTAACTAATGGGGTGGAGTAGCATATAGAAACACAAAAATTATAGAATATACTATATCTCACAACCACACTATGGGCATAACCTAGTCTTAGACTCAATTGCAGCTAATATCTCTCAGACTCTCAGCTACCAATTATAAGACAAGGTATCCTATAAGAACACAAACATTTAAAGAGATTTAATATATTACTTCTTTCCCTTTTTATCATTTTCATTTTAGGTTAATTAATTATTTAAACATTAATTAACAATTAATAATTTCCACATTATATTTCCTTAGAATCACACCAAAAGTCCATTGTTCTTTTAAAATTGAAACCACAGCGTTGCGTCTCAGCAAAATCCAACCCCATGGGTAAACATCATTTATTTAATCATTTATTAACAACATTGTTACTTTACAATATTCCTACGAATTTTGTAAAAAAAAATTAAGCTACCAAACACAAGGGTCTCAACACGGTGGGTTGATGAATTAACCGTCAGGTCTTTACTGCTTATAACAAGAGCATAGACACATCCTCCCTTAGGAAGCTAAACATGGAAAGAACGTGGCATACCCCATGCGTCTTCACCCCTTTTATAAGGAGAGTAATTTAACTAGCTTCCATGAGAAGTGGGGAAAGTAAGGAATATAAACAACCAACAAGAAACATCAAGAATCCAAACATTCATATCCAACCTGTTACATCATCTTCAGTGTCCTCCCTGACTCCCACATGCATAAACCGATGCATCTCGCCAGTCTAGGCATCAACTGCAGCCACAACCTATGGGCCTCCCTACCCCCACATATCACAATAGCTATCTAGACTCACATAAAAACACAAGAAACATGAAAACAACATCATATCAACTGGGTTCTTGTACCTTTAAATATAGAATTATTCCTTTGTACATAATGAGCTCTCACATCTCTAAGAATAAGGATCTTGGCCTTTACAAACAAGAGGGTAACTCAGAACCCTATGAGGAATTATCTTTTTATCAAACAACCATTTATTTAATCCATATGGAATAAACCATTTTATTATTTGTAGGTTCCAACTATGGGTAACCTAAATTTCAAGGTATCATAGCTATAGAAAATTGATTAAACATGATTACAAAATCATTTTGATTGACATCAAATTACAACAACAACAA
Organism: Viscum album; assembly: GCA_963277665.1. Lineage (NCBI taxonomy): Eukaryota > Viridiplantae > Streptophyta > Magnoliopsida > Santalales > Viscaceae > Viscum > Viscum album. Next base: position 5,948 of record CAUJRU010000726.1, on the reverse strand, counting down.
CCAAATTATTTTTAATATGTCTTTATATTTATCAAAAAAATTATCAATCATTTCTGGCTTTAGGTTCTTTTCAAATTTTTATTATGAACAAAAATCTAAACAAAGCAAGCATAGATGTCACAATATCTAGAAAAACAAGATTCAATAACATACGATCAATATCAATATATTTATCCAGTTAAATATTTATTATGTATGTCCCATTGAGATCTAGTGGATAAAACATGCTAACTGTAAATTTTCACATAAAATAAAATTGAAGCAATGAATACCCTATCTCAAAAGGTTCTTAACGTTCTTTATATGATAAAAATTCACACAATGGATCATGATCGCCTCTTCCTCTGACAACTGCATCCATGTCGTGGCACGAATGCACCAACCAAACCCAAGAAACTCTATTAGAAGCATGGAGTTCACATCCCATAATATGGAAAGGAGAAACAGGAGAAGATGAACCCAAAAGAAAAGTGATAAATCATACCTTATATCAAAGATTGACAGATACTTCTTGGTTGCACCATAAAATAGGGTGCACTTGCAGCAAGAATACTATCAAGGGAAACCAATCCATGGGGAAAAGTTTGATATCACGATTCCTATGGGAATGAAGGAAGCGTTTGAGTGTATCACACCTATGAACAAGGAGGAAGAACAAGGGAGGAATATATCTTATCCCATTAGAATATTTAATGGAGCAGTGGTTTAAGATATGTTGTATTTTCCATTAAAATAGGATCACATTAAACCATGTGGTTTGACCAAGTAAAATCATCTCGATCCCTATGAAAATTAATATAGGAGTTATGGGATTTGATTAGGCCTTAAATCCCTTAAAACAAGGCCTTAAATGTGTTTTATGTCAAAGAAAATGTTAAATAGGAAAAACTAAAAAAATCTTGAAATTTGGAAAAGGAAATATGAAACAGTTCGGGAAACACAGTTCATGAGCTGTGACACCATGTTTGTGACACTGTGACTTTGACACTGTGACTGTGACACTGTTTCTGTGACATCGTTTCTGTGACACCATTTCTATGACATTGTTTCTGTCAAACCATTTCTGTGACACCATGACTGTGACACCATTTCTATGACATTGTTTCTGTCACACCATTTCTATGACACCATTTCTGTCACACCATTTTCATGACACCATTTCGGTCATCCAGTTTTTGTTACACCATGACTGTGATACCATTTCTATGACACTGTTTCTATCACACCGTTTTTAGACATTGTTTCTGTCACACCATTTCTATAACACAGTGACGTTATTCACACAACTTGAAACACTATTCATAGAACTGGAAATTTGGAAAAGTGTTGGGGATGATTCACCTTGATATCCTAGAACACCTTAAACACCATATTTCAGAAAAGGAATAGATTATAGAGGTCCAGGCCATTACATCAGATACCTATCAAAACATTCTCATCCTAAAAAATTCAAAATCCACCTAAAGGGAAACTGAAACGGGTCCGAAAAACTACCCATCAGGATACCTCTCAAAAGAGAGAAATACACGAGAAGAAACAAAATAAATTCATCTTATAAACATGAAAGGTCTATAACTAGGAAGAAAACATTGTTACATTAAAAAAGTTAAATATAAAACAACTTTGGGTACTGAGCACGTATCTGCGAATCCCGTTCCCAAGTACTATTTTCCACACCACCGTGTCACCACTAGACACGAACCAAGGGGATAGAAAGCCTGTTCAAAAACTTCTCCTTGTAGTCTTGGATCTCCATAGGTCGCTCCTTGAAGGTTGCATCAACATCAACATCGATCTCTACCCAATAGATGATGTGGGAGTCATCATGAAGATAAGGATGGATCTGTGACACATGAAAGACATCGTGTATCTGGATCATCTGCAGAGGAAGTACTACTTGATATGCCATAGCACCAACATGATCCAACACCTCAAAAGGCCCAACAAACTGAGTAGAAAGAATACTCTTATGACCAAACCTTTGCTTCCCATGACGGGGAGTCACATTCAGAAACACGTGATCCCCAACATCAAACTCCAAAGGTCTCCTCCTTTGATTAGCAAATAATTTTTGATGATCTTGTGTTATCTTCATCCAATAACAAATCACCTAAACCATCTATTTCGTACACTAAACTAGTTCTAGTCTAAGAATCGCTGACTCTTCGACCCCTGTCCAGCACAATAGAGAATGACAAGGTTGGCCATGCAAGGATTTAAATGGTGCCATAACGATAGTGGAGTGAAAACTATTGATGTAATCAAACTCCACCAAGGGTAATTGCCTCATCCACAAAACTCCAAAATCTAGGACACAAGAGCGTAACATGTCTTCAAGAGTCTATATAATCTGCTCTATCTGACCCTCCGTATGAGGATAAAAAGAACTGTTAAGGCATAGCTGAGAACCGAAAGCATGATAGAGACCTCTCCAAAACCTAGAGGTAGAATGATTATCTCAATCATAAATGATCATCCTTGGGACTCCATGAAGTCTCAACACCTCCTCCAGATACTACCTTGACAAAACATCCACTGAGCTTGACTCCTTGATCGCCATAAAGTGGGATGATTTTGTTAAATGATCCACTACAACCCAAATAGAATCATGTCATCCCTGATCTCGAGGTAAACCATTAAAAAAGTCCATTGAGATATCCTCCCACTTCCACTGGGGAATATCTAATGGCTGGACTAACCCACTTAGGACATGGTTCTCAGCCTTTACCTTTTGGTAGACAAAACCTTGAGACACAAACTCTGCAACTGCACACTTTAGCCCAGGCCACCAAAACTGTCTCCTCAATCCTTGGTACAACTTTTTCATTCCAGGATGCACTAGTAAAAAGAACTATGGAACTCTTTGTGAATTGTCTCACGAAATTCCAAAGGAACAAAAATCCTTCCATGGTAAAACACTTAGTGTGGTTCATCCTCAGAACGACCATTAGGGGCCTCTCCACAAACAGCTCAGTCTCTCCAGACCTCTACCTCAAGATCCCCCAACTCGGACTCTTCCACCTACTACACCAGAGATGACTGCACCATTATCTGAAAAATACAACCTCTTCCCCCAACTTCTCCCATATTGATATTTAATGCTGAATGTTCATCCATTACTCTCTAGGAATCACTGGATTCACACACTACATCACTACGTGACTCCTGGATTAGTGCATCAGCTACAACATTCCCCTTCCTTGGTGTATACGATATTTCAAAGTCTTATTCCTATAATAACTCCATCCACTGATGTTATCTCATGTTTAAGTCATGTTGGGAGAAAACATACATCGGGCTCTTATGATCGTTGGAAACCACAAAGCACTCGCCAATGAGGTAATGTCTCCACAATTTTAGAGAAAACACCATTGCCTCCAACTCAAGATCTTGGGTGGCATAGTAATGTTCATGGGGATGAAACTATTGAGACCCATAAGAAACAACTGATCTCTATGGAATCAAAACATAGCCTAACCTCATATGTGAAGCATTGCAGAAAAGGTCAAACTGAACTCCCTCTGCTAGATGATAAAGAACCGGATCACTTACCAACTTATCCTTTAGATACGTAAAATATTGCTGACACTGATTAGTCTAAAATAATGGCTTATCTTTTCTGGTAAATTCTATTATAGGAGTCGCAACCTGAGAGAAATCAGCTACGAACCTCCTATAGTAGCATGCAAGACCAAGGAAACATCACACCTCTTCCACTATCTTGCAGGATTCCCAAGACACAACTACATAAATATTTTATGGATCCAAAACTACTCTTTGCTTGGACACAACATTCTCCAAGAAAATGACTTCTCGAGCCCAAAATTCACACTTCGATAGCTTACCAAATAGCTTATGTTAATGAAGAACTCCCAAAATGGGGTATAGATGCTCTGCATGATCCTCCTTAGATGCAGAGTACATAAGGATGTCATCAATGAAAACCACCATGAACTTATCTAGGAACTCATGGAATACAACGTTCATCAATCCCATGAACACATCTAGAGCATTCATCACACCGAACGGCATTACAACGAACTTGTTATGCCCATGATGACAACAAAAAGCAGTCTTTAGGATATTATCATCCTTAAAAGACATCTCATGATATCTTGAAAAAAAATAAATCATTGAGAACCAACTTGCACCCTTTAGTTGATAAAATAAATCTTCATTCTGTGGAAGATGATAGTGATTCTTCACTATCACTTCGTTTATGCGACGATAATCGATACACAACTACAAACCGTCGTCAACCGTCTTCATGAAAAAAAACCAGTGCACCCCACGATGACACACATGGCTGAAAAAAAATACACTATAATAGACCATCATGTTGTATACATAGCTCTTGTAAATCAGAAGAGGAAATCTGATATGAAGACATAGAGATATTAGGTGCTTCTAGTTGTAGCTCAATATCAAACTTGATCTATCGTCGAGGGGGTATTTCTACAACATCTTCTGGAAATACATTAGGGTACTCTTCTATGACCCTAAAAAACGCCAACCACTGAACCTCGGAAGAACATATGATCAACTCATCCATCATGGATGATAAGGACGAAACACACCTCTGATCCATCTGAGTGTCTCGCTCTCTAATAAACACCATTGGATCTACATCCACATAGAAGAACACAACTTGCCTCTTAAAACAATCCATGATAGCCTCCACCTAATACAACCACTCCATTCCGAAGATGAAATCATATGGTTGTATCTATAAACATAGGAAATCTCCCCAAGATAGGTTCTACCCCAGCACTAGTTCATAGTCTCTACATACACCAAACAACTCAGCTCGACCTCCATCTGGTGTAGTCAACGCCAAGGGAACTAGAATCCTATCTACCTCAAGTACCAAAGAATGTAAAAGGGAAGGTGATATGAAGGATTGTGTCTCTCCTAAATCATACACAATAGACACCAAGGTAGAAAAAAAAGCAAAGGGTACCTTGAATGACATCTGGCTCGCCTGGTGCCGGCAACGCTAAAGCATGAAGCTGACCACGACATCCTCTACGGCCTCTCTGACCCTGATGATGACCACCACCATGGCCGTGATTTTATCTCTGAGGATGGGGAGTGTCACAGGGATGTCCTCTACCTACCCCATCCACCCTCTGCTGATCTAAAGCTAGTGCAAGCTGCTATATCTGCCTCGGCTGGAACTACCTCAACAGAGGAACCTGGAGTTGAACACTTAGTGCATGATGGATTCTCTAAAAGTTTGGGAACTCTCGCTAATGTTGACCTCAACCAATACAGAAAAAACAAGCTCATGATCCCTTAGCATAGGCCTGAGAGCCGCCACCCCTAGAGAAACGAGATGCTAAGGGCTAGGACCAACCCTTAGCTGTACAGAAACTCTTCTGCACTAAAAACCGGGAACCCCGTACCATAGCTCTACTTCATGAGGGATCATGATGACTCCCATATCATGACAATCAAGTTCTAGGAAATGTCCTCTCGATGACCTATACCCTCGCCATCACCTTAAGATTTGTATTTAGAATAAATGGGGTGAACTGGTGCTAGATCTATGGATGAGAATACTCCTAGAAATGCCTTACCCTGGCTTCCTCATCTGGAAACAGGTTCTAAGAATATCATAAAAGGTTCCTGAAATGAATTCCAAACTCTCCCACACATGAGCTCCCCTATCAAAGGGTAAGAATCATTTGGTGACTGGATGCCTTCGCTGTTGAAGAAAGAAATTCAACACTAAACTTGTCTAAGAACTCCTCCCATGAGATCGCATAATCCTCGTGAACCTTAAGGAATAAGAACCACAACTGCCTTGATTTTGAACATAGCATCATCACAAACAAGGACACCTAGTGATCCTTCTGAGAATGTATCAAACTAAAGCCTATCTCAACCTCCTCCAACCAGTCTTATATGACTGCATCTAAAGTGGATCCCTTGAACTTCTGCAGACT